>PYWC01000026.1:1558909-1584080 GCA_003182015.1 Tuber magnatum | reverse complement strand
GAGGTTGATACGGACGGATCTGAATAGGTAAGAACCCATTCTGTTTAAGGTGTAACCTTATTAACCCATAGCCATAGACCCCTGAGGGATAGATAGATATGAGCCACAGAAGTGGCTTCGGAGATGGGTAAGTACCCTTCTACTGCATAGACATCCCTGAGACTGACTATACCCAGGTGGTGTAGGCAGGTAGATGTTGCAGGCCATGCGCGGTGGACTGGGCTATCTCTCCTTTGTTGGGTTTCTGGTTATTTCCTTTGTTCTAGTTATACGTATTTCTTTCAGGATTTCCTTAGCTGGATGGGCAAGTCATAAGACATTATTTCGGTTGAGGTCGGGTGAGGCCGCGCTCGAGGAGACGCGTGACATTGGGGAAGCAAGGCTGCTTCGCTTGGAACCGGTCCGACAGCGGACATCTACCCACCTGGGGAAAAATTGGTTATGTTTAGTATAAACAGAATTGGTTCAGGCTCGACTTGATCAAATAAATGATGCTATTTCCAAGTGTACCTGAGGAGGGTTCAGTACCCAAAATCATGCTGGCGTGATAGTAAACCCCCTAGCTATCGTGAAAGGATGAATCCCAATCCCTTAACGTTTACCGACCCGCTGTGGCCACTCTGGTGTCCAAAGGCAAGAGACTAAAGGGAATTACTAAGCCAAGATGACTTAGTCACCAAGAGAAGAGAAGAGACAGAAGCGTGACAACTGGCCTCGTCATACTAAGTCTATCCACCTACGGCTTAAGTTAGACTGGAAGGTAGGAGCTAGACAGGTTGGCGCGGAAGCGCGCCTGCTGCGCGATAGTGGAGCTACTAGGCCAGTGCTTAGTAGCCATATGGGTTAAGCAGACTCAGGCACCAGGTGTACGATGAAAGGTACACGTGCCGATAAGCGACGCTAGCAGTAATCACATTCCGGGGTCAGCTCTACACTATACCAAGTCATTAGAAATGAGGATAGGTGACCACCACAATGAGATGCACTTTGAAGTCGCAGATATGCCCGACACCAAGGTGGATGGGTACCTACCTATGTCTTGGTTGAAAGACCATAACCCTGACATAGATTGGAAGACCGGATCACTAACCTGGCACTCAGATTTCTGCAAGGCTAACTGCCTGGCAGAGCAGGGGCGGTAAGTGTTCATGACCGGTGAAGAGTTACTAGCCGAGGACCCTAGTAATATGTACCTATTCGGAATTATGCAATTCTCCAACGAGAAAGGTGCCAATATTACGGTTAAGCTACTGCCCGAGTATAAGGACTATGGGGATATCTTCAGTCAAGAACAGATTGAGGCATTACCAGAGCACACGAAGTATGACCATACGATCGAGTTGCCACCTGGAACTCAACCTGCATTCGTGCCTATCTATCCGTCATCGGAAAAGGAGCTTACGGCACTCCGGGAATATCTCAATAACATGCTACGAATGGGAAAGCTACAGCGATCTAGTTCCTCAGCGGCACCCCCTATCCTCTTCGTGCCAAAACCAGATGGTACACTAAGACTGGTAATAGATTACTGAGGACTGAACAAAATCACGGTGAAGAGCAAGTATCCTCTAGCGTTGATCAACGAGCTGTGAGATAGGTTAGGAAAAGCCCTTGTGTTCACCAAGTTGGACTTAAAGAACGGCTACTACCTTCTGAGGATGGCAGAATGCGAGGAATGGAAGACGGCCTTCCGGTGCAAACATGGACTGTGTAAATACACGGTCATGCCGTTTGGGTTGTGTAATGCCCCGGCACCTTTCCAAAGCATGATAAATGAGGTCTTTCAGGATCTCATGGGCGAAGGAGTCATCGCGTACATGGATGACATCCTGATCTACTCCAAAACTATGGAAGAGCACGTCTTTATGTTGAGGTGTGTGATGGAGAAATTGTGGAAAGCTAGACTATGTGTAAGCATGAAGAAGTCCAGTTTCCACCAACGGGAGGTTGAATTGCATGGATACAAGATCTCCGATATGGGGATCTCTATGTTGTCAGAGAAGGTGCAGTCAATCAGGGATTGGGCACCTCCGACATGCCTCCTCGACGTTCAAAGCTTTATGGGCTTTGCCAACTTCTATTGTCGGTTCATAGAAGGGTTCAGCAAGATAGTGAAACCTCTAACAGACTTGACAACGAAGGATGTCCGATGGGAATGGATACCTGCGTGTGAGCAGGCCTTCAACCAGTTGAAGGAAGCATTCACGTCGAAACCTATCGTAGCACATTTTGACCCTGAATGGCCAACCCGGCTGCAAACCGACTCTAGTGACTTTGCATTAGGAGCCTTTCACTCCCAGTTCTGTGGAGACGAGAGATGGCATCCAGTGGCCTATCATAGTAGGATGCTCCACCCAGCGGAGATTAATTATGATGTCCATGACAAGGAAATGACGGCCATCGTGGTGGCATTCAAGGAATAGGATCATTTGCTACGCTCGGTAACGGCCCGGTTGGTGATCTATACGGGTCATAAGAATTTGGAGTACTTCAATAGTACCAAGGGGCTTAACCGAAGGCAGCACCACTGGGCTGAGTTCCTGCAACCGTTTAACTTCCAGGTAGTTTACCGAGAAGGACAGTTGAATGGAAGGCAGATGCTTTGTCACGGCGTAGGGACTACCGACCTGCAGGGGGGAGTGATTTTCCGTCACAGTCGTTTTTTCGCCCCAGACAGTGGGTAGGGAGCCAGGAACGGGACATCTTGCGATCACAAGTGCTGCAGGTGCGCCAGGCAGTTCGGCTCCAGTCTTCCTTTTTGGATCAACTGCGGGGAGCGATAACCGAAGACCAGGAGTACTTAAGGATCCTGAAGGCAACAGCTGCCGGTAACAAAGAGGTCGACCGACATTTCACGACGGAAAACGGCTTACTCCGGAACAAGAACAGGTGGTATGTTCCCAAGGGTCAGAATCTGAAGCAGACAATCATGAACGCAGAACATGACTCCCGAATCGCTGGACACTTTGGGACTTACAATACCATTGGCAGGGTTAGGGCTAACTTCTATTGGCCTAAGATGGATGAGCAGATCACTGACTATGTGCGAACATGTGATGCGTGCCAAAGAAATAAATCCATCAGGCACAAGAAGGTCAGGCTGCTGGAACCTATTGATGTTCCTATGTGGCTGTAGACAGCGATTTCAATGGATTTCATTGTAGCGCTACCAGAGTCAGAAGGGTATACCAAGATCTGGGGCATAGTGGACCGATTCTCGAAAATGGCCCATTTCATACCCCTGACCACGGAGGTACCTATCAAGGAGCTTGCCTTGATATTCCGGAAGGAAGTTTGCCGTCTTCATGGACTCCCCTAGTCAATCATCTCTGACCGAGATAGCCGATTCACATCCAAGTTCTGGATAAGTCTAATGCACTTGTTGCAAGTGAAACTAAACGTTTCGCCTGCATTCCACCCTGAGACTGATGGGCAGACGGAGAGGGTTAATCAAACACGGGAGCAGTACTTGCGTAGTTACTGTTCCTACCAACAAGATGATTGGGTTTCGCTTTTACCCCTTGCGGAGTATGCGTACAACACCTCAACATCAGAATCTACCAGGTTGTCATCTTTTGAGATCAACTATGGGTTTAACCCAAGGACAAACTGGTTGGGTATCGTGTCTGATAACCAGGGAATACACCCTACTAGTGAGCTCTTGGTTAAGAAATGGGAAGGAAGCTGGGCAGAGATTCGAGAAACGATCCAACGGGCCCAGGCAAGGCAACAGAAATGGCAAGACCAGAAAAGGTTGCCATTACCGGACTAGGTCACCTTGGAGGATTTTGCTGCTGGGGGGGGCAAAGAAAGCAGACCGCATGATGTTGAACCAAAAAAACATCTGCACGAAGTGTCCAATGGAGAAGCTGGACCACCAGATGTTTGAGCCTTGCGTGGTCAAATGTCGGGTGGGTAAGCGAGCTTATGAACTCCAATTGCCCACTAGATGGAGCATCTACTCGGTTTTCAATGTCACAGTGCTCGAACCCTATTGCGAGGATCCAGAAGCAGGTAGAGTAAAGGAAGCCCCTACCCTGGAACTTGTAGACAACGAGCTCAGTTACGTGATCGAAACTGATGTGGACAGCCGATGGTACAGAGGAGGGAAGGCGCTGTTTCTGTCGTACTTTGTCCAGTACCTAGTTTCATGGGAAGGCTACGGGGCTGAGGAGAATTCAGGGGAGTCCTATGAGATGCTAGAGGGACAGGCTTGCAGGCCATGCGGGATTTCCACCAAAGATATCCGTCCAAGCCCAGGGACCATAGGGTCTGGGGTGAATCGAGTGATGGGAATAAGAGACGACGCTAAGGTCCGGGAAGGACCGTAGAGAACAGGGGAGTGATGTAACGACACAGCATATATGAGCTATGGCAAACAGAACCTATACCCATACCGGTAGCCAGGAGGCGAACTGCAAGGAACCGGCAGGCAAGTAAGTACTTGACCTATGGAGACCCGATGGCCCGGGCTCCGAGAATGAACAGAATTGGCTGGTCAGGGACTTAGGTACCTGGGTACACACGGGAGCGGTGTCAGCGTACTTAGGGACTTATGAAGGGGCAGTTGCTCAGCTAGGCCGGGTAACTGGAGACAGGTCAGAAAGGTCTATCGCCAGCGACGGGATAGACAGAGTAACAGGGAAAAGTTAACTTGTCCGCTGGACAAGGTTACCCTGCCCTCGGGATCAGGTTACCCTGCCTTGGGTCTTGGGTTACCCTGCCCGGAGTCCTGAGTTACCCTACCTTTCAATACGAAGTCCCTCGGGGAGTTCGGGAAAATTGACTGGAATGTTTGCCACAGGAAGCCATGCATGATACTGGAATCTGGGGTTCCGGGGGATGCTATTGGGCGAGCTACGTAGCTTCGAGGAAGCTGTAAATTGAAGACATTATTTCTATCATACCTCTCCGGCCCCGCCTTGAGGCCTGGACGGCATGGGCAAACGGTTGTCTAGTTGTGTGCAGTCTAGCAAAGAGGAATCTTTGGAGACATGCTTGCAACACCGTATACGTCGCTACCGTCCGGTCGATAGCAAGCTATTCGCAGGATATATAAGGGGGCATAGAGTGGAAGGTGTAGTACCTCCTCCAAATCTTTCGGAGTAGAACGGACCAGAACTGATGGGATTAACGGGTGTAAACCGTGGGGGTCCCGAAAGTAGTCCCGGGTGGTGCCGGGGCGACTGGGAGAGTTTTACACCTACCAAGCCTGAATGTGCTCCCAATGCTATAGGCCCTGAAAGGGAAGTGCAGAGACACTAAAAGCATGATTCCTACCACAGGTAAGGTTGATCCGAGGTAGTGGTCATGGGTAGCGCCCATTGGATCACTGCGGGACTATCGTGCCCTGCGGAAGACACCGGAAGCCCGCAACCCGTAAAGAGTAAATAGATAAACCGCTCACGGTAGCCTCCAGAGTCAAGTAGAGATCAATGCATATGGGAAGGCTGTCATAGATAGTCTAGTTCAAGAGGTGCCCTGACTGTTAGCCACAGGCAAGACACCGATGCGCAGAAGTTTTCACTCTGGCCGGCAAAATGGAAATGCACCGTAGAAACGAAAACCGCATAAGGTGAACAGCGACCAGAGTGCGTCGACACATGCTTGCCTGAAGGGTGTGCCAGGAGACGTGTTGGACCACCCTTAGTGGAGAAGCATGTACTCAAATAGTTGGAGTAAACTGATAGAGGAGTTTCTGGCATAAGATAAAACTACCTGAAAGTCTATGTGAGAACTCTCCTACTCCAACAATCAATCCTCTCGAGACCTTAATTGAGTGAAGCGTCAGGCTTAACGATATCAAGTTTTACCATTTACTTTGCTCTTTCATCAGTGTGAACTTTTGGCAATAAGTTTGAAGTTGTTCAGTGCGGTCGCAACCATGGGATCCATCTTGCTAGGGGTGCCCCCGTTACACATACATGGATGATATCCTGATCTACTGCGAAGCTATGGAAGAGCTTATCGCAATGGTGAGACATGTGATGGGGAAATTGCGGAAAACTAGTCTATGTGTAAGCATAAAGAAGTCCAGTTTCCACCAACGGGAGGTTGAATTCAGCGGATACAAGATCTCCGATATGGGGATCTCTATATTGTCAGAGAAGGTGCAGACAATCAGGGATTGGGCACATCTGACATGCGTCCTCGACGTTTAAAGCTTTATGGTCTTTGCCAACTTCCATCGACGGTTCATACAAGGTTTCCCCAAGATAGTGAAACCTCTGACAAACTTGACAAAGAAGGATGTCTGATGGGAATGGACACCTGCATGTGAGCAGTCCTTCAACCATTTGAACCAGGTGTTTACGTCCAAACCTATCCGTGCACGTTTTGACACTCAACGGCCAACCCGGCTGGAAACCGACGCTAGTAACTTTGCATTAGGAGCCGTCCTGTGCTAGTTCTGTGAAGGTGAGAGATGGCATCCAGTGGCCTATCATAGTCGGAAGTTTCACCCTGCAGAGATTAATCATGGCATCCATGACAAGGAAATGACTGCCATCGTGGCGGCATTCAAGGAATAGGATTATTTACTACGCTCCGTAACGGACCAGTGACTGATCTATACGGGTCATAAGAATTTAGAGTACTTTAATAGTACCAAGGTCCTTAACCGAAGGCAGCACCGCTGGGCCGAGTTACTGTAACCCTTGAACTTCGAGGTGGTTTACTGTGAAGGGTAGTTGAATGAAAAGGCAGATACTTTGTCGCGGCGTAGGGACTACTGCCCTAAAGGGGGGAGTGATTTTCCGCCACAGTCATTTTTTCGCCGCAGGAAGTGGGGTGGGAGCCAGGAACAGGACATCTTGCGACCACCAGTGTTGCAGGTGTGCCAGGGATTTCGGCACCAGTCTTCCTTTTTGGATCAGCTACAGGTAGCGATAAAGGAAGACAAGGTATATTTAAGGATCCTGAAGGTAACGGCTGCCAGTGACAAGGAGGTAGACCAATATTTTATGCGGGAAAAGGGCTTACTCCCGTGCAGGAACATGTGGTATGTCCCCAAGGGCCAGAATCTGAAGCAGACAATCATGGAGGCGGAAGATGACTCGCGAATCGCGGGACACTTCAGGACTTACAAAACCATTGGCCAGGTTAGGGTTAACCTCCATTGGTGAAAGATGGACGTGCACATCACCGACCATGTGTGAACATGTGGTGCATGCCAAAGAAATAAGTCTATCAGGCACAAGAGGTTCGGTCTGCTGGAACCTATTGATGTTCCTATACGACCGTCGACAGCGATTTCAATGGCCTTTATTGTAGCACTGCCAGGGTCCGAAAGGTATACCAAGATCTGGGTCATAGTGGACAAATTCTCGAAAATGGCACATTTCATACCCCTGACCACGGAGGCACCCATGAAGGAGCTTCTCTTGATATTCCTGAAACAAGTTTGGCACCGTCATGGACCCCCAGAGTCAATCATCTCCGATTGAGATAGCCGACTCACATCTAAGTTCTGGATGAGTCTAATGCACTTGTTGTAAGTGAAACTAAGCGTTTCGACCGCATTCCACCCTAAGACCGGCGGGCAAAGCGCGAAGGTTAATCAGACACTGCAGTATTACTTGCATAGTTACTGTTCCTACCAACATGATGATTGGGTTGCGCTGTGACCTCTAGCAGAGTATGCGTACAACACTTGGACATCAGAATCCACCAGGTTGTCACCCTGTGAGATCAACTATGGGTTTAACCGCGTGACAAACCGGTCGGGTATCGTATCTGTTAATCCAGGGATACACCCTAGCAGCAAGCTCTTGGTTAAGAAATAGGAAGGAACCTGGCAGGAGATTCGAGAAACAATTCAATGGGCACTGCAAAGACAACGGAAATGGCATGACCAGAGAAGGTTGCCATTACCGGACTATATTACCTGGGAGGGTATGGCTACTGGGAGGGCAATGAAAGCGGACTGCGTGATGTTGAACTGGAAAAAGGTCAGCACGAAGTGTCCAATGGAGAAGCTAGACCACTGGATGTTGGGACCTTTCATGGTCAAACGTCAGGTGGGTAAGCGAGCCTACGAACTCCAACTGCCCACCCGGTGAAGGGTCCACCCAGTCTTCAATGTCACATTGCTCGAACCGTACCGTGAGGATGTGGGATCATGTAGGGTCAAGGGTGTCCCTACCTCTGATCTTGTGGACAACGAGCCAAGTTATGTTATTGCAGCTGTTGTGGACAGTCGATGGTACGGTGGCCCCAAGGCGAAGTTTCCGTCATGCTTTGTCTAGTACCTGGCTTCATGGGAAGGTTACAGGGCTGGGGAGAATTCATGGGAGCCCTATGAGATGCTAGAAGGGACAGGCTTACAGGCTATGCTGGATTTCCACGAAAGATATCCATCCTAGCCAAGGGACTATAGAGTCTCGCGGGAATCGCATCGCCGAAATAAGAGACGATACTAACAGTCCAAGACGGACCGTAGAGAAGAGGGGAGTGATATAACGACCCAGCACATATGAGCTATGGCAGTCGGAACCAACACCCATACAGGTAGCGCGGAGGGGAACTGGTAGGGACCGGCAGGCAAGTGAGTACTTGACCTACAGAGACCCGATAGCCCAGGCTCTGAGAATGAACAGGATTAGCTGGCCAGGTACTTAACTACCTGGATACCCCTGGGAGAGGTGTCAGCGTACTTAGGGACTTCTGAAGGCGCAGTTGCTCAGCTAGGCAGGGTAACTGGAGACAGGTCAGAAATGTCTATCACCGGCGATGGGATAGACAGGGTAACAGGGAAAAGTTGTCTTGTCCGCAGGACAAGGTTATCCTACCCTCTGGATCAGGTCACCCTACCATAAGGCTTGAGTTACCCAGGCCAAAGTCCTGAGATACCCTGCCTTTCAATATGAAGTCTCTTGGGAAGTTCAGGACAAATGACCGCAATGTTTGTCACGCAAAGGGACGCATCATACGGGAATCTGGGGTTCCAGGAGATGCTATTGCGCGAGCTAGGCAGCTCCGAAGAAGCTGTAAATTGGAGACATTAGTCCTATGATACCCCTCCGGCCCCGCCTTAAGGCCCGGACATCATGGGTGAACGGTTGCGTAGTTGTGTGCAGTCTAGCAAAGTGCAAGGTTTGCAGACCTGCTTGCAACACCGTATACGTCGCTGCCGTCCGGTCGACCATAGACCGTTCGCAGGATATAAACCGGGGCACAGGGTGGAAGGTGGAGTACCTCCCCCAAGTTGTTCGGAGTAAAATAGACCAAAACCAAAAGAGTTAACCGGAGTTAACCGTAGGGGTCCCAAAGGTAGTCCCAGGTAGTGCCGGGGCAGCCGGGAGAATTTTACACCTACCAAGCCTGCAAGTGTCCCCAACCTCAAAGGCAATGAAAGCGACGTACAGAGACACTACAAGCATGATTCCTACCACAGGTAAGGCGGGTCCGAGGTAGTGGTCATGAGTAGCGCCCAGTGGACCCCTTCCCGATAACCATACCCTGTGGCAGATACCGGAAGCTCAAGAACCGCAAATAGTAGATAGATAAACCCTCACACTGGTGTCCAGGGCCAAGTAGAGATAAATGCACATGGGAAGATTGTCATAGACAGTCTAGTTCGTGCGGCGTCTTGACTGTTAGCCCCTGGCAAGACGCCCATGCGCAGAGGTTTTCACTCCAGCAGGCAAAATGGAAATGTGCCGCTGAAACGATAACCGCATAAGGTGAACACCGACCAGAGTGTGTTGACACATGCATGCCTGAAGGGTGTATCAGGAGACGTGTCGGACCGCCCTTAGCGGAGAAGGGTGTGCTCGAACAGTTGGAGCAAACTGATGTGGCAGTTTCAGGCATAAGATAAAACTACCTGAAAGTCTATGTGAGAACTCTTCTACTCCAACTATCAATCCTCTCACGACCTGAATTGAGTGAAGCGTCAGGCTTAAAGATATTAAGTTTTACTATTTTCTTTACTCTTACATTTGTGTGAACTTTTCGCGATAAGTGAAGTTGTTTAGTGCGGTCACAACCTTGCGATCCATCTTTCTAAGGGTACCCCTGTTATGGTACCTTCATCATATCATTTCTCTTTCTTATCCTTTTTGTCCTTCAATCCTTTGCGGTTTGGTTGTTACTTCCTCGTGTTATCATACAGTGACGATCCTTTGCTACTCCTCTGCTGGGGTATCTGTATTCGGTAAACTCCTGTCTCATACAGGATGGCATCCCTTCGTTCAGCTCACTTAACAATCCTTTCAAATAAGTCTCTATCTTCTTCCATGGCTTCTACCTCCTGGCGCAGTCTGGGATACATTGCTTCGTATAGCCTCTGCGGCAGTGTATAGTAGCATACGGTCCTAGCAGGCAATTATTCATGGTACATCAAGAGGTCCATTGCCACCAGTGTTATTCTGTCTGTGTTTCCGTTTCAGACATGTTGGATTTCCTTGAACCTTGGGTACAGTTCTTCCGTGTTTTGTGAGGATTGCAATCTATCCCGCAGGCATCTGATTAGGGTCGTGCCTCGTATCCTTTTCTTACTATCGTAATGGTTCATTGCTTGATGGTATGCTTCTCCTGCCTTTCCCACACAGAAACTTCCAAAGTATGCTCCACTTTGTTGCTTTGTTTTATCCACATCGTGCAGGGCGAGGTATTGGGACGTGCTTATTACCCGTCGATCAAATGCTTCAGGTTTTAGGTCTTCTTTTCCACCCGAGAATGTGGGTGGCAGTGGGAGCTTGACCTTGGGTCCTGTTCCCCCGGCCCCTGGACCTGGCGGTGCAGCAGATTGCCCTTCGGACATACTCTGTTCAGATTCCTCGCTACTGGAACTGTCATCTGACGAGGTTTCTGACTCCTCACCAGGGTTTACATCCAGAGGGTCTGCCGCTCCCGACTGATTTGATTGCTCATGTTGTTGTCTTCCTCCTTTAGGGTATAGGTCGGTGGGCTGTCTTTCTTTGGTGGTTATGCCGGTGCATTTCCTTTGCTGGGGCGTGGGGGAGAAAGCCACGGAATGCTTGTTGCTGCGCTAGCTAACTCGTCGGTTGATTTGCTCAACGTCAGCTTGGCCAAGTCTCCAGCTAATTGTCTCTCTGCTTCGTCAATTCAGAAGTCGCTCTTTGCCCCCTTTGGCTTCGGGGTTGCCTTCTTTTGGTAAGGCCTTCTCGCGGGACCTGCTTCCTACTTTGAGCCTCCAGTGACTCACTGGTGTCGTATTGGCAGAGCCGAACCTTCCGCGGTTCTGCCGCTCCCCACTGCTAGCTTTGATGTTAGACTCTCATAGGTTGATCAGACCAGGTCCAGGCAGGTTTCTAACCACTTGTTGAGGTTAAAAAAAGGTAACGTGTTTGGGCTAGGCCCTAATCATGTAGTGGTACAATAGGAGCAGATGGCTTCTTGATCAACAAGAAGTACGCGCTACTTACTAAAAGAGTGTTCGAACAAGGTGTGATAGGAGATCAAAAAAGTAACCGTTCAACCAAGTATATTAAGAATACTGCCTGCCGAAGTCTACTCTTTCCATGGTGGAAATCAGTGGTCTCCAAATGCAGCATATCACTTATCTCCACTATCAGTGATATTTCAAAACATTATGTGTATCAACCGATAGCACACGAAACAATACCGGTCTCAAACGATACTGTAAAACCAGACATAAAACATTTTCTGTACCAACCGAAAGCATGCGAAACAATACAAGTATCAAACGATTCTGTTAAACCAAATATAAAATATTGTGTGTATCAACTGATAGCACACGAAACAGTACAAGTATCAAATGATACTGTGAAATCAAACATAAAATATTGTATGTATCAACCGATAGCACACGAAACAATACAAGTATCAAACTATACTGTGAAACCAAACATAAAACATTTTGTGTATCAACCAATAGCAAACAAAACAATACAAGTATCAAACGCCACTGTGAAGCCAAACACAAAACATTGTGTGTATCAACCAATAGAACACAAAACAATACCAGTATCCAATGATACTGTAAAACCCAACATAAATAACCTGGTACCCGTACCGGTTACAGAAACCCTTACTACCAACATGATGCTACTTGCAGCCATCAGTTAAATTAAACTTGTCTCCACCCAATGTATCTCCCACCATGCCACTAAGTTTGAAACCGGACAGAACAGACTATCCTAATGATATTTACTTGCCATACTTGACAATAACTCTACTGATACATTCTAAACTACAATACCAGTCTGGGTACAAGCTAAACAGGTCAAGGGTACTGTCTTCATCCTCTCTATCAATGCATTGCACTCTGATCTACCGATGTCTTGTCTGCACAGAAGACAACCTGATATGTGGTGTCCAGGAATACCTTTTGAGTAGAGCAGCTAAGAAAGAAGAAGGTAAGTAGGAAGAAAAGATACTATCAGTACTCTACAAGAAATGGATGTATTGCATACGGTGTGCAGCATGAGGTAGGGAAAGCGATACCTACAATACTAATAGATATCAAGGTCTCTTCCAAGAAAAAGCCAAAAAGAAGGAACAGGGTAAGAAACCAAATGTCACTGCCGTTATCGATGCCACTGTTACAGTTCCGATAGCGAAAGCCAAAGAACAAAAAGAGAAAGAGGTTGCCTGTAATACAACAATTGGGGAAGTTACAACAGAATGGTTATATGACTCAGGAGCTTTCAACCATATCTCTTCCAACTCAGGTGACTTCCAATACCTTATACCTTTCTCTGAAAAGGTGGGAAAAGCAGATAGCGGAATTCACCAGGCAATTATATCTGGAGATACTTACCTCTATGTGTGCCTACTAGACAGATCGAAATATATAGTCATTCTCAAGCGAGCACTATATGCAGTCTCATTTCGATACTCATTGCTATCTGAATCCCAATTGGACTATGTTGGAGAAAGAGCTATGGTAGAAAGTGGAAGAAGAGTGTCTGAGAAGAAGAGAAGGAAGTTCATAGTTATGGATAAAAGATGTGGGTTGTAGTATGTTAGAATAAGTAATGCAAAGTGTTCTGTTTCTATTTATGAAAAATAGTACAAAGCTCTTAGATATTCAAGTGTAATTAAAAATGGTTACAAGGATGCTAGCCCCATTGCTCCTCTGTCAGACTTTTACTGCACAACATGCAACCAGAATAAAGTAGGGAATGTAAAACCAAAGTTCAAGGATATTGAAACCAAGTTTGCTTTTGACAAAGTCTATTCTGATCTTAGTGGTCAAATGTCTACACTAACATTGGAAAAGAATCTCTATTACAGGCCATTTATAGATAATTATACTAGGTACTATAGGATTTACCTGCTAAAGACAAAGAATGGAGTGGAAACTACCATCCAACACTTCTGCGAAATGGTACAAACACAATTTGGAAAATGAGTTAAGTGACTGCATAGTAACCAAGGAATCAAATACTGCAATGAGAAAGTATCTGGATTCTTAAACACAAAAGAAGTCATTCAAACCACCTTACCAGCCTACAACCCTGAATCAAACAGAGTGGTAGAAAGGTTGAATTGTACCCTTCTGACAATGGTGCGATACATAATGTTACACAAACAAAAGTTATTATAGGGTAAAGCCTATTCCACAGCCGCTTATCTCTACAACCATCAGTGGGATTCATCTATAAGTACAACACCTTTTGAAGGACTGTAAGAAATGAGACCTAAGATTAGTCATCTCCATCCATGGTTTGCGGATATCATACCACATATCCCAGCCAAGAAGTGAGGAGAGTGTTGCCAGAGAGCAGAAAAAGGTGACCTAGTTGGTTAGATTTCCAGTCCGGCAATTTACTATATCTACATACCTAACTAGCACATAGTGATTGAAGCAAGGGATGTGAAGTTTGCAAAGACAAAAGGGATATCATTTGAGTATCTTCAATGAGCAATAGAAACAGAAGAAGAAGATACAGAGTAGTTTAAAAAATTGGAACACAGTGATGAGGACCAAAAATCCATTCAATCAAAACTACAAACTCCAGAACCTCCTCCTGAAACTCCCATGCCTGATGAATTCCATGAAACACCTATACGTCTCCCACTCCCTCCTCCCTTGACACCAGCAAAGTCTTGTCGCTCTACCTATAAACAAGTTTCTACTGAAAAAGCTAGAAACAAAAGTCATCTCAAAATGGAGAAAAAGATACAATCTCTTAAGTGACAACCAAAAGAAAATAAATAGGACTACCACCTAGAGGGCTAACTGTGAATAAGACTCAGCTTCTGTTCCAAAGAAGAGAAGTTCTAGAAGAACAGTTAAGGAATGAAGAGGACAATCGAGAGAAATTTATGGCTGTCAGTCTTACGTATAACATACCGCATCCGACTCCATATTTGGAAGCTATAGAATCACGGTAAAAGAAGGAATAGCAGAATGCTATAGAAGAGGAGATAAAGGTTGTAAGCAAATGAGAGGTAGGAATAGAAGTGGAAAAACCAAGTAGAAAAAAGGTATTAATAGTATGATGGGTTTACAAGTCCAAGGTCAAGAAAGACAGTACTATTGAACAACAAAAAGTATAATACTGCACTAAGGAGTTCAACCAAGCCCTGGGTGAAGATTATGAAGAAGTCTATGCCCAGTCACTTGATTAGAATCCCTATGACTCCTGCTAGGAATAGTTGTCAAAGGTGGTTACAAACTTTGACAAATCGATATCAAAAGTGCATTTCTCTAGAAGACATAGGTATGGAAACTTACTTGGAACTCCTCAAAGGATGTTGGAAACCAGGAAAAGTCTTGAAATTCAAAAAGGCTATCTACAAACTTAAACAGTCTCCACAACTATGGTACCAACAACTAATCAAAATACTCAAAACTCTGAACCTTAAAGTTACCGACTTTGATTCATGTATTCTCATTGTAAAATATCTCTTCTGTTGTATATATGTTGATGATATACTCGTTGCTGGGGAACCCTCATTAGTTGATAAATGTATTAACAAAATACAATCCTACTTCCAGTATACTGACTCAAAACAGGCATCTCTACTACTAAGTATACAAATCAAAATCACAAAAGAGAACAAAAAAATCTACCAGGAATGGTACATAATCAAAATTCTAGAATGGTTTGCTTTGAGTGCAGCAAAACCAGTCACCACACCTATCAAAGTCTATACCACACTACTTAAAGCAAAAGATGAATATCAACCATGTGAATAATGTCACTACCAGTCCATCATTAGATTACTGATATACGTCACTGTTATCACAAGACCTGACATTGTACATGCTTCTACTTTCCTTAGCCAGTTCTCCTCAAAGCCTACTATCACATATCTTACAGCTACTAAAAAGGTACTTTAGTACCTACAAAGAACAAGGACTAAGGGGTTGTGATACAACTGGGACAATAAGGAATGGCCATGGGAAGATCTTTAGTAATGCTTCATTCACCTCAAACCTTAAAGACAGAAAATCATTTACTAGTCTAATTGTCCAAGTATAGAGAAATACTGTAATTTGGCGATTGAAGGAACAGAAAACAATAGCAATATCTACAACAGAAGCCAAATACATCACACTAACATTTGCTACTTGACAAAGTATCTGGCTATACAGAAGAATATCCCTTATGGGTTTCAACACTATACTGATCCTGTATTGTGACAATACTATAGCCATTAATCTTATCGAGAACACTAGTGTTTCTGATCAAATAATATATATTGATGTCTAGTACCACTATACTAGAGATTTATGGGAAGCGGGGAAGATAGATGTAATTACAGTTAGAATGGAGAACAATTTGGTGGATATATGTACAAAGAGATTGGTTTGAGTGTTATTTGAAGAGTTTTCTAATAAGGGGGCACTGGGAATGGAACTGTAGGGGAAGTATTCAAAATTACATTATCCTATTCCTGTTTGGTGGTGTGATTGTGTCAGTCATCTGACACAATCATATAACCTGTTATTATGCTAGAAGATTCTAGCAGGTTCTATGGATTTCCTTAGTATAGAGCAGTGTTTGCATAACCATATAAGAGTATAAATAGGGGTGTATTTTCCCTGCCATTAGATAGATCACGCAAGCTTGGATTAATCTATGAGTCTTAAAGATATATCTTGTTCACTATGTCTACTCCACTATCACAAGTGCAAGTAGCTTAGATACCAATATTCTCAAAGTTCATCTGACATGTCCTTCTCTTCCTATCCGAGAGTGTGCAGGGGAATGGAGGCCCGGATGGAGGCCTAGGGGTATATGTGAGAATTCATAAAACTGCTAAGATAATATAATTTTACTCTGTCTCATGTATACCCCTGTCTGAACAGTACGCTTAGGGAGGGGGGCAAGACAAAGAGGTTTATGGTGATATCTTGTCCCCTTTTTCAGTACTCTTTCCAAATTGAATTCGCTCGCTCTACCACCGCGCTACGCATAGATGCGTGAAAACAACCAGCTGTGATGCAGTGCTCTCCCCGAAGTGCAGCGATCACAAACAATCTCCTCCAACCCTTCTCTTCCTGCCCCGGCGTCATGGTAGAAGGTTATCGCCCATAAACCGAGCTTAATAGCGGATCTAGAATCTTTGGTGTCCCATGCATCATTTGTTCATCTGGTGAACGTTTTAGGCCAGAAACCGAAAACACTTGCCAGGAGGCTTACATATAGGGCCCTCGGGCATCTAACTTACTCTACTATTCTCCCGCACTGCACGGTTTATATAAAGCTTATGGGGCAAGCGTATGAATACCGGTATATTCACTTCTATTTTGGAAAAGCAAAAGGAGTGGCAAAGGAGTAAATAGGTATTGATATCGTCTTAATGATCGAGTAAAGGAAAGGAAAGGAATATGTTGGCATAATGAGCTGAAATACAGGGCAAAGGGTAGGGTATTTTACAGATAGGGTCGGCAGAAATCGAGAGCCACATGGGAGAAAAGATAAAATGATGAACGGTAGGGGGTCCTCCGCAGGCCCCTCCTTTCAGGTAGCGCTGATTCAAATCCGGTGCGTGTAGCCGGTGTCCCTTTGGGATCTGTTTCAACGTTATTACCCCAAAGTTGACTATCCAGAGCTAGTAGGTATACGGTTTCTCCAAACATAGATTGATTGTGGCGAGAATGCCGAAACACTGGGTCCAGTCGTAATATATTTCAACACAAGCGACTCCATAAATACCTAAATCTGGTTTGTCCCTTCTATGGTCTTCCAATATCATCACAACACCCTCCTAGGCCTCTCGCTATCTCTGCTAACCCTCGTGCACCATTTCCGTGGGTGACTCCCGGTACATGGCGTCACCGCCGGTCACTTGGTTCACTGTTGATCCCCGAGCTTCAAGTCTTCCCGGATAGCCAGCGGGAGGAGGGGTCTTACCAGCTCGTTTCAGTGAGGCGCGATCAGGATATTCGTGGATCATGAAGGGCCAAAGAGAAGAATGAACCGCCGCGCTGGGGCGGGTTCTTGGGATGGTTTGCGGAATTTCCGGTAACCCAACGACATTTCCTAACCCAACGAGCACAACAAACACGATCGGTGCAAGAACCAGTTCGAAAAGTCCCCCGGGTCCGCAGCATCGCCCATTTTGGAACACACGACTGATAGACCCACCTCTATCGTCCCAGCATTAGCCTCTTGTCTTTATATGTTGCCACGCGAACCACCAAATTACCTCTTGAACTATGAGATTTCACCTCGCGCTAGAGTGCACCTCTTCAAATAGTAGCACACATCTCTGACCTGAACCGGCGTGATGAGGCTCCCTAATCAAAATTAATCATTTCCTAGTACATCCAGAGCGATGCGCTGTTCTTAAAACGATGCAAACAACATCAAAAGACATGCCAAGTCACTAAATATCACTCGGCCACCTATAACCTGTGGCGATCCCGTGCTCGAGCTCACACAGGGCTTGTAGATCCTTGCACCCTAAACCTTGGGCACTGGAAGAGCGATGTGCGTATCGGGAAAGGAAAAGGAAGCTAAAGGACTGCTGCCTCTGTGTGATATATCTTCTTGATGAAAGCAGATCAAGGGAGGGTGCACGGATCTGATCCTAATCTCTGGACATAACCCTAACGGTATTTCAGCAGCTTGAGAAGTTGGATTAGTATGATATGTGCTGTTAGCCCCTAGGCCTTACTAGCGGATGGTAAGGCGCTACCGCGATCGACAGGAGAAACCCGGAGAAGCCGGTATCATACATTTTTCACATTTGTGCATGGATACCCCCATACGAGTATTGTTGGTTGTCAAAGATAACCGAACATCGCAATAATGCCAGCACTGGGATTGGGAATAATTCTCTCAACTGATTTTATCTACTCAAAGAATTAGTAATAAAAGAAATCACAAGCTGGGTGACTAAGCGGGGTCAATATAATTAGATAGGGAAGAGATAGGCGATCGTAGTTTGCTATAACCATAGTAACACAAGGTTTCTGCCGCTGTGAGTTGTGGGTGAATGTATGGTATTAGGGAGAGATATAAATTATTTGAAGTGTTATTGCTTATATATCTATAATACGTGCATAGTGATGGGAATTTCTTGAATAAAAATCGTTTGTATGTTATATGTTCCTAACCATGCTATCAATTGCCTGAATCCTGTTGACAAGTTTAATTATACTGTTAAGCATTATTGTGAAAGGTTCATCATTGAAGTCTTTTAAAGACTTTTGGGTGGAGCGTTTGGTTCCTTGTTGCTATGTTCGGTTATTTTTGTCAATGAACAATATCTCGGTACCGAGGATGGATCTTCGATTAAGAGGGAAGAAAGATCAGGAGTAGCGAGAGTCGAGTCGGGGATAGGGACTGCTGCAGGTGCTTTTCTGGCTGTCTGGTTCGCTTTCTCTAGCCGTGTGGTGTGGGTCGCTTTGAAAATTGTCAAGTCTACTTCTATTTATATCGGGCCGCGATCAGCTAACCTTGTTCAGAACACATGTACCGATCACGCCATTGGAGCTCAAATGTTTCTGTCGTTTCTCCTGCCAGATGAGGGTACGAGCGGCGAAGACACCGCGAAAACAGGGTTAAATGGTACACTACAGGAGTGATAGAAGTGCGATTACTGGTGTTGGTGTAACACTTTCCTTTTCAGGAAGGGGTCAGATTATACGGGTTGATTCCTTTTTAGTGCACGGTTTGCAGATACAGTCTGGATGGGCACCAAAAGGACTTGATATCTAATGAGTAAACATAGTAATTATTTGTGCCCTTTCCGGGTTTTCTTGTCTTCTCAACTAGATTCGTTGGGGGGGTGTTCTTACAGCTGACTGATGGCATACCAGCAGAGGGAGTGGGTTAGCTGTGGACCTGGGTGTTGGGTCTCGCGAGGGAGAGTAGGACCAAGGAGGGCAGAAGGGTTAGGGGTGCGTTTGTAGGGCTCACTTTCGCTATGACGGGAGGGATAGGGTCCGTGAGGAGGAGTCGGGTCCGTAAGGAGAGGGACGGAGAGTGAATAAATAAGGATGGAAGGAAAAGCCCAATAGGCAAGGTTCGTCTAACCGCTAACGGAAGAGATGTTCCGTGGGGAAGAAGGAAAGAAAGGGGAAAGATGCGTCTTATATAAAACACACATACCGGGACAAGAACTGGAAAAGCTGTGAGATTGGGTAGGAATGAGAGGGTACCATAGGACAAGTGTTGTAAACTATCTTTTCCTTTTCGGTATCCGACTACCACTCGTAAGGATGGGGATGCGTAACAACAGCGTCGTGATCCTACCGTGGGAGAGGTTCACCACAATTCCTGAACCAATAAGACCGCTGAGGGCACTCTCGAAACATATGGAAACTCTCGCCATCACAACCGGCATGCAAGCGCCTTCTCCAGCCCCTAGTAGTTCACAGCTTTCGCCCCTCCTTCCCGACGTCCTGCACGCTTATGAAGTGGGAATTAAATCACAATGCTATCCATGCGGCGTTGCTAATGAGCATATCAAAGAACTGGGGTAATTTTTTGTTCGGAGAAGAGAGCAAAACGCTTCCATCATGAGCTGGAGAGATAGATATGGCGAAGCAGGAGTGAGAGAGGGGGAAGAGACAAAGTGTTAGAGAAAGTTTGAGGATCAGAGACGATGCTTCCAAAGAGAGAATTAATTTTTTACTTACTTTTCGGCATATACTTTCCGAACCAGGGCGCCACGGAGGTCCCCTCACGCCTCCTACGGTAAAACTTTGTACCGAAATAAGGAATTCGTTGGCGGAGGAGCAGCTGTGGGGGGTATACAACAATCGGCGGTACTCGTAGAGGGAGGATAGCACATGAGAGCCAAGGGGGGCAAGGCGAGGCCACGGTTATCAAAACCCGTGAGTCCTTGGGGGGGGTGTAGGTTAGATAACCCCTTCGGGGCTGGTTGAGTAATAAGGCCACTTACCAGCTCCGGACATGGCAAAACGCTGGCGCGGCGTCGTAAATACGTTGTATTTGTATACTCTGCAAAGTAAGGCTTATCGGAACGACGGCACAACTTCGGGTGCCACTTCCCCTTCCTCCGGAGGCTTGTAAAGGAAGGGTTTGGTTTTGACAGCTTCAGTTAGGTCCCCTCTGTCGTGTGGGGGAGCATCAAACCTATTGCGCACACCCCAGAAAGGATGATTATTTTTAGTCAAGACCGATCAGAAAATGATAGGAATGAAAAGCAAACATAGCAAACCCTGGGAGTGAATGATGAGTTTGCGGTTCAACCAACATCAAGTCACAATAAAAAATCAGCGCCAGTCCCTACTGTCTCATGCGGAGATGTATTCGTCCGAGAGATGACTTTGCATTGTCTTGTATCCAGGAAACGTCTTCGTTCCTGCCGTATGTGTTGCCCGTGGATGTAAGGATGTTTGTTCCTACACTCGGCTTCTCAAATGACGGAAAAAATAAATCGTCAAGAGCAAAAATCGATAGAACGATTTCACTTTGCTGGTGGTCGGGAAGCAAAAAAGACACGGTTGCCATAAGGTCTTGGACCGGGGAGCGGGTCAGATGAAGAAGTGAATCATCAAAAACGCAACGAAGAGCTCAAAATCAGGAAATCTCAATTAACGACCCATACTAGGAAGAACTGATTTAGAAGAGTAGGAGATATTCCTGGTAGCGTGCTATTCCAATTTTGGTGCTGAATTCTGAGATTTAATTTTGGCGAAAGTTCTGCAGCGAGGATTTGAGCAAAGCTCACATAGAGAAGGACTCACTTCTGCGTCTGACCAGATTCCTGGTCCGATAGGTTGTCCTGCAAAAGGAGGGGTCACTCACAAACTGAAAGTGGCGCTCACCCACTTCTCAACCAGCCTAGAATGCTCGCGGCGAGATTAAGCACTGGGACTATGAGACAAACAGCACACTACTGTATCGTGGGGATCTACCCTTCTAAATCAAACTATGGACGACAGAAAATATTCGCGGGACTTACGAGGATCAGAGGAGAAACGTGTTTCATGGTGCAGTATATTTTAGTCATTTTTGATCGCAATCTTTGTTCTGGTTCTGGTCGTGGTTGTGCCGCAGCTCTCATTGCGGCTGTCAAGACAGTTTAGCTTTGGGGGGGAAATGGTTTCTTCGACTATCCTAGTTGTTAATCTGGCCACGGATGTCGAGACCTGCTACATAATCAATATCCCCTCCACCGTGTGATCCTGCACCGGCACGGGTAAATTGTTAGACTTTACTATTACGGGCTAGCTAAACAAAACCTTGTGAGTAGATCGTTGATTCTGTGAAATAGAGCTTCTGGTGTCCCGTTTGGGTTATGAACAGAAAATCTTTTGGGTTCAACACGGTCTAGGAGCTACCCCGTTTAAGGAATATCTGCGCAAAAATGCGGTGTTCTCAAAAGTCTCAGAAACCTTTACCCTCAGTGGAGAAAAAAATAGAAATCCGAACAGCCCAGCTCCCCAGGAACATGCCCCTTAGGGTCTGTTTGGCAAAAACGGAAGGAAGGACAACCGTTCTGTTTTGTGACGGTTTTACCTGTAGAAATGGCTGTCTCCGAAATTTTGTAACGGAAGGTAACGGTCCTTTGTATGAGAAAGCAGAGCGGAACTGTCTTACCCAAACGGGCCCTAAGGGAATAGTGTTCATATCTTGGCTAACTTAAAAACTTCCTGTTCATATCCCAAACGGGACTGCAGAAAAGCTCTAGTACCGGCAGTTCTTGCTACAAACGTCCGGCGATTACGACGAAAACGAGGTTTAGCTGCAGTCGCTATTTTCCTATAAGTAGAGGGGAGTCTCCCCGGTGTTTGGTCCCCAAGCGACGCAGTCTCTTGATTCACACAGCTCGAAAGACATAAACATAAGTGCATACTCTTAGCAAGGCAAGACAATTTGGTGATAGGAGGTGTGTTGGAGTTACCTACTTGAATGGAAAGGATTCATACTCACTCTAGTGCGAATTGAACAGGCACGCACAGCCATCGTCTAACAACTACGTACCACTGAGACCGTGATCGACCGGTTGCGAAGAGCTATTCCAACAGCCACAAGAGAAGATACTACCGGCAGGCGCAATGACCCAGAATAATCCTAATTCTGAAACCGCTGAGGATAATTTACAAGGAACCCAAGGCGAAGTAAACTGGGTTTCGGATATGCCCACAGTAGCGGGTATCGATATCGATGCCTTGAAGCAGCTAATTGAAGTGAAAAATCACCCCGACGACTTAATCAGCAAGATGTGGCATATACACCGCCGGATTAGGGAGAAGCAGGGCCAGGTTAGGCATATGCAAGGCCAGATTAGGCTCCTGGAAGACGAGACTGGGCAGCTGGAGGATCTGGTTGAGCCGCTGCAATTCCAGATGGATCTGCTTCAGTGCCTGATTCTCCAGAGGCGAGGCGATACTCGAAAGCTTCGAGAACAGTATGCGCACCTACAAACCCAGGCTTCCCAGCGCTGGGGCCGCATTTCCGAGCTGAGCCTGGAGATGGACCAGCTGCGCAGCCAGATTTCCCTGTCTCGCTGCCAAATTTTCCGCTTTCGCAGCCAGATTTCCGAGCTGAAGTGGCAGAGGACCCAGCTGCACAGCTGGATTTCCTAGCTGCAATGCTAGATTGGGCTGGCGGAAGGCCATATTGAGCAGAAACAGAGCTTTCGGGGACCATGGTGGTTTGAGTATATTATCCTATCTCCATTTAACGTGTCAGCTTGACTTACAGTTCCACTAGAGATCAACTCGTCCCACTAATCTTTCCCCACCCCACCATCTCTTCTGCTGCTCTCCACCGCTGTTCCCCCCAGTCTTCCGGTCCCACACCCGCTTGGGTCATATTGAGCTAACTGGTAAGTATTCCTTGTTCATGTGACCGGATAGAGATCCTAACGGATACACTGGGCTCCTTTTTTGAGATGTACTAAGCATGTAGGGAAAGGTATGACGGATGTGGCCCACATATTGGTTACGGAATCTGTAGGCATGCTTTCACCAGACTTGTCCCTCCCTCGCTGTGCTGCTACCCTGTCTTAATCCCCAAGGGGCTGCTCAAAGTTTTCCTTGCTTGCACATCATTCTTTTTTATACGGCCTATTGGTTTATGGTATTTTTTTTTTCTTTTGTTTGGCCTTTCAACAACTGGCAACGGGGTTACTGGGGGACTTGAACCTTTTATTGGTCGTTGTGGTACCTGGAATTACCAATTTCCTAATAGACTGAGTGTGGGGTGTTTACCTTTCCTACAAACCTCTATGGCGGGTACTACCTACGGGAGTGCATGCCTGAGTCTAAATGTAGGATTATATAGGATCAAGAACCTGAGTCTATTTTTTTCCAGTTATCGTGGCAGCGGTCTCTCGATCATGTGCGGTTGTAATACGACGAATTGGCTGCTGCAGAGGGTTTACAAGGTTTATGGTGGGCGAAGAATCTGTAGCTTGGGGAGTGGAGAAGGGTAGGTGAACAGTTACTAAGCGAACAGCGTGACACCTGAAAATGGTAGCCGGGATACCTCCTCTCTTAGTTTGGAGACCCCCCCAATACTCGTAAACGAATATCGCTTTCTCCAAATGCTGTACGCACACCACACCTACTGCATAGCTGTATCCCATGTCCTGGCTGATTTCTGGGTCTATTCGTTAGTCTTAAGGAGCATCATTCATAAACAATATCTCCACCCACAGCGCTCCAGTGGGTGATAGAATTATAGCTGTTAAGATTAGCAGAGGAAGTTATCGTCTCTCATACAGTAGTACTGTAGCTGTCAGGAATCAATCCCTCGCTGGCTACTGGAGTCATGCAGAATCTTCACATGGAGATACGGGGACATACCTGGACACCGACGGCTAAGGTGAGCGCCGCGGTGCTATACAGTACTTGTTCAAACAATCTGCCCATTCGTCTCTCGACGAGCAGCACTCTACTCGGGTGGTGAGGAAACCATTGAAATTCAACTGATGACAGGTGTCAACTGCTAGAATTCCCGGAGCGAGGACGGGGGAATGAGCTCTCTACCCGCTAACCAGTGTTCCCAGCCGTCCGGGGGCCCGGCGGGGGCCCGCGGGGGGACTGCCAAGACCCCCGGACGGGACGGGACGGCTATCTGAAGTCCGTCCGGGGCGGCCTAAGGGCAGGACGGCCGTCTTTTGGTAGGACGGCGGGCTCTACAAAGTGAGACATGTTAGTTCAGGGCAGGGGGGTGGACGGCAGGGGACCGCAGGGTGAAGAAGCAACTCAAAAGTGCGCAGCGGTGGAGTGGAAATGAGTGTGTGGATGAATCACGAAGTGGGAGGTGAAATGAAAACCAGAAGTGATGGAAACGATGATCTATGATGGTTGTTCTAGCTAAGGACTGACTAAGAGATATATATCTCCTAAGCACGAACAACCATGAAAAAACCATAAGCTCAAAAGAAACACACTATCCTGACAAATCATGATCCTCCGCAACCCGCATCAATCTAGAACAATCCTGAACCTAACCACCATATGCCTAATGGCATAGGGTATGAAAGAAATGACACAAACCACTAACAATAACCCATATCCTATGCCTACCGGCATAGGATGTGAAGGCAACAAAACACTACCCTCTGCCTCCCTGCCGCAAACCTCAAAACCACATGCCCAAAAATCGCATATCCGCCTAACCCCATGCCCTATAGGCAATCCAACACAGGTGACGGTTGAGGACGGCCAGGGACGGCGGGGGACGGCGGGGGACGGCCGGGGACCACACGAGTGATGTCTCATGATGTGAAAATGATTCGTGTCGAGGTGTATTATTTCAACTTGGCTAGTACCAGAGGTCCAAGCGCCAGGACC
>PYWC01000026.1:1531784-1543232 GCA_003182015.1 Tuber magnatum | reverse complement strand
TTAAGAATACTGTCTGTCGAAGTCTGCTGTTTCCATCGCGGAATCAGCGGTCTTTAAATACAGCATATCGCTTATCTCCAATATGAGCGATATTGCAAAACATTGTCTGTATCAACCGATAGAACACGAAACAATACAAGTATCAAGCGATACTGTGAAACCAAACATAAAACATTGTGTGTATCAACCGATAGCACACGAAACAATACAAGTATCAAGCGATACTGTGAAACCAAACATAAATCCCTAGTAACCCGTACCGGTTACACAAGTTCTCCAGATAATACCTCTGGAATAGGTAACTTATTCAATGATTTATCCCACTGGATTCAAGACATCTGCAGACTTTTAGGATAGTGGAGAAAGACCTCCTCTCGATAGGGTTTGACATCATTGCGTTCATGTCCATCATTGTAAACTCCCTTTTGTACCTCTTTCCACTTGCAGCTGAGCTTTGAAAGCAATCTGCAGCCAGATTGACTGCTGAGCTGACTTTGAATATCATAGACTATTCTCCCTTGTTCTGGAGGCATTACAGTATCATTAACTTCAGCCTAGTAACTTGAAATCGCTTGGGCAATCCCATGTGATGTGATTTCTATACATCACTTAAATTAAAATAATACCAAGTCTATCATATATCACTATATTAATAAGAAACTTACCTTCACTTGCCTGTGATAGACATTCACACACTGCCATTATTGTACTTTCATCTTCCAGCGTACGAGCAATCTTGGTATGTCTCCCCTTCTTGCCGGACTTTATAACTCTTTCCTTAATCCATAAAACCTTATTTTTCATGATTTGTTCCGCTGTCCACCTTCCAGCTCCCTCTCCATCAGCCACTTGCTTACCTAACTCCTTGCTAGTCTCAAAAAGAATGTAGTTGAGGCTGATTGGCCATGGTCGCTCCTGTACTGCTTGTACTTTCATGAAGTTCAATACTTGAATATGTTTCGCCAATGTTTGACCAGTAAGTGCTTTATCCTTTGTCCTTGGATAAATGACTCTCTTGATATCTCTGATGCCATCATTCAGAATAGCAAGGTGGATGGGTGATGGTATACTAATCTTTCCAAGCCTCTTGGGCCAGGATTCTTTAGTCATTTCTTATTGTTAGCATTTGACAGGATCTGAATTATATATATTAGCAACTATGCAATTCACATGTACTTATGAAGCAGATCTTGACTATATACCTTCAGTAGCAGGCTCAGTAATTGGGGCTATTAGAGTAAGCTGGGAATAGCGCTTTCATTCTTGTCATTTACATAAGCGACGAGTGCTTGAAGTGGTAACAGGCCTTTCTTCTATATGTTGTATACTGTCTCGTATGAGCTCATAGTCACTGATAGGACTTATTGTTGAAACAAGGAAAAACACTCATTCCAGATTGAAATCACCGGTAATAGAGAAAATCATGTTGGAGTGACGCTTCTTTTGATGCTACTTCTGTGACCACAGGGTACTGGGAGGTGTGACTCATGCCACTTCAGATAGAGGGTCTACAGCTTCTGGATTGGCCACTTCCAGAATATTCAGCCCTGAAGGTGATACTGTGTTGGGACCTTGCTGGGCAAGTGCTTTTGACAACCAAATTCTTTTCCTGTATGCATGGCTGCGTAGAGTTGCATGATTTGTCGAGCTGGGTGCTGGAGGCTGCTGAATATTTGGTGCTGCAGGTGGTAAGCTAACTTCATTGGAGGATGCCATTTCGTAAATTGAGATTGCTATATTGTTCTGCTCTGTCTTCTTGTCTTCTGGGCAACAATCAAAGAGCTGGCATTATTGCTTATATTTATGGGGAACAGGAGGTGTCTACTTTTTGATTATGTCATTTCTCAAGTATGTTGTTGGTTGGCCCTATATACATGGTTTTTCTACCCTAATTTTGCCAAGGCGTCCCCCGTTGCGTCCCCCTGCGCGTCCCACTTAGTACTGTGTATAGACGGCCTCCACCATATAAAATACAGAGAATAAAAATTCTCGGAATAGAAATACTATGGTACTTTTGTACCTACCAAACACTACAGGAGGATTTTAGTTTAATTCAGAACAAAATACTAAGGAATACTCTGTTTTTCTGGCCTGCCAAACAGGGCCTAAAACTGGAGAAAGTTAGTATTATATCTCACATAAAACCTCTCACCCTCGGGAACCTTCCGACACCTTTCTGTTCCTCACGAATGGGGTTTTCCAGTTATGTGTGCTCGAGCCATCGCTCCCATAGTGACAGCAAGGGTTCCGACGGGAGGTGCAGGGTTGGGTGGGTGTCATAGCCCGGGTCGAGAGGCCGGGAACCTGACCCAACCCAACGAACCTTATCGGGCCCGATGAAGAACCTGGGTTCACCCAACGGTGCCTGGACCCTTTGGAGGGAGGGATTGGCCCGATGGCAGCTGCTACGATATGATAGAAGGGAAACAAAATCAACACCACGATCCTACCACTCGCCCAACAGCATAGGATGTGACCCAACAAACCCGTAGGCCCACTGCGAACACACCCGCGTTCCTCATAACCCCGTCCCCCCGCAGACAATCCCACAACATTGAATTGCAATTAGGGCCTTCGGCCAACAAGCCGGGCTAAATTGCTTTCGGTAGAGAATGTGGGTCTGCGTTAGATTGTTCCAACGTAATATCACAACGCAACAATTGTCTTATCCGCTCAACTCTAGGATCTCTCATGTTCTCCAGATGAAATGCCTGTTTTTCACTCGGCACTGCAGTGAAAGCGGCCGGCCTATGGTAAGAGGATGCGGGGACGGGAAAGGAGGATACCGAAACCGTTGAGGGAGACTGCTATTTGCAACTGCAGTCTGTAGTACCATTTCCTATGGAAAATGTATTCCATAATGCGGTAGTATTTAGGGACAAAAGGTCCGGGAATAAAAGATCTATGCAGAAACGGTTGTACCCTCGATCTGATTCCCTGACGCCGAGGAGGAAGCAATTTTAGGATTAATCATGCGAGCCTATTGATTGCCTCAAGGATTTCAAGCGATATTGCAATTCACGGGGTGAAGTAAATTATCGCTGCCACCGCAACAGGTCCATGTATGAATCTGGTCTACGGAGGTATAGCTCCTAGGTTTTGTATGTTCCACATGGGCTAAGAGCAGCAAACGTTGTGGAACCTACAAAACTTAGGCGCTGTACCTCCGTAAGCATTATTTGATTACTATCCCTAGGACGGCCAAAGACAGTAAAATTCGCAACCAGGGACGCTAAGTCCAGATCGGCTAGCCGCTAGCATTTCAGTTTATGAATTTGGACTTTTCAGTGTTCAAGTGACTCAGCACAGTAGTACCCATAATTTGTCCAACGAATCATAATACTTGGGTTAGCGCGCCTGGTCGCCAATTTTACAGTCTCTGAGGATAACGGGTGGTTGCGCCTAGCGTCTCCCTCCGCCTGTCCCCCTATTCCCGTTCTCCATCTGCCCGTACCAGAGATCTCCAGGATAACTGAAGCTCCGCCCACCGACGCCGTGTCTTCCGAAGCCCCTTCTGGCTACGCTAAGGCCGGAAAATCTCACCATCGCCGAGGGCATCTGTGGCTGGCCGGCGTAGGCAGACAAACAAAGTGTACGAGTAGAGCAACCGCTATCATATGGAATGATCAACGGATAGCCACCCAATCTCAAACTGCTGGGCACTCGCAAACCCGAAAAATTGCCAGAAATCGTGGGATGATTTTGGCCAAATTTTTTGGATGCTCTTGAAATAGGCCAACAGCTATTCACCAGTGTCCTCTTTAATGCTCAGGCCCTTGTTGGTGGGCCAAACAGTTTGCTATCATAACAATTTCCAAATTTACCCTGCATTCTGGGCAGAACAATTACTCCTTTACTGTTCTCTGTAGACCTACACATTTCGATTTCCTCTTGCCAAATGTGCCTCCTGTATAGCCCTGAAAACAAATGCATTTACGTTTTCTCTCTATTTGCTCCGGAGCGATAGGCTGTTCTACCACACGATATCTCTATTCCTTATTTTTTTCTTCCGATGTTTTTGTTAACATTCTCAGGTTTTGACTCTGACCTCCGAGTACCTCGCCCTACATTTCCCCTCCAGATGACCCCAGCCATAACGTCCACTTTCCGATAAGAAGAAATACCTCTCACCCAGCCAGGGCTGTCAAAATTGTTTCAGGCACCAGTATATATCTTTCTTTCCTAAATAGAGACACTCATACTATCATAGTTCTATTGTACCCCAGTCACACACAAGCCCTCCGGTGGGTTAATCCGGGTCGAGAGAGACCTGCCCGGGGCGACCATGCATTGCTTCTTCCCAGCCATCGATCCCTTGCCTTGATATTTTGAACCATGTACTAATCTCATGATACTTCCGGAATGCGAATTCAAGGCCTGGAGAATTGTTATTAATATACGCCGTTCTTCCCGATGCCCTATTTCTCAGTCATAGAGCTCTACGAGTGGTAAGAGAAATCCTGGAATTTAGATATGCAGATAGTTGATCGTCCTAGTATTTGAATATGACTCTACCGGGATTTACCTATATGTTGATATGGCATAGAGCGCAGAGAGAAGAGGCAAAGCCAGGGCTCGGTACTGTTCGAAATGCGGTTTCTGCAAGTTTGTTCGCCTTGTTTAATTGGTTAATTTTTGTTGGGATTTAACCCATCGAGCCCTTTATCTGTTACGGGCAGGTTTCTGAGCCAGCCCTGTTCGCTGTGCATTCCCTAATCGCGCTAAGGATGCCCAGCTCTTTCGATGATACCAGAGAAATCTGTGAGCGGTTTGCGCCCTCGGAATTCAAAATTAAGCCAATGTTAGAACTTTGTGCTAAAGGGGGGATAGTAGGCTAAAGCTGCGCTGAGGAACAACACCCGATGGCACTATATCATGCCCTAGCCTTACGGCTCGCCTGTGCTGGATGCCGGTTTACAGATGCCCAGTGTAAAACTTCTCCTTCCCAAAAGAATCTGAGGAGAAGATATCCTTTCTATTCATGATTTGCCAATGGCCTAGGAATGGGTGCCAAACCGATGAGAGAAAGAGAAAAAGGGTTAGGGCCAAGCCGGGCTTCCGGATTTCATAGAAACCTTGTCTATGAGGGTTACTCGTGCATCCTCCGTCTCTGTTGCAACTCTTGTCATTGAAATTTATTTCCTAATCGGGAATGACTCAACACCAGAGAACTGTCATCACAATTATGGGTCTCGCACCCCCCGCCTGGGGGGTGCTAGGTTACTCCTATTCCTCTCTCGCTTGGCCAAGCATTACCTATGGCTCTTACTACCCTTCCCCCAGAGTTAATCCTGTTCAGGATGCTCCCTTCTGCTGGGGGTCGCCTTGCAGTGGTCCGCCTCCCATACTTCAGCGCTTTCCCCTGGGCCTCGCTTAGGGGTCTGCCAATGGTCGGTGGGCTGGTCAGTGGCCTGGGTGTCAGATTCAGACGATCGGACTTCCTCTGCTTGGGCATGAGGTCTGTGACCGCTTGTTGTTCCCTGGATCCCATACTTCTCACTTGCTGCCTCATTTCTCCCCTCCTTCTGGGTCAGCTGGCACCCTACTGCCATCGCTTCACTTCTACCATGGGTACACATTCTTTGTGATGGTGGCCTCTCCCGCCCTGGGGCCCAGCTTGGGGTTTCTTTACAAGCTTGAGCTCTGGCATCACGCGTGTCATCACCCTCTGTACCTTTTTCACTCAAGTTTCGCATAACCTGCCTTACCACCCCTCCATCCGCCATGGCCGTCCCCCTGGCTCACACCGCCTTTGGGCAATCAACTAGGTCTAATGGCCAAGGCCCTTCCATAGGTCCAAACGTGGAATTGTAGTTTCCGCACCCGCCAAATAGGGCACTTTTTTGCGGGTAGTTTTTTTTTTTTGTTTTGAGGTGTCGCCTGTGGGGTTTTTTGTAGCTTCCAGCTCTTCCTGTTGCTTGGGTTTCGTTAGTTTGTCTTGTGGCTGGCTGTGGTCCTGGGCGGCGAGGAGGTATCGTACGGTTGGCCCCAGACCAGAGGGACTTGGGGCGATTTTTCCCCCGGGGCGAGGAGGGTGTTTTTGGAATTAAGGCTTTTTGTAGGTCATACCATGAGGTGCATATGTGTTTTTGCGCCATGAGCAATAAACATATGAGTTAAAAAAAAAAAAAATGAGGGCTACCTGTGCCAAGGTTGTGGCTGTGCCACAACTGCGGGCACTCTCAAGAGAGTGCCAGACAGCTCAACGGTCTTTGACAGCTCAATGGTCCTTAGGCATTGCCATAGAAACTCTGCTTTCATAGAAGCTGTGTTACTATAGAAACCTTATTACTAAGCATTATTTTGCAATTCAACTATTGTACAACAGCATAGTTTCACTGATTAGAATACAACTGTATAACTACTAGCATTCATTCATTAGTGAATACTCAATTTCCCTATTGGCATCAACCAAAGTGACAAAAGAAATATAGCTCAAAATGTCTAAAGTGTATACCAAGGAGTTGGTAAGGGGGGACAGCTTGGCATGAAAATCATGTGTCTCAGTTCAATCCATGATCAAATAATGGTTCTTATAAAATGGCTGAGTCATACTATATATAATGTTAATGAGTTTCTATAAATCACATGTATTATTGAAATTTCCATTCTTCTCATGCATGATATAATATAAGATGATATTTTATGATTTGTAAAATTTGTGGCTAGACTAGTCTGAAACTACTCTGACTAAATATGAAATTGAACACAAGCAGGCTTTTTAAAATTGTGGCTGAATGACAAGACATTCCCTGTTACAAACTCCTTACTGTACATGCGATTTTCAAAAGTATCCAGATGTGGCAGAGGAGCTTGGCGCCAAGAATTCAGGTGTGTGGGTAGGCCTTGGTATACACATGTTTACCAATACACTTTTATCAGTACTATATTCTGTAGTACCATCTGCTATTATCACATGTACTATTATAAAGAGAGGTAAGATATTTGTTCCAAACATTGCAGAAGGTTGATTGGCTAATTGAGAGATACCTTTTGCATTTTAGGAAAGCAGATAACATCTCCATGGTGGGCTGTGATAATTGCCTTTCAGAACCATGCACAGCCAATTCCCTTTTGCAAAATAAAGGAGATAACCAGTGCCGCTGCCTCTACTGCAAATGACAGCTGGCGCCATGCAGTAAAGAATACACGACAAGCACAAGTGACCGGTGATGACTTCGATGATATCCCTCTCTCACTTCCTGATCTTACTACCAGTTCCAACCTTGCTGCCAACCTGGGCTCTGACCACCCAAGAGCTACTAAACAAGGAGGACAAAGACTGGCTTATAGAGTTTGCAAAAAAGATTTTTGAGACTCGGAGTACAACCCTTCGGAATATTAGGCGGGAGTCTTAGTTCATTCATGCTAGTGATATACCAATTTATTGTACACTTTTGGATCAGGCAATTTGTACGTACTATGAAGAACGCGAGATTATCTTGAGAGAAGGGAATAAAAAAAAGAAGACTTGCAAGTTATCTCATATGATCAGACTATTATACAAGCTACTTGAACATCTCTCTTACTCAGATGACTAAACCTGAATTGGAGAGTTTTCTATAAAGCACTAAATAAAGTATTGCAACCGAAGAGATCAGCCAGTATTTATACAGAAGAAAACAACTAATTAGCATTTATCCAAGTGGGAGAGATGTTCGAGTAGCTTGTGAAGCTATCTATAAATTACAGTATTAGTACTAATAGCGAATAGGATTATTGTGTAAAAAGAGAGCTCTGGCTTCAAAGTCAGGAGTGGGCAAATTATGCTTTCACTGATACGATGTCAGTCGTGGTATGAGGTGTGTTTGGTACGAATTTAGTATAGCACAAGAAGGGGGAAAAGTTGCACAACTATTGCGTGGGGATGAAAAAGAAGACAGGCATATTGGTGATATGCTGGGGGATGATTGAGTGGAATTGGAAGGGGCCTTTTCATGTTAGTACTCCCGAGACTACAGAAGAAAAGGAGCAGCCGAAGAAAGGTATCGGCAAGTGGAATACAAGATCGAGGGAGGCAGAGGAGGAGCTTAATAGGGAGTGGAGAACTATAAAAGAGTTTAGTGTTTTAAAAGAGAGGGAATTGCGGGCAACTAGAGAGCTCCAAGCTGCAGCAGTCGAGCATGGAGTAGGGGATAAAATAAAAACTAAGCAGTCATGGCGGAGCAATTAATATAAAATTAAGAAGCTAAATATAAAGGATACAAAAGGCATAGACTTCTGGCAATACATTACTAGTCTCTGCTATCCGCTTCTATGACCGACCTGCCTAGAGAGATTAGCCCTGAATCCTGACTTCCTCCTCATTGAGGATAATACGCTCGCTTATGATTTAGACTTCACCAATCCCGAGTACAGAAAGAAAGAAATAGAGAAAATTATTTGGCCACCAAACTCTTCAGACTTCAACCCGATTGAGTGTATTGGCACCTAATGAAGATGTCCATTCTCGGCCACTGCAGGGCCAAGAGAATCCGAATGCTCTTGGAAATAACAGTTGTGCTTGAGGAGGAGTGGTCAAAGATCACAATTGAGGAAATTAACTATTAAATTGTTAAGCTAGCTGATATCATGGTACAGTGTATTGCCAGAAAAGTGTGGAATAACTTTCAAGCTTAATGAATCTCCTTCAACTTCCCTTCTTGTTTTCTGAGTCTAACTTTCATTTGCGATTTCCTACTCTCTTTCTTAATATTTAATTTAAATTAATAATATCACATATTGCCTGGCTGCTCACCACTGGCAGCCCAGGGCCTTGGCGCCAAGCCAATTAGCCGCATCCAGATACTTTTGAAAATTGCAAGTACACTTTAGAAATCTAGAGCCATACATGCCAATAAGATAAATGTGCTAAAAGAAGTGCCTTGTATATTAGTTATTGTACTAAATACAGCAATTCTGTAGTCTGGCAGAGATGCAGTGAGTTTAGATGAAGGAACTAATGTATTACACCTAGTAATGGGTCACCCCCCAGTAATGGGTCACACTGTTATGACAATTTCTTTTGACAAATCCGTGATTTGTGAGTGTCAAAGTAATCAGATTGGCTTCTAATTTAATTTCAAGATTGCCATAAGGGTATCAAGCTAGCCTACTAAGGCTTGAAGTGTTTCTATCATTTTCCCTTCTGGAAATAGAGCAAGTGAGATATTATGATTTTGTAACAAATTATAGTAAAGAAAAAGAATGGCTCTTGCAAAATATGCAGTATTTCTCAAGGTTATAATATAGGTAATTGACCATGAGACCTATAATTTATAAAAGAGTAGGGTAAGGTTTGAGGCCAAGCAAGAGTTTTAATAATTTGGTATTATTTACTCTGTAGACTCTGAGAATCTTAGCATACTACCAACCACTTGCAACATCTAATTTCACGAAAAGATTTCATAACACCAATGCAGAACAATAAGCCTGAACTGGAGGATCGCCTTCAGGCAGCTAGTGATGCCAAAGAGAAGGATCCAGTGCTTGCAGTACACTATTTGGCTGATTCATTTAGAGTTTCCAATACCACACTCCTGAATCATCTCAAAGGTCACACAACTTGTCCAAAAGCAACTTATGAAAGCCAGCAACTCCTTACTCACTTGGGGAAGAAGGTGATTGTCTGCAGGATTGAAGATTATGATGATTGTAGTATTCCTCTGCACTGAAGACATGTTTTACAAATAGTGTATGAAATTTTAAAAGCCAAAGGAAGGGTGACTGAGATTGGGAAGAGGTAGGTCAACCGGTTGAGTCATAGACACTCAGGTATTCAAACCAAGGTTAGCAAGAGTATCGTCAAGCAGAGCGCCCGGGGTATGGATAGCTCTATTCTCCAGAAGCCTTTCGAAAGATTTCATGTGTTGAAAAGTAGACATTATATCCTTTCGGAAAATGTTTGGAATATGGATGAGAAAGGGTTTGCAATAGGATTGGGTGCTGGTGGAACTGCTCTCTGCCATACTAAAAGATGCAATCAACAGATAATACAGAATAGTAAGAGAGACTGGGTTACAGTGATTAAAGCAGTTGCTGGTGATGGGAGAGTATTGGCTCCTCTTGTAATTAACTCTTCTACACCACATCTCATAGGCCACCATTCAAATATCAACAGTGAGATTGACAATGATGCCTTCTCCGCCAACTCTGAGGCCGGATATACCTCCTCTGAGATAACTATTGATTGGTTGAATCAAACCATTGAACCTCATTCACATCAAGCAAAGGGGATTGCCAAAGACAGGATGCTTGTTCCCGATGGTCACAGCTCCCATATCAAGAACATCAAATTTATTGAACATGCTCTTATTAACAATGTACATCTCATCTGTCTTCCAGCTTATATGATAGATATCTTGCAGCCCTTATATATTGGATTGTTTTCACTCTTAGCCAATTATTACAGACAAGAGTTTAAGGACTTTCAACGCAACCACGGGCCGTTTTGGAAAATGTGCAAGTGAGACTTCTATCCAATGCTACAAAGAGCAAGAGAGAAGACTATGACATCCAGGAATATGGTATATTCTTGGCGTGCCAGTACAAGGATCCTATTTAATCGACAACGTGTACTTCAAAATCCCAGCCTTCAACTGAATGCCACTCCACACTCCAACTCCATTCACACTCCGTCACCATTACAACTCCGGTCATTGAAAAAGATTTCCTAATCGGGAAGGACTCAACACCAGAGAATTATCACCACTTTTCCGGTCTTGCACCCCCCCCACTAGGGGGTGCTAGACTACTTCTTTTCCCTCCTCGCTTGGCCAGGCATTACTTATGGCCTCCACCTTCCTTCCCCCTGAGTTAATCCTCTTGGGGACGCTCTCTTCTATCTGGAACTGCCTTGTGGTGGTTCACCTCCTATACTTTACCGCTTTTGCTAGGCTCGCTTAGCATTTGCACTGTCGGCTTTCTTCTGGGAGGGCTTGGTCGGACAGTCAGTCTGCTTGGTGGTCCTCTGGGCTATCGGGGGCCTGGTCCTTCCTCCTGGTATGGCACGGTTATGGTATCCCATCCACTAAGTGACGCTTTCTCTCAGAGAACAAGGGACTACATGAGAGAAGCGGTAAAACACTGTGCTTTGCCTAGAGGGGGGATGGTTTCTGTGACACCAGTTGCAGCCTGCTGCCGTATCGTTGGCCATCTCACTTGGTTCGGGCCTTTCTACGTTTCTCTCTTCGCGTTGGCTGGCACCCTACTGCCCGGGTCCTCAGGGCCCTACCTCCTCACCATGCAGCAGTGCCTCACCCTGCTTGCTCCCAGCCGGCCTCCGGCGGCCACTTTTCTCTCTGGCCCTGATGCTGCCCGCAGTGTCACCCAACCTCCTCGCCTGGCAACCTACTGCCATCGTTCTACTGGGGCCACACCCCCCGGCCCGCCGCCTTCGGGCGATCAATTAGGCTGTTCGGCCAGGACCCTTCCAAAGGTCTGACTGTGGACTTGTGTTGCCGCGCCCGC
>PYWC01000026.1:1447383-1531616 GCA_003182015.1 Tuber magnatum | reverse complement strand
AAAAAAAAAAAAAAAAAAAAACACTGCGTCTCCGTTGCAACTGTGGTCATTGAAAAATCTTTCCTAATCGGGAACGACCCAACACCAGTGAACTATAATCACAATTATAAGTCTAGCACCCCCCCATCCCCCCTTTAGTCTGGGGCCGCCCCGGACTGGCCCTCCTTCTGTACTTCCTGGCTTTCTCCTGAGCCTTGCTTAGGCGATTGCCTACGGTCAGTGGTACGGGTGTCAGATTTGCGCTATCAGACTTCCTCACCTTGGGCATGAGGTCTGTGCTCGCTTGTTGTTCTCTGGGTCACATATTAACTTGCTGCTCTGTTTCTCCCCTCCTTCTGGGTCAGCTGGTACCCTACTGCTATCGCTTCACTTCCACCATGGGAACAACTTCTTTGTAACCATGGCCCCTCCCGCCCTGGGCCCCGGCCTTGGGTTTCTTTATACACGTTAGCTCAGGCATTACTGATATCATCCTATTCCTCACTGTTGCACTCAGGTTTGGCATACCTCGCCTTACCACTCCTCCATCTTTCTCGGCCGATTTCTGGCCCACCCCATCTTTGGGCCGCCAACTAGGCCTGCCAGCCAGGGCACTTCCATAAGTCCCAACGCACAATTGTCGTTTCCGCACCCACCTGTGAGGGCACTTTCTGGGGGAAATTTATTTTGATTCTTGTTTTGAGATGGAGCAAATGGGTTTTTTGTTGCTTCCTGCTCTTTCTGTTCTTTGGGTTTCCTTAGTTTGTCTTGTGGCTGGCTGAGTGCCTAGGCATTGGGGAGGGATCGTGCCATTAGTCCCATACCAGAGGAACTTGAGGCAATTATTCCTTGGGGCGCCAATGGTGTTTTGAAATTAAGGCTTTTTGTATGTCATACCACAATGTGCATATGCATTTTTGCGCTATAAGCAATAAACATATGAGTTAAAAAAAAAGAAAAAAATCTCAATACTACTCCTGCTATTCCATTTTGTGCAAGATGTTCCACATTTTATCCCTCGAGTGGTACAGATGATAGAGCTCAAGAAGTTGATCAGATCAGAAAAAAGGCTGCTGAGCTGTTGGATGCTGGAGAGGCAAGTATTTTACTCCAGCAGGCAATTGAGCTTGCAGAAAAGGCTCAAACTCAGTCCATACTGGACCATGTGACAATTAAACAACTGGAGTCCATACAGCCAACGAAGCCTAACCACCAGGAGATCAAAAGTGGCCTTCTTCTTCATGCCAAGGTGCTAGGTGAATTGTATAGGAAGCGGGACAGGGATGATCTCCAAAGGCAGGCCAAATCTGAAGCAGGAAGAATCTGGAGAAGAGCCAAGGATAAGAGAAAGAAGGTTCTAAAGAAAAGAATAAAAGCTGCAAAGCCCAGGGTAGTAACGTCTAAGGTTTCTGAAAGTTCAGAGGACAAATCCACTAATCAAGAAGAATATGAACCTGTAAGTATATTGTCACATTATGTTTGGTATTTTGAAAACTGTTGCTTACACTCAATGGTTACCTGAATCGAATTCTGCAACTCCGAGCTCTAGTGGCAGCTATCCCTACAGATCTACCAGGTTTTCAATCAATTATTCCATGAATGGGGGATACCCTCATATAATATCACTCTGCTGGATTCCAAAGGCATTTCTTTTCTAAATCCTTTCATATTTTGTAATTGTCATTACCTATTGTAATTCACTACCTATGTTAAATTACAGAAGCTTAAATTCTAATATGGTTGTAGAATCTCACGTTTGAGTTGAGTACAAAAATTCAGATACATGATCCATTACTGGGTGAAATACATTCGGCTGCAATACTAAATGATTAGGAGTTGCTATTCAGGTCAAAGGTTTTGTGGTTAATTATACTAATATACAATAGCTTAATGATCTACAAGTTCTATCTTGTCTATATAGTAGCTCAATTGGTTTGCCATTGTATTACAATATACTTTAACTTTTTAATCTCTTTAGACTCAGACCTTTTTACCATAGTATAGATCCATAACTCTCAGGCTTCCTAACTCATGTATTGTATTGCTTTAAAGTTGTCTAGATCTCTCTACCTTTCCAATGCTCCAGTTCTCCAATTCTCCATTTCTTCAGTTCTCCAGCCCTCTAGTTCTCAAGTTCTACAGTTCTCCTACTCTTTGCTCCACTTACTTTCCCACTACTGCTCCACTCTCAGACTTCCTCGCTCTATAGCCTTCCTTCTCTTTAGCCTCTGTTCCCTTATACTCCCCTAATCTCCTGCTCTCTATGCTTCCAAATCTTTATCTCTTTAGTAGTTTTACTTACTGACTATTATGGTTAGTAGTTCTTCTCCATATTACAACCTCCTGTATTCCGTATTTTCTCTATGTTCTAGCTGTATATACCATAACAGATATCTAGACCACCCATGACATTATCATCAAATGCAGTACTTATTCCTTCTCAACTGGTTGTCAAACCATATTTTGCTATTGAGGTGCAAATTCAAGCAGTGAGATTATTCAATGATACAACTGGAGAGGATAATCAAAATTTTGGAGAAATATCACCAAAGTATTAGTAGGTTCTATCGTAAGGATTATGAGCATGCTGGCAAGGGTATCAAGCAAAGATTGATCGACCAGCAGCTAATTGTAAGCTGTTGGAAGATCAAGAAGCTGCTGTTTGCTAATATCTAAACAGGTTAGATTGTATAAGAACAAGTGCCAGACTTGAAATGGTATTAGGTTGTGCTAATACAATCCTGAAAAATGTACATTCTGGCCCTCTACCAATACTAACTGTTCATGCAAAATGGGTAAGAGGATTTCTTGATTGCCATCCAGAGTACTTTATACATAAGCAATATAGAACTGATATTGATTACAAGAATGCTTATCACTCCAATGAGTTATATACCTGGTTTGACAAGTATCCAACAGTTTGCAATCAATATAAAATTCAGATAGCAGATATCTACAACTTTAATGAAACTGGATTCCAAGTTGGTCTTGGCTGTAACCAATGGATTATAACAAGCAATCCCAATTGTCAGGCCTACCTTAGTGGTTCTACCAATTGAAAACTTATTTCTTTCTGTGAAACTATAAGTGGGAATAGATATGTCCTTCCTCCAAGGATAATTGTTCCAAGAGCTATATATCAGGAACACCGGTATACCCCTATATCAATATCTAATCACTACCCAATAGGTCTATCTGAAACTGGTTGTAGTAATAATATGTTATTGATAAAGTAGATTGAACACTTCAAACAGTTTTCTTCTTCACACCAAGTAGGAGAATATCAACTTCTACTTCTTGATGGTTTTTGCTCTAACAGTACAAGAGAGTTTCTTGACTACTGTAATCTATGCAAGATAGTAGTCTTCCGTCTTCCTCCACATAAAAGTCCCCTTCTATAATGATTAGATGTAGTTGTTTTTCAACTATATAAGCATTGCTATGCTGAAGCTATTGAATCAGCTACCAGGACTGGATGCATTGAGTTTGACAAGATTGAGTTTTTAGAAATAATTGATTCTATCTGACAGCAAACATTTAAAAAATCAACTATCCTCTCCACATTTTGAGCTACAGGTCTTATTTCCTATAATTCTGAAAGGGTAATTTGCAAATTATGTGAAGCTTATATCCTCTCTATACTACCTATTACACCACCACAAGGTGCCTCTCCTACCAGTCTACTTACAATTGGAACTCTTAAGAGTTGAGGTGAGGAATTGATATGGGAGGCAGCAGATCTTTCTCTAATATTCAAGTGAAGATTGAAATTAGTTCTGCAGAGTGGATTGCCATAAGCACAGTCTGGGGCCCTAGCTATGGAACATTTGGAGACAACAAAAGCAGCCAAGAGAGCTAGAAATTTGAGGCCTAAGGGTCAAAACAGAAGACAGGTACAACAAATTAGAGTTTTCTATGCCTCAGAGGCATGTCAAATGGTGAAACAAAAAGAGGATATGGAGCTAGAGAAAGCAGAAAAGCAGTTGAGACAGGCACAAAATGCAAAAAAAAGGGCAAAGCAAGCAGAATGCAATCCATTAATAATGGAAATGAAGGTATGCGTTAAAGAGAGACATATAATTCAAGTCTATAAAAAGAAGCTATCAAAGTTAATAGTTACAGGTATGAAGCAACAAGCAAGGTTGCAGAAATTAATGTAAAATAAAAAGTATTGCTTCTATGTTGATGTATTGCTATGTTGTATTGTGCTACCAGGTTCCTATGTCAACATGCTAGGTGATACTGTGTTGAGCTAGGAGGTTACTATAGCAATGCCCAAGGACCGTTGAGTTGTGAAAGACCGTTGAGCTGTCCGGCAAGCTCTTGAGAGTGCCCACGGTTGCGAGCTAGCGAGCAGCCGCGGGTTGGCACGAGCATTCGGGTGTGTGTTCTGATTGATGTGTAATAAACTGCACGCCAGGGAGCCAGCGGGGCTACTTAGTAATGGGGCTTTGGGTGAGGAAGGTAGGAAGGATGTATCTATAGACCATTTTTATCCCGCTGAGCACTTGAGCGCTAATGGTGAATCTAAAGATATGTACAAAACATAATACCACCAGCTTGACCATTCTACGGATTCCAGGATATATGCCCCCCACACCTCCACACACCTCCAGCTTGGTAAAGGGAAAGCAGATCCTAGAGCACCTTCTCCGTGAATCCTCAGCACTCATGAACGAACGAAACCACCCACAACACCAGGGACACGAACCTCAATGTGGATCAAGAGGCAGGCGTTATACCCGCTTCAATATTCGGCAGTCACCATGTTCTGTCTTTCCCCTCCATCCTGGAAGCTGAGAAAGTGGGGATAGGAATGTGATTGTATGGACGCACCATTGCTGGTGAACCTCCGAAAGAGTTAGGATTAATGTTTTGTGGAAAGAGAAACAAGAGTCATCACGCCATGGGCACGGGAGGTGGGTATATCGGGATAGAAGTGTGCGAAAGGGGAACAACGGGTTGTAAGTAAGGAAGTGACGCGGTGATAGAAAATAATTATCCGCGAGTGAGCCACGCAAGGTCTGCAAAATGGGGTATTGAAAACCTTGTGGAAAACAGGCGACTCCCGAAGCACGAATATGTTGTTTCTGAGATTTTATTATTCTAGGCAACCTATGTTGAAAGTTTCCTGTACAAAAAACTGGGGAAACCTCGGGAGAGCAACGAAACACACCAAATGACAGACAGAAATCTGGAGAAATAAAGGCGTGTTTAGTGGCAGATCGAAAAGCGTTTGGGGTAACATTAGTTGCAAGGAATTACTGCTAGGCGGCCATTTACGAAACTGTAGTGACTCCAGAGCTATGGTGCCCCCCCGACAACAGTATTTTGGGCCCTGTTTGGCATTCCACAAACGTGGTGTTCCCACTTCTCCGACATATCCAAACAATGTTTCTGCATTTGGGCGCCGGGGGTGAAAGGTTTGGCGTAGCACAGGTATTGCCGTATTTTACTAGCTGTAATATCTTTTTAAGATGAAGTGGGGGTCCCCTGTGCCTTTTGAACATTAGCGCTCATTGAGAATGATATCGCGATCGAAATCAAGGGCGTACTGGCCATCGTGCTTTCTAGAAATACAACATATCTTATTTGGCTAATAAGCGATTTTCATGAAATAGGATGGTATTTTTCTACTCGTTCCGAACTGCTAGAGCTGACTAGGGGCTAAATCACAAAAGCGGAAATACCACACAGTAAGAGTGACATGTAAACAGCTCCTAACCCTTTGTACTTTTTTTCACCACTACTTTTTTCTCTAGCTACAATATGCAAGTATAGGTACAAGATGTCTATAATCACGTTTATCAAAAAATAAAGAAAAGTAGAAGTAGGGGGTCGGCTAAAACCTGCTTGCAGGGAATCCAAACTAGTCTTCTTTACTAATTTGTTTCTAGTGACTTTCGATAATTTGTCATGTCTTTCTTTTTTGACTGTTCCGCCCGCCCTGTCTAGAGTTATTCCGTTTTTTTTCTCGTGTGCTCATTTACAGGTGTATGAGCTGTTATTCTATATAACATATAGCATGAGAGACTCCCCTTCGGGAATGAGGAAAAAGAGGGTGCCCTGCCTACCTCCATCCATCTGTTTCATGGCTAACAGCGTCGTGCACGTCTTGCCTACCCTTCGAACAGTTGACCTTGAGACCGCAGTAACAAAGTGGTTCGTGGACGAGCGGCGGCGGAGGTGGGGGGGGGGGCGAACGCGGCAGCTGGGGGGCACAGGTTCGGGAAAGCATAAGTGGAAATCACCAATTGGCAGGAGAGAACGGATTGAGTATGTGGGTGGGGCGAGCGAAGTGTCAGCCTACACATCAGGACCAGCAGATCCTTTTTGGGGAGGTCCAGGAGGTTCCGTTGGCCCTGTTGTGAAGGGCCGAGATCGCTCTTTCCATGGGTACTTATTTGGCGATTGGGTCACGCTGTTCGACGACGAAGGGTATAATTCTGGCACGCCCCGCTGGCGAGAAAGCATGCAAATGGTGTTCGACTACTCTTGTCTACGGAGTTGGAATCGATATCCTCCCGCTCAACTACCACCCCCACAATTTCCTCATGCCCTTTCTCGGTAGCCCATGAAAATGGTCTCCTACCGCTCTTATCTGCCACTCCCGGATCCACATCGTTGCGCTCCAATCGCATCTCCGCAATTCCGCTATGCCCACGCCCAGTAGCCCACGAAAATGGCCTTCGGCCCTTCTTATCTGCCGCGCCAGGATTGACATTGTCTGGCTCTGAAGGCATCTGCGCCGTTCTCCCATGCCCACACCCGGTAGCCCACGAAAACGGTGTTCGATCCTTCTTATCCGCCACGTCGGGATGGACGTCGTTTCGTGTTGGGAGCGACTCCGCAATCTTTTCACGCTTATTCGCGGCAGCATATAAAGATGGTATCCGGGCGTCCTCATCTATCGCGTCGGGATTGACATCGTTCCACTCCGATAGCTTCTCTGGAGTTCCCCCACGCGAATAGGATGTAGCCAATGACAAGCGCACCCTGCCCTCCTCTACTGCCGTGTTAGGCATGACGTTGTTCCGCTCATATAGCATCTTCACAATTCCCTGGCTCCCATACTTGGTAGCCCATAAAAACGGTGTCCGGCCATCCTCGTCTGCCGCCTCAGGATCGACATCGTTTCTCTCCAACAGCATCTGCGCAGTTCTCTCATGTCCACGCCCAGCAGCCCACGAAAATGGCGTTCGGCCCTTCTTATCTGCCGCGTCGGGATTGACATCGTTCCGTTCCAATAGCATCTCCGTAATTTCCTCACGCCCACTCCCGGCAGCCCACGACAAGGGCGTTCGGCCGCGCGCATCTGCCGTGTCTGGGTTGACCTCGTCCCGTTCTAATAGCATCTGCACTACCTCACCATGTCCTTTCCTCGTGGCCCATGTCAACGCCGTATTACCATGCACGTCGGTCGCATTAAGATCCCATTTTTTCGTCCCAAATAAAGAAACCATAATGTCCAAAACCCCGAGGAAGGCTACACCATGGAGCCCGGTGAATCCAACCGGCCCATATTTACCATCGAATGGACGGTTCCACGGATATTCCGTCAACAAGAGTAGCTTACAGGATATGTGCGTATCGAATCGATCGAGGAGCTTCAGAGCGAGTGATGTTACCCTTTCGCTGGTTTCTCTTCGGGCATGTGCTCCCCAGTAACACGAAGCGTATCCAAGAAAGGGAGCTGTTTGGGGGGGTTTAGAAAGAGAGGTCGGAAGCTCCCTGATGCAATCGAAGTTAAGGTAGGTCAAGCAAACCTCCGCAATCGCAGAATGGGGACTATGGAAAAGGATGGGATTGGCTAGGATATACTCCTGTAACGTGAAATGGACTAGGCGGACGGTGGAAGATGATGAATCGACAGTGACCAATCCTAGCCCGCAGTTCAATATGGTCCGTATAGAAGGGTCATTGTCACTGCTCAGATCTTTGGACCCTAATTCTACCCCTAATGCTTGGCATAGCTCGTCTGGTTTCAATGGTCGCTCTGAATGTGCTACCCACATGATGGCCTCCATTCCTAGTCTCGATCTACCTCTCTTCTGTGCCCTGATTCTCTCTAAAGTGGCAAAGTACACACGTCCTACGTCCTGACCCGTTGACATTTGCTTAAGCTTTTCCTTTCTCCGGTGAATCGTTGTCTCTGCGAGAATTGCCTCGATGCTGAGAGAGACAAGGAGAAATCTGTGCACAATCATTGGTGAGTAACCTGACCTTTGCACAATACAGGAATAGTGGGCATCTCGACATACAATTCGGATATTGTTTTGGGAATTATTTCCATTATATCCCCTCTTAGACGCTCGTCCATGGCATCAGGTTCTGTGTCCCCGTCCAGCTTCATCCTCAAAAATGCTTCCGTGTCCTCCTTTGTTGGACTAACCGAGATTGTATTCATACCGGGGAAGTAGTTTTCGACCTCACTGCGGATAAAGGGCCTTCCCGTTAGGAATAACCGCACATTTGGCAACTCGTTGATAGTAGCTTGCAGAGAGCTAAGGAGGCGGGTCCGATGAGCGGGAACGGATTCATCCAAGCCGTCAATGCATATCACAACCCGTTGCCGCCGCGCAATAGTTGTCCTCAGCATTTTGAGAAGCTCTGGAACGCGTGGGCCTACCCCACCAATATGCTCCTTTGCGTCTTCGAAAGCCTTGCGTATGTCCCCCGGGATGCTTCTGCTGCCCACCAACTGCCTGAGAATTGAACCTAGCATATTGGATGCAGTCTGTTCTTTTCTGTCAAGGTAGTCACAATACAATCCGGCGACTGTGATATCCGGTCCACCGCCATAAACGTGATCCATTACTAGAGAGCTAGAATTTCAAGCAGTTAGTGATGTGGGTTTTCCGCCGTGGTTTACGGCGTTACCTGAGATGAGTCTTCCCCACACCCGGATCGCCATGGCAAAATAGCACCGAGGGAGCAGATCCATCCTCTCCCGTGCTCCATCTCTGAAACTCGACAGTGCGAAAAATCCACTGCCCTACACCCTCGAGTCTGCTGCCCATTAAATGTTGGTGTCTTTTCCCGGGCTCGAGTGGTGACAACCACTGTAGGACCTGGGGCTTGTCATCGATCACTGTTCCGCAGACAAAGTTGTTGACATTGTTGAAACTATTGACGTTGAACGACTTGCTATTCCCCCTACACTCCATACTGCCTGTAGTCTAGCCGATGGGGGGGGGTATAGGACGGTTATTGATAAGGGTATTAGGGCAGTTAAGTGTCTTCTTAGAAGAGGTCCGTGAGTAAGGCTGAATGGGAAGTCACGCGCTGGCAGCCCACCCAGATGCAGCGCTAACGGCTCATTGCGTCTCTCGATGAGTCTCCCGACCCCTCTGAGACAACACTGGCGTATCGGAGGCTGAAATTGTCCAACAGCTGTAGTATATTGCTCGCCCGGCCCAGTTGGCTGTCGGGTACCGGCACTGTGCAGCACGGGAGCTGGTGCTCGAGTACAATACTAGAGTGCTATTTCAAACGAAGGTCCAGAAGGTGAGCAAAAAGTTGAACCAGTTAGCGAAGCCAAACATACCCATCCACATTTCATCCACATCCACAGCAGTTGTGTCTCACATTCAATTAAGTCATCATACCTCATCTCCTAATTTCTCTTGGAGCCAACCTCCAAGTTCGCTAAACCATTGGTCCCGCACGGCATTATACATATTTTAGAAGCTCTTATAGCCCTTTGATGCCCTCCCGCGATGGTATTAGATTAGTAGTGTAAATACCTGTAGGGTGTTAGAGAAACGGAATACCAGTGTCCCATCTTCTCGCTTGGAGCCGCTCGTCTTGGGGCTCCAAGAGACGGGGGCATCACTTCTTCCGGGATCGGGAATCCCGACCGCGCCGTGGTTGTCAACAAGATTACGTCACCGGTGCGTAGTCTCAAAGATCTCAGGCCATATACTTGGGTACTGTACTCGTACAGTGCGGTATGATACCGTACCACGGCTTACATCTCAAAATCTAATTTCGATTCCGCATTGTGGCTCTCAAATTTATTTAAGTGTTCCGGCACCTGCCCATATCCCAAAGGGCCGCTTAAATCCCACGAAAGCGGCTCCCGGACACCCTCTCTCTCCTTTTCCAGCCCACTGTTTTTCTCCATCGCTCTCGAATGCGGCGGATCTTCCGTATCTGATGCCTTCAGGGTCATATACTTCCTGAACTTTGCAAACCATAGCTGCAATATTTAAATTCTTTAGCTCAAATAAATTCTCACCGGTATTGAAAGTGGTTCCCTTCCATCAGCAATTTTTTAGCTATAGTCGGAACTTTCCGGGATGCTTTGCTGGGGATTGAAACTTCAACAATGTGAGAATCACATTGTGAGCCGATCCCCAGGCTGAGATGTTGGGCGCATCGTACGGGCTGAGAGGTTCGTAACCCATCGGAGGTTACATAAATCCCTCAAAGACTTTAACACGATTTTCATCACATTGTGTGGCGGTTTGCCGGGCGCTGCAAAGGTGGCCACAGGTGGCTTAAAAATACGCCGCCCATTCTCAGAAATCTTTTCAGCAGAACCAGAACAAGTTCCGCCAAGCTGCAAACCGTACTGTGGCTTCTGCTGTTTGTTATCCGGTCTCCCAACAAAGTGTCTCTGCTCCTCACTTCCGCCGTGTCCTACAATCACTTCTTGGGTGCGCAATCATGGCCCATTTTGGTAAATACTTGTGGGCAGGGAAAGCTTTTCGAATCTCCTAGGTTTGGGGGCTATGAGGAGGGGGGTTCTTCCCCTAGAGGTCGTCATGAACAAGGGCGAGCCCGAAAACAACAGTCAATAAAGAGAGCGGGCTCTCTTGCTTTTTTGGTTCAGAGCGTGGGCTTACTTGCTGCAGTGCTCTAGTTGGGGCTTATTTTTTTCTCTTCACAGGGCACAAGCGAAGAGGACCAAGGCATCGCGGAAAACCAGCTCTGAGAAATGCTGATGACGACCGCCATTTGTTCCAGCACTCGCACAATTTACATGGAGAGCCTGTCCTTGAACTTCCGGTCAGCACAGACGATCGTCTGGCCTACAAGAGCCCCAACGCCAATCCTGCCCCCCATCGTCGTAGCTCGCGGCTGCAATGTTCATTGCTGCACCCCATCCGCCACACTACCACCGGGCAGCAGCAACAACCGCCAGCTGCTGTGATAGACTCATACCCAGGCCTTTGCAGCGGATGTAATACCCCAACTCCGCCTGATATCATTCCCAAATTTGAGAGCCGAATTGACCTCATCTCCACCAAGTACGATGGATGGTCTCTATTACGATATATAGAAAGATTTCCCGTCCGCAAGTGCAACCAGGAATTCTGTTGGTGTTCCACATAGCGGACCTTGCCTTTGAACCCTTACGACCCCTGAAGGGGGAGTTTGCATGTAATTCCCCAGCTTTTCCTTCCACCGAATAATCCCAACCATACTATTGGGCAGTCAGTATCGTATTAACTAACTTAGTTACGGAGGTACAACCCCTAAGTTTTGTATGTTCCACAGGGGCTAAGGGCAGCAAACCTCGCTTGTGGAACCTACAAGACTTAGGTGCTCTACCTCCGTAGTATGATACCACTATGGCTAGGTGAGAGTATACATACCTCCCCTATGTCTAATCTTTCAGTCCTTCTTAACATCCGGGCGCCAGAGCTTTTGGAGTCAGTTAAATGAGCGATTGAACCCATATGTGCGGCCCGAATTTCATTGGTATTAGTGCAATCTGTGACCGTTCACTGAGGGGCGAATTCGCTGCCATACAAGCTCGCTGGTTCTATTGGTATCGAATCACCACTAATCCACCCCGGGGCCGGCCGGCCCTTTCCCATTCTACACGGTGACATGATCAGCGCCAGGATTCTACAATACCGAAATACCTCAGACAGAAGAAAAATATGCTTGGCCGCGGGAATCCCCTTTCTTGGCTACGCAGGGGAAAACGCCGCAAACTCAGCCCTCAGCTGAGACAAATCAAATGGAAACATACACCGTAGCCTACCCAGGGAGGGGCTGCGATATTCTGGCATGTTTTTCTTGTATCCAAGGTTTTACGGCACTCAAGGCAATACACAAACTATCATGGGGGCAGCTGTCACACTCCTGAGCTAACTCAAAATGCCGTGACCTACCATGAAACCCTAATAATGCAATACTGGTATGATATCCACCCGATTTTCTGATATTCATACTAGGCCGGCACTCATATGATAATTGTCTGACCTTGCTATTACGGACCAGCCAAATAAACCATGCTCTGGTAGATTGTGAATGCTCAATTGCAGCCCCTGTCACAGAGGTCGGATAATTGCTAAAATATGGTTATATACCATTACTTCGCTTTCTTTAATTTCCTAGTCTACTCTCTTGGGATAGAATAGGCTTATTTGTTACTTCCGGCCGGACTAGAATATTTGTCAATAAATACCGTGAAGCTTTCCTTTGGATCGGATTTCTCTAACAGAAGTTGGAAATACAAACTTAGAGTGACTGATATTGTTCTCTGTATATGACACTGCTACTACCACAGTGAATTTAAGGTGAAACCCTATCAATAATTACCACCAGCGCGAGGCCTAGCCGCCGTCCCCCTTTGCATCTAAGTAGAGGGGCCTACCCCGCATTAGCCCCCAAGCGACGGGTCCCTTGGTTCTCGTAACTTGAAGGATAGCGACATGAGAGTATACTCTTAGCGAGACAGGGCGATTAGGCTGTGGGAGATCTGTCTGGGTAGTTTATTTGAAGGGGAATGATTTACACTTCCTTCACAGCGAATTGGGCTGACAAACACAGCAATAAACCACATATCTCACATGCTGTGGTCGACAGGTTACCGGAGCTATTCCAACAGCCACAAGAGGTGATACTTCCAATTAGTACAAGAACCCGGAACTGTCATGAGTAAATCGTTTATGGCCAACAAGCTGTACGGACAAGTGCACTCGGAGCTGAGCAGTTATATGCCCAGGATTCCTTCCCCCTTCCTTTTGCTGTCGCTGCCCAGGATGTAGCCTAAGTCATTATCGTTATCTCATCCCGTCATTACCCCTTGATATCTATCAAGCATACAAGTAAATATTCACGAACTCTGCATTTACAATTCTCTAGCCTGAGGGCATACAGGACATTTATTATAACCAGAGCCCGATCGGGAGAACCCAAATGATCCCATACCCATGATGGTGAAGGGCAACTTGAGGTCTTTCCCTTTCACTGGTCTCTATCACTGTACAAATTTTGCGGTAAGGAAAGCTCTTCGTTAAATTTGTGCAACCCCTCCCGGGCAAGTCCAAACAATCGTATCCCTCTTTGCGGACCTTTTACCGATGTGAAACTACTATATAAGTTTAGGTATAGGGCAGATATTATTGGGATAGGGATCGAAAAAAAAAAGTGTGTGAAGTCAACCATAATAAAGCATAACTGACCGCTTATCCCCTGATGTGTTGTTTACCATTTAGCCGCTAATATAAGAATGCGACGGATGGTGGGAAACACAAAACATGCGCCATTCTCATTTCAAACTATATGCATTATATAATCAAAGTAGGGTAATGATCAGTAAATTGGGATATGTCCGCAGAAATTACATATTCATCTATTTTGTATCGTATGCGTCTTTGACACTACCATGAAATTTAAATATTTCATTATACAAGCACCATGATAAGATAAACAGGCAGGAAGAGAGATGCATAAAGAAACAAAAAAAAACTTTGGCAAAAGCACACCAGAACTTGCGACCTGCCAAATCCAAATTTGTTATTATGTATCATACCCCTTACTCTACCTATATACCGTAGGGTATTGGATTTGAAATGCCAGTGGTATGATACGATACACGTTATATGCGTCTCCCACCACGTATTTCTATTTGACATTGTACATTGCCCAGTCGTTAATGTACACGAACCTCCTCCTCCATGCTGCATTGCTGTACTATACTATCCTGAGTAACTACCTGGTAGTCCTTAGTTCCCAAACTTTGCTTAATACCAACAAACACTAGCGTGTAGTCTGGTTGAATGCATTTCTAGATGGAGTATAAAGCAGTCTACTGATAGAGCTATAGACGGGGAAAACTAATCAATGGCGGGATAAAATACACTTTATATGGATTTTGTATACTAGTATGTTGGTTTATCTTTTGAACCAGAACCTTGCCGGGGCACAGTTATCACCCAGGAGGGGCGCTGGTAGGCTATCGCCCAGATATCCTTTGTATGTATCCACCTGTTTCCGGCGCAGTATTTTGGAGAAAAGGTGAGCACAGCCATTGGGTGGGGTTCTATTGCACAATCTCATCGCCTACCCCGCTTTTTCTTGACACTTACAGTGGCTCTACTGAATACTCGGAATTCAATCTGCCCCTTTTATAACCTCCCGGCATCACTACAACGGTCCTTCAAACCATCTGTTAGCTACCACTCGGCTCTCTTTCCCACCGCCAACTTCTGCCATTGAAGTCATGTCCGGTCCCCTAGTTCTTTTTTGTTACGAGCTCCCTGTGCCCTCTGACAACATCCGTGGAAATTCGGCTTTCTCCAGCATGTCCTCCGTAATGTATGGCTACGGAGTATACAAGCACTATGTGTGGACCTTTATGTGGTGACGAGTTCTTATTCGACCCTAGACATCCTAGATAGCAGACTTGAACACCCACATAGCTTACAAATCTCCTAAAATAAGCCCGAGGGGGCGGGGATACCGATATACTTGGGAACTACGGCGGGTGGGGTACTTGCCGCTCCCGCTATTACCCTAGTATCGTAAAGCATTGCTTTACTCCACAAAGAAAATTTAGGAACCACATCATTTAGATATTAGATTATCTCAGCATTCCTGCATCACTATACCCAAGTTCCCATCCCCGGATTGATGGTCTTCATAGAGTCAGGAATCGATGCGGTTAGGAATTCCCGTTCCCCAAGTTCGTGCGTTCTTGCTCCACACCTAGTTTGATTTCGTGATTTATCACAACAAGAGGTCAGTTCGGGCCACCCTGTAATCACCTACCCTTATTAATTGAATGCGAGCTTGACCACTCCCCAAGTACAATACTTTCTATCCTTCCACTTGTCACATGATCTACAAGCGACTTGCCCGGCGAGGATGAGGAATCAAACAAACAACCACAAATGTAGACAACGGAGGAGATCCTGAGCCGAGCCCACTGAGAGAATAAAAGCTATCTAAAGGCCTATATGGATTAATGCAATCAGGCCTGCGACCCGGGTTGTGGCCGCTACCTTAGTGTGCCTAAAATCTCGCTACATGTTGTTGCATTGCATGCCCATCACTTGCCAAACACTGGAGAGGGGAGGATCCTGAGCGCTCCAGGATAACACGAGATTCGATGGTGGGGAAAAATAGCCAAGGGGGAATGGAACTGATAAAGGGGTATTCCTCCTACTATTCTAAATTTGCTCTTATAAGCTGACGCATTTTTCACATATGATACGATATCACAAGACCCATTTTTACTGTTTCTTTGTTATGTTTTGGGGGTTGGTGTTTCTTTTGTTCGGAGGGGTTTTCGGGCCGTACCTTTCGTTTGCACAGTAGGGTTTCCAGTAGTTGCATCCATTGTAGCTATTATTAAAATGGATTCGAGCACTTGACAAAAAAAAAGTAATTCCGGCTAGGCTAGCAGTGGGAGCGGGTTGAAAATCACACCCTCACTGGCAGATGAAAGTAGAGGCTACCTTTTTGATATACAATTTTTTTTCTTACTGTCTGAACGGATACTGGCTAGAGCAGACACTAGAGAAGAGGAAAGAAAGTTGGAGATATCGGACGAGTAGCTAATTTTCATAATGGGTCTTCTACTGATCAGGGGATTATTTGTATGATAAATAACTATATTACTATTGACGTATCTCAAAAGGGACAGTAGGGTAGGTGGGTGCATAGATTTACTTGGGATTTGTATTTCAGGTCAGGGTGGTAGGAAGGTAGGAAAGGTGTGGCTGGGGGTTTCGCCAACTCGTTCGGTGCTCAATTAGCGAGTGTAATGGCAGGGATATATATAAAACGCAATGGGGGTATTTTTGATTCTTGCCTGGACCACCTCATATACTTTCTCTATTCCACCACACACTTTAGTGATGGCAAAGAAAAAGTATGCTGAGAAAACCTTCTCCCCGTATGACCACAAGTCCTGAGCAAATGAAACTACCCGCGACACCCGCGAAAAATAAGGCAACTTCCGTGATGATACACATACCAATACCTTCTCCAAACCGCCATGGTTTTCCCTTTCGTCCCTTCGCCACCCTGTCCTGTCGTCGAGCCCGCCGATAAAGTAGGGAACAGGATGTGACAGTATAGATGCGGTATCACCAGTGAACAGAAGAGCAAAAACAAAGCTTTTTGTGAAAAGGGGGTGAAAAAACCATCAGGGATCATGTCTGGAATATTAGCAAAAATGAACCCTGCGACAGCTCTCACGGTTGCCTTTACTTCACAACAGCGCTAAGAGAAATTCACCCACCTCCCGACGATTCGACGGTTAGGTTTGAGCCAGCAATAACAAAGTATCGGACAAGTAGTCCTTATTTTACCACACGATATTCAAAAGCCGAGCCCCTAAAGTCATAGTTTTTGCGGTCTTATAGCTGCTTGGCCAGTGGGTCCAGCCTTACCGGGCCGCCGGTATTCGGCATGTGTCGTGTGGTTCATAATATTGTCAATGGGTAACGGATGTCTTAAGGTTCTTGCAAATGTCTGAAGATACCTGCAGATATCTAACGACGCCCGCAGATATCTTCAAATATCAACAGTTGCAGTAGATATTTGCAAATACCGCCCCTTATGATAGAACATCTGCAGCTATTTTCAGCTGGTGCAGGCCGATGACACGCCGAGAGAAGTAAGAAACATGGTGGCAAGTTTAAATCATTGAGTAGTGCGGGTGCTGCTCAGCTCGATATCCCTCGATCTGTCCCTAGAATATGTGGGTTATTGGTAGTAATTGTTGGTTTTTGGCCGTAGAGGAGTGGTTGGAAGATGGATCCGGGTGGGTAATGTGTTATTTACTCTGTTAGTTTATTGGGATCAGCTAGTTGTATGCCAGTTGGGCGTGACTAGTATAATAAATTTGAGTAGAAAGAAATTAAGGCAATAAGGTTTGATCACTCTGAATCTTGAGGATATCCCCAACTCGCCGGGCTGGCGGCTTGCGGACACGGAACAAGAGCGATGATTAGATCGAGTTTGTAGTATGAGAAGGTAATTCGTAGACTATCACCCAACAGATGATACCAAAGCGGATGGAGATTTGGAAAGTATCTAGGTGACCTAGCTTCTAATACGGGAAAACAAGAGCAGGGTCAGGATTCATGCGGACTCCCGCCAGTATGGTACTCTTAGGTAAGCGAATTCTGGGTATGGGGGACCAGGGACGGGTAATCTTTTCCGGAGGGGTGGCTCGGGGGTTGGCCAATACCCCGGGGACGACTATTCTCGGCTCTTAGCCGGCAGAACCCGCAAAGCAAACCTAAGAAATCATGCCGAATTCTGACTGCACATGGGGTGTCGGCATTCACCCGAGGGACCATAAAAAATGCACGCCGGGGTAAAGGCAAGAATATGTTGCAGGCAGAGTGTTCGGCAGCCGGCTCGTGGGATTGCGTGGTATTAGTTGATATGACAGCTATTAGGGATCGGCCGGGTTGACTGTGGTTGGTAGATCTTAGGTGCCATAACGTTCCCGTCACACAATGAAATAGGAGATGATTACACGTTTAGTGTAGTTTAGGGGCGGCCGAAATTTACCGATAAGTACCCTAGAATCGCCCAGCTTTGCATACCTAGTGGGGAGAACTTAGATCTCACTGCTCTATTAACAGCTATAGAACGGCGTACTCCTGGCATCGTGAAGAGATAGGCGGGATGTTGGTTGTTTGGTTACAGAGAAATGATTGATACTGACTACTATGTTAATAAGAGACAACAACAGAACTTACTTGTAGATACCCGTAACCGGAAGCGATTTCAGCAACTACACGAGATACCCATAGCAGATATGATGGCCCAACTAAGCCCCCAAAACACGGCGAAAGAAATGCAAGAGCTCCGCGACGAAATCCTCTGTGTTCTAAACAAACGCGCAGTTGCGGGATTCGCTGCTCTGAAGGAGCAAATGAAAGCAAACCATCTCCAAGTGATTGCTCACCTCACCTGGCGTCAAGTCCGGCAGGCTGAGATGTAAGCCGAGATTCGGACACTTCAAGCACATTTTGGGGAGATGCTGGGCCGGATCGTGCAAATTGAGGAGGAGGTTGAGCAACTTCAATTCCAGATGCAGCAAATGGTGAACAGACAAGCCGGCTTTGACAATGAGTGTCTTTGCCTATCTCTCTACAACCCGTCCATATAACTAACATTTCAATTAGACAACGGCTCTTACCCATGAGGTTGTATAATGCCACCCTCCCCATTGCAGCACCGCTCTGCTACCCAGTAGGAATTGTATCTGCACATCCACTCCCCAAAACCCCGAAGGATATTTCTACCCTTACTGGTATACCTCCCTTGTTACTAGAATTTAGAGCAGCCATTAATACTTGGTGGCTGTTAGTCGATCAATATCAGGTTGTAGCTGCGCAGCTAGGGCTCAGAGAATTGGCGTTTCATAATCCTCCGCTCCAGGTGTGGAGACAGAAGATTGCGGACTATCTCGGGGCTCCCATTTGGGATTTGCTTTGAGTCGGGTTTCGGGTTTGATAGGAGTGAATAGGACAGGTGTTAAAGGATCTACCGGCAAGTCTTCACCAGACTAACCCCCGCCCTCTATACAGCTAGTTTGTCATGATCACTACCAAGCCAGTTGATGAAGATTTTACTTCTCGCATAGTGTTCTTAAAAGATCAATAGAGTCAGAGCTTATAAGTGTGGTTGAAAAAGGAGTACCTTGAGTTCCTCTTCCAGCATCCGAAGAGCCCATCGGGCTAGACGAGGCAGAGAAACCCCCAAGACCCGCTGACAAGACTAGATACCAAATTTTAATCTATTTCCATCGCTGGAACCTTGGGGCGGCAATTATTAGGAGTAACAGCTAGTGTGCATTGTGATGTAGAGGATTCTGGGGGGGGTGGGTGGTTAGAATGCACGGGACAGCGGCGGAAGGCTAGATCTGTTCGAGCCCGAGAGTTATTGAAAATCACCTGGGCTCACTTGGCCATTACAATCATACAGCCCTCCTTCATACCCCTCGAAGCCAACAGTGATTCTTTGTATGCCCCTTGTTTGTAAGGAGAAAGACAATCATTCTATCTCCCGCTGAATGTCATAGCCTATTATCTCATAGAAGGGATGTGAAAGAGAAGTTAGAGGATCGGGAGTGAGGGCAGATAGGGAGGAGTAAGCAGTATCAGTAAGGCGTGGGAGACAACTAGGAGGAGGGCGGAGCGAAGAGAACAGAAGGAAAGGGATGAAACCTGCAGTAAATAGAAGGGAAACAAAGGGAACAAATAGGGGAGGGTAATGGGGGAATAAGGGAAAGGGGGTGGGAGGGGAGATGAGGCGAGCGGGGACGAAGGGAGAAAGAACGCGGGCTCTTCTTGATTCGTAGATACGGGTGTGCCTGTGTGTCAATAGGTAAAGAGGTCAGGTGTGTAGCAGGCGACAGACTAGAAATCGAGATACCATTCCTGGGCATAAGAGCCCCCGGGGCAGAGAGTCCACCCATACTCGTGCCAAGGTTGCAGCTAAGACGCTGCAATCCCCGAAATTTCGCTGGCTCAGTTTTTGGAGGCACTCATTCTGAATACCCGACAGCTCAATGAAAGCTTGCAGCTCAAGGATAAATTGTGGCTCAATACAATTTTGTGGCTCAACATCACATTGTGGCTCGACCTCAGTTTGCAGCTCCATACAATTTTGTGGCTCAAAGTCAATTTACATTCTAGACTCCACATCAGATTAAAGCTACATCTATCTTGAAGCTAAGTTAATATAAGTTTAACTGTAATTTTTCTATAGATAATATTCTATATTACATTGATTTTCCCCAGTTTCACCTGTTATTTAATCCCAATAACCATCATCTTTGATCATTTTTTTTTATGAGTTCATATCAGATTTCTTTGTTTTACTTGTGCCTTTAACTCATTTTGAAATATCTTATGCACAGAATTTTTATGAAGTTTTAAAGTAATAGTATTGAATTAAGAAATTGTATTGAACCATAGACTACCATTTGGCATTGAAGTAACTTTAAAATACAAAATTATATGAAGCTGCAAACTGATATTGAGCTACAATGTGATGTTGAGCCACAAAATTGTATTGAGCCACAATCTATTATTGAGCTACAATCATTCATTGAGCTGTTGAGTACTCAGGATAAGTGTCTCTAGAAAATAAGCCAGCAAAATTTCTGTGGTTGCAGTATCTTAGCTGCTGTAATGATCCAGCATATATGAGATATAGCAACCTGAACCTACACCCATAGTGGTAACTTGGCAGTTGACTGGTAGGAATAGGCAGGCAAGTAACTACTTGCCTCATGGGTACCCTATAGTCAAGATTCCTCTATGAACAAGCAAGACTCTAGCTATGCAGGTACTTTGATACCTAGTACATGGGCATAGGCAGTATCAGCATATTTAGTGACCTTAGGTAGGCAAGTTACCTTACTGGGCAGGGTAACTGGAGACAGAATACAAGTATCTAACTTAGCTGAAGAAGCAGGCAGGGTACTAAGATAAAGTTACCCTGATGTCCAGGTAGGATTAACCTAGCTTGAGAGTCTAGTTACCATGTCATGGCAGTTGGGTTGCCCTGTCAAGAGGCCTGAGTTACCCAAGCTTGTACCATAAAGTCTCTTAGGGACTTTGCAAAAATTGATCAGAATGTTTATCAGATGAAACTACATATACTGCCTGAATGTAGGATTTTCTGGGACACTATTGGATGAACTACAAAGCTGTGAAGAACATATAATGTGGGAAAATTATTGCTGTCATACCTCTCTCGCCTTGTCTTGAGTTCTGAACATTATGGGCAAATGGTTGGGTAGTTGAGCACACTCTGGCAAAAGAGGACCTTTGTAACATGTTCACACTGTGGTTCTATTCACATAGCATTATGATAGGAGCAGATAGCTACTTGATCAAGAGGAGGCAAGTGCTACTTACTAAACGAGACTTCCAGAGGGTGTAATAGGAAATCAAAGAAGTAGCTATTCAACCAAGTATATTAGAAATACTGTCCGTCAAAGTCTGCTGCTTCTATTACTGAACGTGGAGGTCTTTTTGAAAACAGCTTATTGCTTATAACCAGTATGAGTAATTTCATAAAACCTTGCGTGTATCAACCAATAGCACAAAAAACAATACAAGAATCAAATGATACTATAAAACCAAACATAAAATATTGTGTATATCAACCAATAGTACATAAAACAATACAAGTATCAAATGATACTATGAAACCAAACATTAAACATAACCTAGTATCCAAACTAGTTACAACTTTTAGAGCTACACTCATAAGACCGTTACACTCTGGCCATCTATCCAATCACAAGCTATTTACTGAATATATGAGAAGGCACAGATAGGCAGGTGAAGTTCCTTTCTCAGGTTGTTCAAAGTAAAATAGATAAGAACTGAGGGAGATAGCGGAGACTAACCATCAGGGACCCTAGGGTAGTTGCAGGTAGTACCAGAGATGCCCAGGAGGGTTTTACATCTATCAAGTATAAATGTACCCCTATGTAATAATCTCTCTAATGGAAGTTTGAGAACACTAAAAGAATTATTCTTATCATAACTGGTGTGGTTTTGGGTGTAGCAGTTATGGGTAGCACAGAGTGGATCATTATACTAGACACCCTCCCAGTGTGCTCTCTGTAGGTCCTTGGCTTCCTAGAAGTAGATAAAATGTGTAGAACAGAGGAGCCAATGCGGACTTATATAGTTGAACAGCATATGAAAAGGTGTTTGTAACCGGTACGGGTACTAGATTGTTTTATGTTTGGTTTCACAGTATCGTTTGATACAGGTATTGTTTCGTGTACTATCATTCGATACAGACATTGTTTTATGTTTGATTTCACAGTATCATTTGATACTTGTATTGTTTCGTGTGCTATCGTTTGATATACACATTGTTTTATGTTTGGTTTCACAGTATCGTTTGATACTTGTATTGTTTCGTGTACTATCATTTGATACACACATTGTTTATGTTTAGTTTCACAGTATCGTTTGATACTTGTATTGTTTCGTGTGCTATCGGTTGATACACACATTGTTTTGCAATATCGCTCATACTGGAGATAAGCGATATGCTGTATTTAAAGACCGCTGATTCCCGCGATAGAAACAGTAGACTTCGACAGACAGTATTCTTAAAATATACTTAGTTGAACGGTTACTTCTTTGATCTCCTATTACACCCCGTTCGAAGCCTCCTTTAGCAAGCAGCGCTCGCTTCGTGTTGACCACGATGCCATCTGCTCCTATTGTACCGCTATGTGACTAGGGCCTGGCCCGAACACGTTACAGTGTTTGTATGATAGTAGGCTCTTTCTGGTATCTTGACTGTTAGCTATGGAAAATATACCAATATGAAGAAGTTTTCACTCTGGCAGCTGTAATTGAGATATGGTGCAGAAACTGAACTGCACAAGGAGGTTATCAACTAGAGTGTATTGATACATGCATACTTACTGGAATATAGAAGAAGTACCCAACAACTCTTGGCGCAGAATAGTGTATTGGAAGGGTTGGAGTAAACTGATAGGTGCATTTTTGGCATAAATGCTGACTACTTAAATCTATGTGAGAACTCTCTTACACTAATACAATCAATGTTCTCTTGAGACCTTAATTGAGTAAAGCATTTGGTTTAATGATATTGGGTTTTACCACTTACTTTGTTCTTACATTTGGGTGTAAACCTTTGGTGATAAGTTTGAAGTTGTTTAGTACAGTTACAACCTTAGGGTTCGTCTCCCTTGAGGTGCCCCAGTTCTATCTAGAATCTTGGTACAAGTATGGGTTTCACGCATGTGACATTGTTAGCACAGATGATGATGTTATGAGTATTTCGGGTGACTCATGGTTATGAGTCTCCATGTTAGAGTTGGGTGAAGCATGAGTATAAAAGAGGTTGAAAGAAGTGGAGAGGATAAGCCCTTCATACTATCATCTTCATATCTTCTTACCTATGACTTGACTACTTTACTCTGTACCACAGTGGCTACATTTTATGAATACTCTCATGAGTGTATGTTATCGGATAAAAGCCTCAAGTGCTTGACTACCAATATAGTTACTACGGGAACAAGTATACTGAGAGATCAAGACTAAGATATTATCACCTATGTCTGAGAGTACTAATAGGCAGGAAATATTACAGATGTCAAATCATTTTTTTCTGATAGACTAGTCTACCAGTATTAGTATATTTATTTATTAGTTGTTGTTACAAATGGTGATGGGGGTGGAAGGTTTCTTACCTCATAGAAGACTCAGAACAGAATATTGGGAGGACCAAGTAAGGCCAACCAGTAAGGCTTACTGGTAGACAGATTAGTTAGGCTTTGACGCTATGACTCACAGTTGGGGTCATGGGATCTCACACAACTCATAGTTATGGGTGGTTGATTGGTTATGTGTAACTGGTGCGGGTACTAGGTTATGTTTTATGTTTTCCTTTGCAGTATTGTTTGATACATGTTATGTTTCAAAGGTACCACTTGATACTGGGAATGTTTTATGTTTTGTTTTGCAGTATTACTTAATACACGTTATGTTTTAAAAACATAATTGGATACTTTGAAAGGGACTATGTTATGGCTCATACTGGGGATGAGTGAGAACTTGTATTTAAACACCCCTGGTTCCACGATGGAAACAGCAGACTTCGACTAACGGTGTTCATAATATACTTGGTTGAACCGTGACTTTTTGATATCCTATTATACCCCTGTGAAGTCTTCTTTAGTCTATACAGCTCACACGTCTTGCCGAGCAAGCAGGCCACCCGTTACTATCATACATGAAATGTGATTAGCACCCTAGGTGTGAACATGTTACATTATGATTGGTTGATGTACTTGAACAACTTGTAGGTGCAAGGTGTATGATGTAAGGACATTCGCATATAACTTGGGTAGCAACTAATGGGTCTCATGCATGCGATGCACTTGGCATATATAACTAGGCCACGTGACTCATGAGTATCCATCACAGGGTTAGGGATGGTGTGAAGAGTGAGTATAAAAGAGGTCACTAGGACCCAGGAGGATGAGCTCTTCGTGCTATCATCTTTGTATCTTCCTACCTATAACTTTGCTACTCGGGTCTGGGCCTAAGTGGATTAATTATGGAGATGGTCTCATAAACGAGTTATCAGATAGCCGAGTTGGGTGCTCAGCTATCCGACTAGGAAAAGAAGTCTAGTCTCAAGCATTTGCGGCTAAAGTATTATTTCCCCTGTGAGAGAGGTGCTGACCTGTAGGGATGGTTATATTTGATAGGGTCACAACAGAACATGCCTAATGATATAGCAAAAGAAAAGGCATAGCATCCGTAATTGCATAAGAACAACAAAACAGATCATGATGATAACGAGATCACTGATCACCTTGAGCTCACAGGATTATGACAATAGTTAGAAAGAATAGCAAGTATAGAAGAAATAGACTGGCCCCCAACTCTGGTCACATGGGAAGAACACTAACAACAAGAAACTCCATGGTCAAATAAGGAACCTTAAACTGGCATGTCGGTAGTGGCAACAGGACTGATGGTCCCGCCTGTCCACCCTGTAGGAATAAGACCTGTAGAATTATTGGTCCTGCCAGAAGAACTGCAAACAGGTAGTCCTAGTAGGCGAAACACACTGAAACTTAAAGAACCCAAGGTCAACAAAGGAGAAAGAACGAAGTTACCAGAGTTTTTCAGACAGCTAAAGTAGTACTTTAGGGTTAAGGACTACGGGAATAATCAGGATGCTACCAAGGTAGTATATCCAGAGTTACTGCTATGTGATACAGTAGGACAATGAATAACCTCCTATGTTGCGGGATCAAAACAACAGGAATAGGAAACTTGTGAAAGCTTTCAGGAGATCCTCTGAGAGTGGTTTTGAGACATCGACAGGAGTTTGACAGCCAGGAATAAGCTGGAAACCATAAAACAGGGGAGGAAGAATGTGACAGATTTCTGGAACAAATTCTAGTACCTCGACATAGAGCCCAAATACAATGATGAGAGACTTTGGTGATAGTTGCGTCAAGCGTATATACCACAGATAGGGAATGTGTGGGCCACAGGGGAAACCAAATTCACAACCACGACCGACTCCATAGTATGGGCAATAGGGAGAGAACAATGATTGGCAATAACCAGGCAGGACCAGACACAGAAAACTGCAACCAACAAATACAAAATAATTCCATAAAACGATGATGGAACATTTAGGCCACCACACCTAGCAGTGGCCCAAGGAGGAGATGCTATGAATTGAGATGTGACAAGACGAAGGCCAAACCTCACCTGTCAAGACTAAAATACAAAAGGGGGATGAAGGGTAGGCCATCCCTAGGAAATGTAAGAAGTGGCCATATCTTATGTAACTGCAAACTACTATAGAACAGGACAAATAGAACTGAGCAGAGAGAGATGGATCTATTTAAAACAGGACAACATATACCAAGCCCAAACGAGATACACAGGATAAATCTTGACACCGCACGTAGTGAGGAGGAAAAAGACAGTGGTCCCCTGAATTAGGTGGTCAGAAGGAGAAGCTACGACCAAAACTGATCACCCCGACAAATTACTATACGACATTAGAGATGGCACTATGGGAAGACAAAGAAGATCATAACATGGTTAATACACCACTGCATAGGGACAATGAAACGGTTGCAATATATACAATAATTGATACAGGAGCAATAGGAAGTTTTATTGACAAAGGAATATGCAACAAACATGGTCTACCCACTGTTCAGACAAAGAAAGCAAGAGATATACACCTTGCAAAGGGAAAGAAAAGTGCTATGGGTTAATCATCCGCATGGCAGACGTTGTCATGGATATTAGCAGTTCTAGGGAAGTGGCGACCTTTCAGGTAGACAACCTGCAAAGCCATGGGAGGGTACTAGGAATACCTTGGGTCAGACAACACAGCGTCATAATAGAGAAGGAAAACAAGAAAATCATGTTTGAGAATAAATGGTGCGCAACAGGGTGTTTGTATATTTTATCGGTCGTGTATGTGGTTGCAGAAGTGGAAGCAGGGGGAGAGAACTTTATTGCAATGTTCTCTAAACTCCCAGCTTTGAAAGCACGAAGTGCCCAGATATAACGACCCAGCATACATAAGCTATGGAAGTCAGAACCTGCACCCATACAGGTAGCCTGGAGGTGAACTGGTATGGACGGGCAGGGAAGTGAGTACTTGACCTACGGAGACCCGATAGCCCGGGCTCTGAGAATGAACAGAATTAGCTGGCCAGGTACTTAGGTACCTGGTACACCCGGGAGAGGTGTCAGCATAATTAGGGACTTCTGAAGAAGTTGTTGCTCAGCTAGGCCAGGTAACTGGAGACAAGTCAGAAATGTCTATCGCTAGCGACAGGATAGACAGGGTAACAGGGAAATGTTATCTGGTCCTCTGGACAAGGTTACCCTACCCTCTGGATCAGGTTACTCTTCCATGGGGCTTGGGTTACCCTGACCAAAGTCCTGAGTTATCCTACCTGTCAATATGAAGTCTCTCGTGAGTTCGGGAAAAATGACCGGAATCTTAGTCACGCGAAGGCACGCATACTGCTGGAATCTAGGGTTCCGGGAGATGGTATTGGGCAAGCTAGGCAGCTCCGAAGAAGCTGTTAATTGGAGATATTATTCCTATCATACCCCACCGTCCCCGCCTTGAGGCCTGGATGTCATGGGCGTACGGTTGCGTAGTTGTTTGCAGTCTAGCAAAGTGGAGTGTCAGAAGACCTGCTTCCAACACCGTGCACATCGCTGCCATCCGGTCGCCTGTAGGCTGTTCGCAGGATATATAAGGGGGCATAGAGTGGAAGGTGGAGTATGCCCTCCAAGTTGTTTGGAGTAAAAGAGACCAAAAGTGACAGAGTTAACTGGAGTTAACCGTAGGAGTCCGGAAGGGTGTCCTGGGTGGCGCCGGGGCGGCCGGGAGAGTTTTATACCTTCCAAGCCTGAAGGTGTTCCCAATGTCATAGGTTCTCAAAGGGACGTGCAGAGACACTACAAGCATGATTCCTACCATAGGTAAGGTGGGTCCGAGGTAGTAGTCATGGGTAGCGCCCATTGGACCTCTTCTGGATCACTGTCCTCTGCGGAAGACACTGGAAGTCGAAGAACCGTAAATAGCAGCTAGATAAAATGCTCATGATAGCTTCTGGGGCCAAGTAGGGATCAATGCAAATGGGAAAGGTATCATAGATAGTCTAGTTCATGCGGCGTCTTGACTGTTAGCCACTAGCAAGATCCCGATGGGCAGAGGTTTCCACTCTGGCGGACAAAATGGAAATGCGCTGCAGAAACGATCAGCGCATAAGGTGAACGCCGCTCAGTGTCTGTTGACACATGCATGCCCGAAGGGTGTGCCAGGAGACATGTCGGACCGCCCTTAGCGGGGAAAGCTGTGCTCAAATAGTTACAGTAAACTGATGGGAGAGTTTCTGGCATAAGATATAACTACCTAGAAGTCCATACGAGAACTCTCCTACTCCAACAATCAATACTCTCGAGACCTTAATTGACTGAAGCATCAGGCTTAACAATATTAGGTTTTACCCCTTACTTTACTCTTACAGTTGTGTGAACTTTTGGCGATAAGTTTGAAGTTCTTCAGTGTCTTCGCAACATTGGGATCCATGTTCCTGGGGGTGCCCCCGTTACAGTATATCGTTAAGCGAGCTCCTTGCTTAACTCCTCCCCTGATCAATTGTTTTCGACCTTTGGCACTGACCTTGCATGAATACTGGTAAGCTTGTCTAGAACAAGTAGCTCAGGGTGGAAAATGCAATAGCTAGTACCGAATTTCGATCCAGAATGGAATCCAACTCTGATTCCGACCTTGATCTTGACGAACATGCTGCCAACATGTTTTGCGTGTTGGCTTTTGCGGATATTCAAGGTATTGACTGCAATTGTCACTAGTTGCTTCTCGAGGCTGCCCCTATTCAGTTACCTAGTGAATGCCTTGACCTCATAATTACAGACCCTGGCACTGCGACGCTCTCATTTTTCCAAGACCCTGCCCTTGTCCACGACATGGCCGCTGCTCCGCCCCAAGGGGTCCCATTTAGCGAGTTCTCACACGGGTTCATTGAACCTTACATCGTCCGCGCGGTATTCAAGTCGATTGAGGAAGCGAAGCGGGAACTAAGAAACTTGAACACCCAGCAGCAGGGGGTGTTCTGGAAACAGATTACTATGGTAGCGGCGGAATGGATGAAAGTGCAACAGGAGGCATGCCTGCGGATGATAAGGGATCAGCAAGCAGTGAGGACTCAGATGAAAATGTTGGTAAAGGCTTTCGAAGGAGGGTATAGTATTGATGCTGGGAATGATGTACTGATGGTAGAGGCCAGGCCCCCAATCCCACTTGTCCATACCAAGCCTAAGAACTTCGGCATGGAATTGGCCATAAGAGCCAGAGACGACCAATGGAGGGCGTACCTGAGCCCAATTGGTATACGCATGTTGGAAAGCCTGAAAGGTGACGGCTACAGTTATACTCTCTCCTTCTCAAGGGTAACTACAGGCTCCCTGTCTGTCCCTCCCTCAATCGCCCGCAGTCAGTCGTGCAGCCCAACAGTTGGGCCAACTGATAGACGTCAAGTAAGGTAAAGGATGTCCAAACTGAAGGGTATCACGGCCCCAGATATGCCTGACCCCACTCCTCGTCCAACCCCTGGCCCTATCATTCCGCCTGCAACACTGTCAGTTGCAACTCCTGTACCTTGCCTAGCTGTTCCAAGACCCACTCCTCTACCAGTTCCCCTGCCAGTCCCTAGTTCTGACCGGTCTGCTACTGCCCCTTTCCTACCCCCTGCTTTGGCACTTCCATGATTCCGGTCAATGCGTGCCCCATAATCTGGGTAACTTGAACAGGTATGGTGCCACCAAGAGCGAGCACCTGAGGCTCCATTGCAAGAGACCCCTATCCCCGGCCCCGGAACATCTGCTTGTGGGGTTCCTTGGGCACTGGTCATCTCCATGGCACCCTCACAGCCAAGCCTTCCCGCCGGTCTCCCCACCATCACCAGTAGCAATTCAGACAGCCAAGACGGGTTCTGTCTGTCAGGCTGTAAGTCGGAAGAGACCCAGATGGAGTGGATTCATTACCGCTCCTATGGGTGTAGAAAGGGACCTCGGACCCCGATAAGGCATAGAAGGAGGCAGAGGGAAGGAGATAGATGACCAACATGTAGATACTGTGGGTCATAGAGGCACACTGGCCTCCCGATACAACCCTTGAGTTGTCCAGAGTTGCAGTCGTTTGTGCGGATAACACAGAAGGCACCCAACCCAACCCCTCAGAGTGGGCGACACCCTGTTCCACCACTGGCATCAGGACTATCAGGGGCGAACCCCCAGGAGGATGGTAACCAGGATGGGCAGGAGGAACGGTTTGATGGGTACGAAAGACCCCAGGAATCCCAAGGCGGGAATACGGGAAGTAGTGGGGATGGAAATGCACCAGGCGGAGGTGGTGCGGCCGGAGCAGGTGGAGATCCAGTAGACTCCGATCATGACAGTACGGATAATGATGACGAGGGAGATTCTGTCCCGGATTTGACCCCATTCCTCGGTGCCCCCAAGGATGACTGGAGCAACAAAAAGAAATGACGGCGGGATCGCCAGGCCAAGAGGCTGGCCAGAGGCCTGAGGGGTACTGGTTTGGCTTCTAGGCCTACACCAAGACACTGACAGAAGAAGCCGGAGAAGCTGGATGGTATCGCTCCATTCAAGGGCAAAGTTACTGCACTCCTGAGCTTCTTGATCTTGGTAGAGGTCAAATTTGAACACTTTATGGATTGCAAGTTAACCGACATGGATAAGGTAAACTTGGTGATCTTTCTTCTTGTAGACTCCTCCCGGGCATGGTATCTGGGGTTGCATGGGCACATTAACAAGGAAGCCACCAAGTGCACTGGCGTCCCTGTAAAAGATAGCAACCTCTTGCGGACATGAAAAGGGTACTGAGAGTGGCTGGAACGAAGATTCGGTGGAGACGAGGCCGCGTGAGATCGATCCCTTCTCAAGTGGCGAGACCTGATGATGAAGCCCTATCATATCGATGAGTACTTGGATAAGATAATTGATTATATGTCTAAGCTTAGCTATACAGATCCAGTGTAGGTACGAGACCAGGTTCTATCAGGCATCATACAAGAGGTTCACAGTGCATGGGCACTTAAGGACCCACACCCGACCGACCTGAATGAGTACCTTGATCTTCTCTGGAAGGTTGGGCACACATTGGAGGACAACAACCGGATCTGTAACTGCGTCATCCACCCAGCGCCCCAGTCTCAGCTTGCAGATAAGAAGGAGCATAGATCCTCGACATCTGGCAGGTTCAAGCAGAAGGAAAAAGGTTCGGGCAGGCAGAACCAGAGGTCTGCCAAACCTAACAGTTGCAACGCGGAGAAATAAGCAAGGCTGGCGACTTCTGAGTATGCAATAGCGCGTACGGATATTCCGTCAACTTTTACTGAATGCCGGTGGAAGCACACCCAGTGCACCTAATGCAGGCAAATGGGTCACTTTGGGAGAAAGTGTACTGCGACAGCCCCAGTCATTAGTTCATCCAAACACGCTCGTCAGTTGAAAGGGTCAGCCCCGGTAAGCGAGCCGACAGAAACGGACCAGCAACAAAAGCGCATAGAAGCGCTGCCCCCAGCTTTTTCATCAAAGATACTTGAAGTCCACCAGGTATCACCTCAGATCATGGAGGTTGATACTGACGGCTCAGAATAGGTAAAAACCCATTCTGCTTGAGGTGTAACCTTATCAACCCACAGCTATAGACCCCTGAGAGATAGATGGACAGGAGGCGCGAAGGTGGCTTCAGAGATGGGTAAGTACCCCTCTACTGCATAAACGACCCTGATAGCGACTACACCCAGGTGGTGTGGGCAGGTAGATGTTGCGGGCCATGCATGGTGGGCTGGGCTATCTCTCATTTGTTGGGTTTCTAGTTATTTCCTTTGTTCTACTTATACGTATTTCTTTCAGCATTTCCTTAGCTGGATGGGCAAGTCATAGGACATTATTTCGGTTGAGGCGGGGTGAGGTCTTACTAGAGGAGACGCACGACATTGGGGAAGCAAGGTTACTTCGCTTGGAACCGGTCCAACAGCAGACTTCTACCCACCTCGGTGAAAAATGTTATGTTGAGTACAAGCGGAATTGGTCCAGGCTGGACTTGATCAAATAAACAGCGCTGTTTTCAAGTTTGCCTGAGGAGGGTTTAGTACCCGAAATCATGCTGGCGTGATAGCAAACATCCTAGTTATTGATAAAAAACGAATCCCAATCCCTTAACATTTACCGACCGGTTGTGACCGCTCTTGTGTCGAATGGTAAGAGACTAAAAGGATTCACTAAGCCAAGATGACTAAGTCCCCAAGCCAAGCGAAGAGGCAGAAGCGTGACAACTTGCCTTGGCATACCAAGTCTATCCACCTGCGGGTCAAGTTAGATGGGAAGATAGGAGCTGGACAGGTAAGTGCGGAAGTGCTCCTGCTACTCCATAGTGGAGCTACAGGGCCGGTGCTTAGTAGCCGATAGGTTAAGCAGACTCAGGCACCTTGTGTACAATGAAAGGTACACATGCCGATAAGCGATGCGAGTGGTAATCACATTCCTGGGTCAGGTCTACACTATACTAAGTCATTGGAGATGAGGATAGGCGATGACCATAATGAGATGCGCTTTGAAGTTGTGGATATGCCCGACACTAAGGTGGAAGGGTACCTACCTATGTCCTGGTTGAAGGACCATAACCCCGACATAGATTGGAAGACAGGATGACTAACCTGGTGCTCGGATTTCTGCAAGGCTAACTGTCTGGCAGACTAGGGGCGGTTAGTGTTCATGACCGATGAAGAGTTACTAGCTGAAGATCCTAGTAATGGGTACCTATTGTGAATTGTCCAATTCTCCGATAAGGAAGGTGCCGACATTACAGTTAAGCTACTCCCCCAGTATAAGGACTATGGGGATATCTTCAGTCAAGAGCGGATTGAGGAGCTACCAGTGCACTCGAAGTATGACCATACGATCGGGTTGCAACCCGGAACTCAACCTCCGCTTGTGCCTATCTATCTGTTATCGGAAAAGTACCTTAAGGCACTCCGGGAATATCTCAATAACATGCAGCAAACGGCAAAGCTACGGCGATCCAGTTCCTCGCCAGCAGCCCCTATCCTCTTCATGCCAAAACCAGATAGTACATTAAGACTGGTAATAGATTACTGAGGGCTGAACAAAACCACAGGGAAGGGTAAGTATCCTCTACCGGTGATGAATAAACTGCGGGATAGGTTAGGAAAAGCCGCTATGTTCACCAAGTTGCACTTGAAGAAAGGCTACTACCTTCTGAGGATGGCAGAAGGTGAGGAATGGAAGACGGCCTTCCGGTGCAGATATGGACTGTATGAATACACGGTCATACCGTTTGGGTTGTGTAATGCCCTGGCAACTTTCCAAAGCATGATAAATGAGGTCTTTCTGGATCTCGTGGACGAAGGGGTCCTTGCATACATGGATGACATCCTTATCTACTCCGAAACTAGGGAAGAGTATGTCGCGTTGGTATAACGTGTGATGGAGAAATTGTGGAAAGCCAGACTTTGTGTAACGATGAAAAAGTCTAGTTTCCACCAGTGGGAGGTTGAGTTCCGCGGATACAAGATCTCCACTATGGGGATCTCTATGTTGCTGGAAAAGGTGCAAACAATCAGGGACTGGGCACCTCTGACATGCGTCATCGACATTGTATGGTTTATGGGCTTTACCCACTTCTACCGTCGGTCCATAGAAGATTTCAGCAAGACAGCGAAACCTCTGACGGACTTGACAAAGAAGGATGTTGGATGGGAATTGACACCTGTATGTGAACCGGCCTTCAACCAATTGAAGGAGGCGTTCATGTCGAAACCTATCCTAGCATGTTTTGACCCTGACCGGCCAACCCGGCTAGTAACCCAGGCTAGGGACTTTGCATTAGGAGCCGCCCTCTCTCTCAGTTCTGTGAAGATAAGAGATGGTATCCAGTGGCCTATCATAGTCGGAAGTTGCTCCTAACGGGGATTAATTATGATGTCTATGACAAGGAAATGACTGCCATCATGGTGGCATTTAACGAATGGGATTATTTACTATGCTTCGTAATGGACCAGTTAATGATCTATACGGATCATAAGAATTTGTAGTACTTTAATAGTACCAAAGTCCTTAACCGAGGGAAGCACCACTGGGCTGAGTTCCTGCAGCCGTTTAACTTCAAGGTGGTTTGCCGATCAGGGTGGTTGAATGAAAAGGCAGATGCTTTGTCGCGGTGTAGCGACTACCGACCTGAAGGGAGGAGTGATTTTCCACCACAGTCATTTTTTCACCACAGACAGTGGGTTGGGAGCCAGGAATGGGACATCTTGCGACCACAGGTATTGCAGGTGTGCCAGAGATTTCAGCTCCAGTCTTCCTTTTTGGATCAGCTACGGGTAGCGATAAAGGAAGAGCAGGAATATTTAAGAATCCTGAAGGCAATGGCTGCCGGTAACAAAGAAGTTGACTGACATTTCACAATGGAAAAGGGCTTCCTCCTGTACAAGAATGGGTGGTATGTTTCCAAGGGCCAGAATCTGAAGCAGGCAATCGTGGAGGCTGAACATGACTGCCGAATAGCGGGACACTTTGGGACTTACAAAACCATTGGCCGGGTTAGCGCTAAATTCTATTGGACAAAGATGGACGTGCACATCACTGACTATGTACAAACATGTGATGCATGCCAAAGAAATAAGTCCATCAGGCACAAGAGGTTCGGTCTGCGGGAACCTATTGATGTTCCTATGTGGCCCTGGACAGCGATTTCAATGGACTTCATTGTAGCACTGCCAGAGTAAGAAGGGTATACCAAGATCTCGGTCACAGTGGACAGATTCTCGAAAATGGCACATTTCATACCCCTGAACACTGAGGTACCCATCGCAGAGCTTGTCTTGATATTCCAGCAGGAGGTTTGGCGCCTTCATGGACTCCCACAGTCAATCATCTCAGTGCGAGATAGCCGATTCACATCCCATTTCTGGATGAGTCTCATGTACTTGTTGCAAGTGAAACTATAAGTTTCGACTGCATTCCACCCTTAGACTGATGGGCAAACTGGGAGGGTTAATCAGACACGGGAGCAGTACTTGCGTAGTTACTCTTTCTACCAACAGGATGATTGGGTTTTGCAGTTACCGCTTGCAGGGTATGCGTACAATACCTCGACATCAGAACCTACCAGGTTGTCACCATTTGAGATCAACTATGGGTTTGACCCACGGACAAACTGGTTGGGTGTCGTGTCAGATAATCAAGGGATACACCCTAGCAGTGAGCTCTTGGTTAAGGAATGCCAAGAAACCTGGCAGGAGATTTGAGAAACGATTCAATGGGCACAGGAAAGGCAACGGAAGAGGCATGACTGGAAAAGGTTGCAATCACCAGACTATGTTACTTGGAAGGATGTGGCTGCAGGGCAGGCAAAGAAACTGGACCGCATGATGTTGAACTGGAGAAACATGCGCACGAAGCATCCAATGGAGAAGCTGGACCACCAGGTGCTTGGACCTTGCGTGGTCAAACGTCGGGTGCGTGACTGAGCCTATGAATTCTAACTGCCCACCAGATAGAGCATCCACCCGGTTTTTGAAGTCACGTTGCTCGAACCATGCCGTGAGGATCCGGGATCAGGTAGGGTCAAGGATGTCCCTACCGTGGAGCTTGTGGACAATGAGCCAAGTTATGTTATCGAAGCTGTTGTGGACAGTCGATGGAGCAGTGGAGCAAAGGCGACGTTTGCGTTATGCTTCGTCTTGTACCCGGTTTCATGGGAAGGCTATGGGGCTGAGGAGAATTCATGGGCGCCCTATCAGATACTAGAAGGGACAGGCTTACAGGCCATGCTGGATTTCCATGAAAGATATCGGTCCAAGCCTAGGGAGCATAGGGTCTTGGGGGAATTGAGTCCGGGAAATCAGAGACGACGCTAACAGTCCGGGATGCACTGTAGAGAACAGGGGCGTGATGTAATGACCCAGGATACATGAGCTATAGTAGTCAGGACCTACACCCATACAGGTAGCCTGGAGGTGAACTGGTAGGAACCGGCCAGCAAGTGAGTACTTAACCTGCGGAGACCCGATGGCCGGGGCTCCGAGAATGAACAGGATTAGCTAGCCAGGTACTCAGGTACCTCGGTTCACCCAGGAGAGGTGTCAGCATACTTAGGGACTTCTGAAGGGGCAGTTGCTCAGCTAGGCCAGGTAACTGGAGACAGGTCAGAAATGTCTATCACCGGTGACGGGATAGACAGGGTAACAAGGAAAAGTTATCTTGTCCTCTGGACAAGGGTACCCTACCCTCTGGATCAGGTTACCATGCCATGGGGCTTGGGTTACCCTGCCCAAAGTCCTGAGTTACCCTACCTTTCAATACGAAGTCTCACGGGGCGTTCGGGCAAAAGAACTGGCATGTTTGTCGCGCCAAGCCACGCATAATACTGGAATCTGGAGTTCCGGGAGATGCTATTGGGCATGCTAGGCAGCTCCGAAGAGGCTGTAAATTGGAGGTGTTATTCCTATCATACCTCTTCGGCCCCACCTTAAGGCCCGGACATCATGGGCAAATGGCTACGTAGTTGTTTGTAGTCTAGCAAAGTGGAATGTTTGGAGACCTGTTTGCAACACCATATACCTCGCTGCCACCCGGTCGACCATAGGCTATTCGCAGGAGATATAAGAGAGCATAGGGTGGAAGGTGGAGTACCTCTTCCAAGTTGTTCGGAGTAAGGTGCAGCGAAACTGCCGCAGTTAATGGGAGTTAACTGTAGGGGTCCCACGGGTTGTCCCTGGTGGTGCCGCTGTTCCCATGAGAGTTTTACACCTACCAAGCCTGAAAGTGTCCCCAACATCATAGGCTCTGAAAGGGACGTGCAGAGACACTACAAGCATGATTCCTACCACAGGTAAGGTGGGTCCGAGGTAGTGGTCATGGGTAGCGCCGATTAGACCCCTTCCGGATCACCATCCCCTGCAGAAGACACCAGAAGCGCAAGAACCATAAATAGTAGATAGATAAAACCCTCATGATAGCTTCCGGGGCCAAGTAGAGATCAATGCAAATGGGAAAGGTGTCATAGATAGTCTAGTTCATATGGCGTCTTGACTGTTAGCCACTGGCAAGACGCCGATGCACAGAAGTTTTCACCCCGGGGGGCAGGAGGGAAATGCGCTGCAGAAACAACAACAGCACAAGGTGAACGCCGACTAGACTGTGTCGACACATGTATGCCCGAAGGCTGTGCCAGGAGACATGTCGGACTGCCCTTAGCAGAGAAGGGTATGCTTGAATGGTTGGAGTAAACTGATAGGGGAGTTTCCGGCATAAGATAAAACTACCCGAAAGTCTATGCGAGAACTCTTCTACTCCCACGATCAATCCCCTCAAGACCTTAATTGAGTTAAGCCTCAGGCTTAAGGACATTAAGTTTTACCATTTACTTTACTCTTACAGTTGTGTGACCTTTTAGCGATAAGTTTGAAGTTGTTTCGTGTGGTCGCAACCTTGGGATCCATCTTCCTAGAGGTGCCCCCATTACATCAGAGTGGCCAAGCAGATGGGAGAATCCAAGTCCAGAAGTTGACCAATGAGGCACAGATGCCTCCCAAAGGTTCAGCAAAGCTGGTAGGACATGACCTGAATGCCAATGAATGACCGAGGATACCTGCCAGAGAGCTGACAACAATTACTGCTGGAATGGCCATTGGACTACCATCTGGCACCTATGGGGGAATTGCCCTATACAGTGATTTAGTAGTCAAGCATAGGCTTATAACCAATGCAGGGGACATGGATGTCACTTATAAGGGTGGAGTAAAGGTGGTCCTGACAATCATAAGCAATAAAGAATTCAAAGTTGGAAAGGGCAATAGAATCATATAACTGATCATTGAAAGGATCAAGGAGGAAGAGCTGCAAGAAGTAGTAACCCTTGCGGAAACGACCCACAGGACGAAAGGATTTGGAAGTATGGATCAATGAACCAACAAAGAACAGAAAGCATTGAAAAGCATCCCAAGGTGTGAAACTACCCTATTGGCATTTGGAAGGTTCTACTGATGAGAAGAAAATAGGGGGATTTTTCAACTAAGATGAGACCAAGACCCCGCTATATGGGCCAAGTGTAATATCAGCCCTGAACTGGTATTGGAATATAAAAGGAGTAAAAGCGATAAACCCTAGAGCCAGATGATTCTAAAAGAAGACCATTGATATTAAGAACTGTTCCAACAAGAAGACACAGGAGAGATGCTACATTGTCAGAGAAGGGTAGACTTGGGAATTGGGTTCAAAACAGAGACTGAGTTTCGAACAAAGAGGGTCTAGCCCCTCAGAGCAACAGAATTGCCGGAACTTAAAAACCACAGTAAATAAAACCTGCCAGGAGGATGGATCAGGGACCCATTCAGAGAAGAAGGATCACCTATCCTATTCATACAGAAGAAGGATAGAAAACTGAAACTGTGTATGGACTACTGCACCCTTAATGAGATAACTACAAATAACCAGTACCCACTACTATTGATTTTGAAGGCCCTAGATCGGCTAGGATCAGCCAAGTACTTCACCAAGCCCACCATCAAGGAAGCGTATCACAACATTACAATCAAATCATGGGACGAATGGAAAACCACATTCGCTATATGACATGGCATTGACGAATGTTTGGTTATTCCCTGTGGGCTAACCAATACACTAGCAACATTCAAAAAGTGATGGATCAACTGGGTGTTGAGCCAATACCTGGATGTGTACTGCATTGGCTGCCTAGACGATAGACTCATATATTCTAAGAATATGGAACAACACCAAAGGGATATCAACAACATTATGGAAGCAATACATAAATCAGTCATGAAGGTCAAACCCAGCAAATACTAGTTCCACAAAGAAGAAGTGGAATATCTCTGCTTCATAATAAACTTAGATGGAGTTCGGACAGGTGCAGTCAAAGCTAAAGAGATATAGGGATGAGAAGCGCCAAAGAACAAAACAAACACCGAATCCTGAATGGGCTGCTGCAACCTCTACCCTCAGTTCATTTAGAGGTTCAGCAGAACGGCAAAACTGATCTATCACCACCTCAAAAATAACGTAAACTGGAACTAGGGAGATGAACAAGAAAAGATATTCAATGGGTTATGAACCAGGAGAACATCAGCATACATCGGAGTATATCTTGGCCACAAAATGGAAACTATGATCGAGACAGAGGCAAAGAAATGCTAGAGTTCAAGAATTCTATCGCTACAAGGAGAGGACGGGAAATGGGAACAGGTTATGTACAGGTCCTAAACGATGACCCTGCCTAAATGCAACCATGCCGTACAGGACTAAGGGCTGCTAGTGATGGTTTAGGCTGTCAAAGAATAGAGACATTATGTTCAGAATACCAACTATCACATTAAGGGCCTAACAGTCCATAAGAACATGGTACCATTTGTGATGACAACTGGATTAAATGATTCCCAAAGGAGATGGATGGGGAAGCTGAGTCAATATGACTTGAGAATTGAATACCGACCAGGGAAGAAAGTAGGAAAATCAGGTGCCCTTACAAGACAGGCAAAGGACTGACCAAAAACCAATAAAGGCCAGAAAACAGCTCCAAGACAACGAAAACCATTACCAGCTGGAAAATATTCCCTGGTGATAGAAACAGTAGAAATCCAGAGCGATATAAATGACACCATGGGAGAAATAAAGTAGACAGGGGCAGAGAATATAATATATATGAAATGCCCTGGAAAACGGAGATAAGGAAATAAAGTATATTACACTGGGGTTATATAGATAGGAGGACGGCTACCTCCAATACAAGGAGAAGACATGGAAACTGGAGAACGAAGAAATCCGAACTGAAGTGATGCTAAGAAATCATGGTCTGCTAGCAGCAGGTCATAGGGGAACAGTGAAAACTACAGACTTGCTGTACTACCAATACTATTGGCCAGGAATACAAGAAATGATCAAACGATATGTCAAAAACTCAGACATTTGTATATGAACAAAAGTTGTATGACATGCATCTTACAGACTCTTAAAACCAAACAAAGTACTGGATAAGCCCTCGAAATCTAAGTCAATGGATTTCATTGCAGATTCACCACTATCAGATGATTGTGACACCATCCTCGCAGTGTTAGATCATCTAACCAAAATGAGTAACTTCATTCTATGGAGCAAGGGTATGATAGCACAACAGTTCACTTTAGTTTTGCTACATGAAATGGTTCAACTCCATGGTCAGCTAAAGGATGTGATCACTAACAGAGGATTACTGTTCACCTCTAAGGTGTCAAAGAAAACAACCAAAAAATTGGGCATTCAACGAATACTAAGTATAGCATTCCACCTGCAAACAGATGGACAAACCAATGGGACCAATAGGATATTGGAACAATATCTTTAGGTATATATCAACTGTTAGCAGGACAACTGGAATGAACTTCTAGCGATAGCAGATTTTACCTACAATAACGGAACACCAAAAACGATAAAGAACATGCTATTCTAAGCAAATCACGGAGAAAACCCCCAATACAGAACCATAGCCCATTTGACCAGAGGGAAGATAACACAACCCAACGATATGGCACCACTCTATAAAATATTGCAAACCGAAATGGCCATGACACAATTAAGACAAAAAGAAAACCACAATCAACAGAGAAAGCCTGATCCAAATTTGCAATCAGGAGATATGGTATGGTTGTCCCTGTGAAACATATGAACCAGGAGACTATCAAAGAAACGGGACTACAAGAAAATCAGACCATTCAAGATTTTGGCAAAAATGGGGATTGCGCTTATAAGTTCAACCTACCGCCCCAGATGAACATATACAACACATTCCACTTCCCACTACCTGAACTTTACTCGGACAACAAGCTTCACACGCAACAAAAACCTCCTGCCCTGGCTATCGAAATGGATGGTGAAGACGGATATGAGCCAACTGAGATCATCAACACAGGTCTCTACTACGGAAGATTGTTATACCAAGCGAGGTGGACAGGATACTCTCCGGAACATGATCAAACTTGCTACCCTACAACCAACTTTGAAAATACGGAACTTGCAATCTACAGCTTCCATCAATGATACTCCCACAAACCTAGCGTGGATAAAGAAAGAAATCACACAAACCAAATTGCCTCCCTTGAGGCCATAAGATGGATTGGATACCATGATCAGACTGACCGGCGAGATCACTCCCACTAGTCTAGCCTACAAGTAGACTTGCAAAGCTGAGTTGGATCAAAGGCAATGGGAGGCAAAGAAAGCGGCAGAACACAATGCCATGTTACAGATGGACTACTATGATAATAGGTACAAAGTGTATCTAAGTGACAAGTAGGGAGGAGGTTGGTTCCCGCAGGCCCATAGGACCCACAGGAATAGCTAGGAGGTTCACGGAAAGAAAGGCTGGCCAGAGTACTACCCAGATGGGAGTAAGTCCTATAAAATGGAAAAGATGGACACGGGTTACTACCAGCAAAACGATGGAAGTAAAAAGCCTCCGAAGAGGGGCAACAAAAGAGTGTGAATGCAGAAGGTGATCATGAGGACATGACAGGAGGGAGAAGGGAGTGAGGAAAATACAGAAACTGTTTCATGCCCAGACAGCCTATACAGACAGATTGATGCCCTGCAGAGAATGCTGGATGAGGGCCAAGAGATTATCACCAACCAACAGAGAACCATTGCAGCCCAAGAAAAAACAAGCGGGAGGCAGCAAAGGATGAGTGAAGTTGCGAACTGCGCTCTGCAACAACCGAAGCAGAATTGGCAATACGAGCGAAAGTACTGGGAGTTGTGGGGAAGCGAACTGCAAGCTTTGGGGAGAGCCTTAATGCAAGAGGCATAGCCTGATAGGACTCACACTAGAGTGAGAGAAGGGCTAATGTTATAAATAGTAATGGGATTGGAAGGTTTCTTACATCATAGAAGACTCAGAACAGAATATTGGGTGGACAGAGTAAGGCCAACCAGTAAGACTTACTTGCAATGCTGATTGGTTAGGCTTTCATACTATGACTCACAGTTGGGGTCATGGGGTCTTGCACATCTCAGGGTTGGGAGTTGTTGATTGGTTATGATTGGTTGATGCGGATGAACAACTTGCAGTTGCAGTTGTATGATGTAAGGACTTTTGCACATGACTCACCATGTCAGTCATAGGTCTCACACATGTGATGCACTTAGCGCACATGACTAGGGCAGGTGACTCATGGGTATGAGTCACAGGGTTAGAGTTGGTGTGAAGAGCAAGTATAAAAGTGGTCACTAGAACCCAGGAGAATGAGCTCTTTATACTATCCTCTTGGTATCTTCTTAGCTATAATCTTACTACTCTACTCTTCACCTAAGTAGCTACGTTGTATACACACTGTCGTAAACAAGTTATCAGATAGGAGACTTGGGTGCTCAGCTATCCGACATGGAAAAGAAGTCTAGTCTCAAGCCTTCATGGCTAAAGTATTCTTGTCCGTGAGAGAGGTACTGACTGGTAGGGATTGTTACAGTTGTTTGGCTTGCTTGTATAGCAATATTATAAGAAGAATACCTAGACAGAAAGCTTTTTAGTAGGTAGTATCAAATATACTGAGATTGAACAATACCTGATAAGGATGACGATAATTGCTCCTAGACAATCCTGTACAACTACTTCTCTCCACAAAAATTACTTCTCAAGCTGTATTCTATAATTTCTTTTACCTTCTTATTTCAATAAAGAATAATACATATTCTTTGCAGACACATCTATAAACCTATTCCTTTCAAGCATCGTAGCTACTGGGTAAGAGAAAGGATTTATGGGTTGTATTGGAGAGCCATGCTTGCAAGAGAAATTTTGAGGCCTCTTAATGTTCCTCCTATAACTATATAGAATATAGTACTGAGAAGGGACAAAGAAGAATAGAGAATGAGGGTAGAGAAAGATATCTCAAGACTTCTCACACTGAAGATAATGCTATAGTTATGAAAACTCTTGAAAACTGCAATACCTCTTATAAACAGATTTCTGAGAGGATTGGACTATAGGTTTCTAGAAGAACTATCCGGAGCCGGCCAACAGAAAAAACGTCATAAAAAGTGGTAAGCTCCAGAGATGGTACATCTTAACAAGTGTCTTGCTTAGAAGATACTGCAATAGATATTGGGTTACTGGCATTAGAGGAAGAAGATCTGGAGGAGGCAGACATTGTAATGTGATAAAGTTACAGTTAAAAGAGTGAGGTGGAATGACAAGAAAATGCACATTCAGATATTCCTAGAAGAAGTGTAATAAGGCCTGCATTGAGCCTCTTGTTAGGACAGGGGAGAGAAAGGTTAGTTAGATGATGAATGGATTTTTTCAGGGCCAAAAGCATGGTCTATTTCTTTCTATTTTTCCTGATCCTTCTTCTGCTAGAAGTGGGGTTACTGGAAAGTCAATTATTGGTGTTTATAATCAATATAACTTTATTAGTATATGGGAGGAGATTAAGAAACAGTCAGAAGTGGGAGAGGTTTTCTTGATTACTGATAATGCTAAGACTCACTTACTCTTCAGGAGATGGCTCAGAGGGCATGGAATTACACTATTAGAAATTCCATCTTATTTACCAGATCTCAATTCAATTGAGCATATCTGGCCTCTGATCAAGGATAAGCTTTGTAAGCATTTATTCTAAGCTCTGTCTTATAAAGGGTCCTGAGGATATGGTCAAAAAAGCTATTAAGGAGACAATTACTTATTGTTGGGAGCTTTTTAATCCAAAATCTTTGATACTCTTGCTGGATCATGGTAGATAAGATAAAGGCAATTATTAAGGCTGATGGATGGTATACTAAGTACTGATTACTGCTATGTATTTATTTGCTCTTTAACTATTTTTTTTAAGCTGATGTTGAGGTAGTTGAATTCATTAATAGGGTTGTCATTATGGTAAAATTAACACTGCTCATTGCTGTTCAGTTAATTTTGTCAACGCACAATAGTATCCCCACTTGGGAAGTATTTCTGAACCTCACTGCTGATGAAAGGCGCTCCCGTCAGGACGAGCAGGACATTTGTCAATTCCTGAACACTAGCGTGCAGAGAGCTAAGAAGACCAGTCCGATGCGCAACGAGATCTTGGCCCAAAGTGTCAACACATATGACCACCCCTTGTCGTTGCGCAATCGCGGTATTCAGCGTTCTGACATGGTCCGGAACTTCCGGGCCTACCCCGCTGAAATGCCTTCGCGTCTTCAAAAGCGTGGTGTAAGCCCTGGGGGATTTTGCTGCTTCCTATCAACTGCTTAAGCAGAGTTCCTGGCATCCCGGATGCGGTCTGTGCCCTTCCGTCGAGATAGTTGCAATACAGCCCTGCAACTGTGATATCCTGTCTACTGTCATAGAAATGGTCGATTACTCTAGAGCTAAATAATGTCAACAGTTAGCAACGTGGGGTTTGTCCCCGGTTTCTCGCGTTACCTAAGACGAATCGGATCACCATAGCGAAATAGCATAGAGTGAGCGGATCCATCTTCTCCCGTACTAGCACTCCATCTCCGCAACTCCCTTATTCCAAAAATCCAGTCTCCCACGCCCCGGAGTCGGCCCCCGCTTGGATATTGATGCCTTTTCCGAGGCTCGAGCGGCGACAACCACCTTAGAGGCTGGGGCTTGTCATCCGCTATACTTGCGTGAACGATCTTGTTGAAACTGTTGACGTTGAACGACTTCATATTCCCCTTATTCTCCATGCTGCCCAAAGTCTAGACCAGAGAGCAGGTGCAGAAAGATGACGGATGAGAGTGTCATGGAGGTTGGATAGCTTTCTCATCGCCGAGGATAAGAAAATCTGGCCGTGAGAAAGGTTGTGCGAGAGGTCACATAGCAGCAGTTCATCAAATACCCTGATTTCATGTCAGGGAGGTTCAGCAACTCCAAATAAGGCACGCTCAATTTCCCGCTGAAAACATTGGTATTTGCACGGCTAGTGAACTGTGAAAGTCAGGATATGTACAACCTTGCGTTGATTCAGGGGTTCAAAGGATGACCAAATATTCAACTAGTTAGGGAAGCCAAGTGTGCCCTAATTCTAGCCATATACTATTCCACCCAATAGCCGTATGATATCATACTATGATACAAATTCTTGAGTCGTCCTAACACTTGTTAGGGTTATTAGGTTTAGGTGTCAATTTATGATTTGTAGTATTAGGTTTGGGCACATCACGCTTAGTACTTTTTTGCAGTATTTAAGTTTGCTCTCCCCCATCCTTCTGCCAACGCATATCCGAACTCTCACCACACTTTTCCGCTACTACAACTAGTAGTTAAACCCGCAATGTAACAAGTGATTCTGACTGCAATAAGAAGGGGGATGACAACTCACAATATAAGCCCTCTTACTTGACACCAAATTGATCCATCTCCTCCAAACATCTGCCATCTTTGTTGAGTCTCAAGGAGTCTACATGTTATTCTCGTTGCTGGTAAGAGTCTATTTATGCCTATTAATATTCTACTAGTACTAACAATCATCAGTGTTAATTTCTCAGCCCCACAGTGGTGTTTGAGAATTATTATGTCTAAGTACATTTTTGAATAGGTCGATGGTTAGTTATGTGATACACATCTATACTAGTTGACCATAGTCTTATCAGTGTTCCCAACCATCAAGTCTGTCTATCTTTGGAGTCGGATGGGACTGACTACCCCTGGTAGTTCTAGACAGCCTCCAACCCTTTACTACCTGGCCCCCGGGGTCCTAGCAGTCCTTGTGTATGGCCCTTTCAGCCCTTTGAGCTCCTAAAAATCTTGTATGTGGCCCCATTGAGCCCTCAAGCAGTTGGGACTATTGGGTTTCATATCATTCAATAATATTTCCACTATTAGTGATACTTTTCTAAGTATGTAGCCTCTTCATTTATGAAAACTAAGCATGTTCTAAACTTGAGATAGTATAGGGGAGATTTATTGGCTACTTTGCTAGCTCTATTAAGATGCCAGATGCTGACTTTATAGCAATAACTGGTAATATTCTGCAATCTTATCTACCAGTTGTGTTGGAATATATGGTAGAGCAAGTCTAAGAAGTAATTATATCAAGATAGTGAACTCTGTCAAGCTGGCACAGCAGGTAGAGTGAAAGTTGCAATATTTTGCAAAACTTTCTACCCAACAGTGGATAAGCATATTAAGGTGCAACTGACAATCTATCACAGTCATGCTGATAACCAAATCAGAAGAACTGAATAAGTATGTATAATCCCTACAGAATCCTCTGTCATATTATTTTTATATCTAATAATTGGTCTATTTATTTAGTATATTTTTCTGATGCCATATATACTATAACCAGATACCTATATCAGGATCTGTGAGCTATATGGTGATCTACCTCTACCACATTTGGATCCAGAAGTAAAACTGCTGCTTCATCTATCTTATCTATATGTGTCCTCCTCACATGAAATCCATGCTAGTGGCCATATTTCTATCTCATTGTTATAAACTATCAAGCTTTTATTTCTATAAACTTTACTATTTGTGAAGCTGTATAGGATAATAATACTGGCATGTTATGAACAACCTTTAATATCTTTCACTTTTGCTAGTACTCTCGCTTACTGTAGTTTATATTCCTACACTCCAGTAGCAGAGCCATATTGATTTGTGAATAAAATTCTTTATACATCTAATACCTCATCTGATCCTGCTTCAGAATAATAAGCAAGCTTGTAACCGGTATGGGTACTAGGTTATATTATGGTTGGTTTCACAGTATTATTTGATACTTGTATTGTTTCGTGTGCTATCAGTTGATATACGCAATGTTTTATGTTTGGTTTCACAGTATCAATTGATACTGGTATTGTTTCATGTTCTATCAGTTGATACATACAATGTTTTATGTTTGGTTTCACAGTATCATTTGCTACTTGTATTATTTCGTATGCTATCAGTTGATACACACAATGTTTTATGTTTAGTTTCACAGTATCGATTGATACTTGTATTGTTTTGTGTGCTATCAGTTGATACATACAAGGTTTCATATTGGGTTTCACGAGTATCATGTGATACTTGTATTGTTTTGTGTGCTATCAGTTGATATATACAATGTTTTATGTTTGGTTTCACAGTATCGTTTGATACTTGTATTGTTTCGTGTGCTATCGGTTGATACACACAAGGTTTTGGAATATTGCTCATACTGGAGATAAGTGATATGCTGTATTTAAAGACCGCTGATATCCACAATGGAAACAGCAGACTTCGACAGACAGCATTCTTAATATACTTGGTTGAACGGTTACCTTTTGATCTGCCCTTACACACTGTTTGAAGACTCTTTTAGTAAGCAGTACCTGCTTCTTGTTGATCAAGAAGCAATCTGCTCCTATCATACTGCTATGTGACTAGGGCCCAGCCCCAACACGTTACAAAGCTCTTGCAGCTTTCTTTTCATTCCTCTATATTTTCTGGCCGCCATAGTTGATATGAAATATTAAAAAGAAATCTATTTACACCAGGAGCGGAGTGCTTCTGCTGGCTCTAATAGAAATTAAGTATTTCCTCCAACTGTCCACTGGCAGGACTAGGGAATTATCTTATCACCTGATATTGCTCAGAAGCCATGGTATTTCAGGTTACCACTATCGTCCCTACATACTTTGAGTATATTAAAGATATAAGAACAACTATGTCCTGTAAGGTACTTTAACAACCCAGCATACATGAGCTATGGTAGCCAGAACCTACACCCATTGAGGCAGCCAGGAGGCGAACTGGTAGGAACCGGCAGCCAAGTAAGCAGTTGACCTATGGAGACCCAATAGCCCCGGCTCTGAGATGAACTGAAACAGCTAGCAAGATACTCAGGTACTTGGCTATACCCGGAAGCAGTATCAGTGTACTTAGAGACCCCTGAAGTGGCAGTTACTCTGCTAAGCTGAGTAACTGGACAAAGGTCAGAAGTATCTACCTCTGGTGGTAAAATAGACTGGGTAACAGGGTAAAGACACATTGTCCACTGGACAAGAATACCCTACCCTCAGGATCAGGTTACCCTGCTATAGGGATTGAGTTGCCCTGTCCAAAGTGCTGAGTTATCCTACCTTTGAATACGAAGTCGCTTGGGGAGTTCGGGAAAAATGACGGGAAAGTTTGTCATGTGAAGCCACATATAGTACTGGAATCTAGGGTGCTGAGAGATGCTATTGGGTGGACTATCCAACTCAGAAGAAGCTGTAAATTAGAGACACTATTCCTGTCATGCCCCTCTGGCTCCACCTTGAGGCCCGGATGTCATAGGCCTATGGTTGTGTAGTTGTGTGGAGTCTAGTAAAGAGGAATCTTTAGAGACTAGCTTGCAATGCCTTATACGTCACCGCGGTCCAGTCAACGGTACGCTGTTTGCAGAATATACAAGGGGGCATAGGCTGGAAGGTGGAGTCCCTCCTCGAGGTTGTTCAGAGTAAAACAGATCAAAACTGACGGCGTTAACGGGAGTTGACCCTGTGGGTCATGAAGGTATGCCCTGGTGGTTCCTGGGTGACTGCGAGAGTTTTACACCCACCAAGCCCGAACATGCCCCTAATGCTATAGGCTCTGAACGGGAAGTACAGAGATACTAAGAGCATGATTCCTACTATGGGTAAGGTGGATCCAAGGTAGTAGTCATGGTAGTGCCTATTGGAATACTCCCAGACAACGATATCCTGCGGACGATACTGGAAGCCTGAGAATCGTAAATAGTAGATAAATAAACTGCTCATGGTAGCTTCTGAGGTCATGTAGCGATCAATGCATATAGGAAGGGTGTTATAGATAGTCCAGTTTATCAGATGTCTTGACTGTTAGCTACTGGCAAGGCACTTATGGGAAGAGGTTTTCACTGCACTGGACAAAATAGAAATGTGCCACAGAAATGATAACTGTATAAGGTAAATGCCGCCTAGACTGTGTCGACATGCAGGCCTGAAGGGTGCGCCAGTGGACGTGTCAGACCACCTTTAGCGGAGAAGGGCATACTCGAATAGTTTGAGTAAACTGATAGAGGAGTTTCTAGCATAAGATAAAACCACTTGAACGTCTATGTGAGAACTCTCCTATGGCAACAATCAATCCTCTCAAGACCTTAATCAACTGAGGTATCAGGCTTAACGATATTAAGTTCTACACTCTACTTTACTGTTACACTTGTGCGAACTTTGGTGGTAAGTTTGAAGTTGTTCGGTGTGGTCACAACCTTGGGATCAATCTTCCAAGGAGTGCCTCTATTACAGATATATGGCCTATAACTAATAACACTACTACCTGCTAAGTGTAGTAGAACAATGGCAAGAAACCTTTAAGCCTTTGTTTGGACTAGGGATAAGACAAAGGTCTTTAAATCAGAAGTGTTGACTCTGCTTGCATTTTGTTGAATAGCGAGTAATGAATAGTTTTTATCCTTGTCCTGAATAGCCTGTACTGTCAGTCAACTGCCAAGTATCAGTCAGCCAAAATATAGCCTGATTGATAGAGTCAGTTCAGGCACTGATATGGCAATAGCCTCTAGTTCTAATAACCAAACCCAGTAGTACTCTGCAACATTACAGTCTACCCAGAAGTGTTATACTCTCAGATCAGTGGTGCTTCTAACTCCTACATTATCCATTACCCTTATAATACACACTCTTTCAATAATGACACTATGTAGAATTTGAATATAAGTAGCTTTGTTGTAATATATATGAGGTCTCCAATTCTAGCATGACTCTCTTCAATTGAGACCCATATCTGATATCAGTACTCCAAACCCATCAGACCATCAGGGTGGAGGTAGTTAATAGAGACTAATAGATTTCAGGAGTAGTACGATGGTACTCAGCAAACTAGATCCAAGCATATGACTTCATATTCTACCATGCTGGTTGTTGAAAGGGCATTCTTCATGTGGTAGATGATTTTTGGTAGAAAGTTAAACTATGGCAATGCTGGTAGATACTAATTCTAGTTGACTAATAGTAAACAGGTAATATGACAAGGTCCAGAGAGCAGAATATTATTGTTGCATGGTTTTAGGTTGACTTCAGAGTATTCTAGAAGTAGTGTTTAGTAAATATACTTCGATCACTACTGAAATAGTTGGTGGGTGGATTGGTAGCCATCCTGCATGAGTTAAGTCAAGTGTTTCAAGATAACTAAAAGTCATCAGCAGCAGAGGAGGGGGAGTGCTGAAAATTGTGAAGAAACTCCAGACTGTGCCATCTTTAAGGCTAATCTATATATATGTTGATGCTCATGATGAATGTGTGGATAGGCACTAACCTATGATTATAGACTCATTGAGACAGATACTCAAGATGTCTGCAAAACCCTACATATTTCCTACTAGCAGGCAACATATCAGGAATGAGATTGATAAGCATCTTGACCAAAGAGTGGCATCCCTGTGTGCAGAACCTAACCATGGAGATATTACAAGATATGTTAGAATGAGGTTGAGTAAGGATATGTCACTAGAAGCGATGGATGGTGGTCAGGTCTGGAGGCCAATATCATCAAAACCATTGCCGAGAAGACCCCCGAGACGCATGATGAAAAAATATATTTCACATCTGTCACTGACGAACAGGTCTATATTTCTACTGCTTTCCCTAACCATGGATGATATTCATGGATATACCACGCCCTATGGTAGCCGCCAGAAGCAAGCAAGGTTCAAGGTCGCACGCTCTGATGTGCCCCTCGTATTCGGAGCGGATATTACAACTTAAGGAGCTATCTGACGCCCTAGCAGTCGAGATAGGATCCACGGATCTCAATCCTGACAGGATCCCTCGGATGGAGACACTGTTGAGCTGTCGCTTAGGGCTCATCGTGGCCGATACGGAGGGTTCGGCAGTTGACTTAATCTACTTCACCCTTCCGGAGTACTTTTGCACCTTCCAAGACCTCCCTGGGGCAGCTCACTCGATAATGCCCGAAATTCAGGGCCCCATCCCACACTCTTTGCTCTCCCACTGTCGGCCGGCATCCCCGAACGCTCTTTCTTATATTAGGGGGGTCCGACGCTAGGGGAGATGCCTCAAAAAGGGTGACATCACTCGCACTCAACCCTTTTAGTCAAATTGAAAGCCATGATTCTGCCAGATTATTCTTAGCGATATTATATCGAGGACGAGTCGATACAACCGTGATATCCCCTTAATGGTGGTCAAATTGGGTTTACTGGAAAGCGCTCTGCATCAGTTGTCGGCATTGTTGAGTTCGTAGCCGCTGTCATGGGCCAGTCCAACTGTGATCTCAGTGGGAGGGATTCCCCGGGCATCACATCACTCATCTGGGCTGCGATGTGCGGGCAGGGGGAGGCAGTGAAGCTGCTATCAGAACAGCAGAACGTCATCCCCTCCAAGCCCAATAACTTCTTTCGTCGGGTGGAGCGCTCATGGGCTGCTGTGAAGGGGAATGAAGGGATTGTGGGCTATTTCTCCTCCCGGGATCTATTAAGCTGAACGGGGCAGATGGTCGGTGCGGCAAGACCCCCTAGGCGATTAATATGGTCCCAGGGAAGGAAAATCTCAGCCTCAACAAGCCAGAAAAATACGGTCAAACTACAATCTCGCTAGCGTCTAGTGAGGGGCATGGGGGAGTGAAGCTGCTGTTGAGAAAGAAGGATGTCAAACCCGACACGACGGACGAATACGGCGGTAATGCTCTCTTCTGGGCTTCCAGAAAAGGTCATGAGCGGGTAGTGAAGCTACAAATACAACTAAAACGGGGAGATGTCAAAATCTATAGGCCGGACAAAAATAGTCAAATACTACTCACGCGTCTTTGCCAAGAATGCCTCCATGAGCCGGACTCTTGGCGGACTTGAGGTAGAGCACGCACAGAAAGACATGTCAAACCCAGAGTAGTAACAATAGGCATTACCTGACAGTAGAGTTATGTTATTCCATGATGGTATGGGTTTACTCTTCGCACAGGCTAGTTTCTGGCACAAAAGAAGAAAAGAATCACAAATTGGAAGATAATCAGAATATATAGATAGTTCTTGTATGCTCATGCATTGAAGTTATTTCTCCCACCATTCTCTTTCAGAGTACATTGATTTGGGTGAAACTTTCTACAATACTTATCAATAAACTCTGGTGGTATAGCAAGCCACTCCTCCTGAATAATCACCTTGAACCTTTCAATATCCTTTCACCTCTCACCAGTAGTCCTTGTATGTTTGGGCAATTGGTACTTCAATATCCATCAGATAGACTCAATCTTGTTCAGGTCTGGAGAATTAGCCAGCTGAACAGGAAGTCCATAAATGGGAGAGTCTTTACAAGATATTTGGCAGATACCTCACTTATCTTCTTCATCAGCATCAAGCCTGACAGCTTGGGTGTGGTTTCCAGTATTGCCCTCAATGAGCCATATCGTCTGCTTTCTCTTTTGACTAAGCTGTTGAAGAAATAGGTGAACTAGAGGCTATAAAACATCTTTTCTGTACATAAACCAATCGAAGCCCTCCCTCTTACTATGTTCTCTAATCTCTTCTCCAAATTCCAACCCAGAATGCTGCCGGTTTTTCATGGAGTGCCTTCTTTTAGTTATATATTGTACTTGTTAATCTTTTGGTTTTTGGCTTGCAGGTACTCGAACTCTTCAGTCCCAGGCTGTAGTACATGCTTTCTTTTCTCAATTACTCTCTGGGCTTTGGCTTGATTTTTCTTCTTAAGCTCTTTAGCATTATCTTTTCTTTCCTCTTGTATTACTTTATCCCATATATAGAGTATTCCTTTATGACCAATAGAAATACAAGTGGAAAGTATAAGACTAAAGACTGGCTTATCAAAAGGGAGAAAAAATTCATAAGAGTTTGCACCATGTACTTGAGCACTCTTCTGATGGCTCCATCTTCCTCTAATCTTAGCACAGGTCTCATCTGCAAATGAAAAAACCTTTACTAGTTGAGCTAGAACCCAATCTTCAAATACTACTCAGGCTCTCCAATCTCAGTTGTCTAACTTTGGCTTTCATCAAGAATCAAACAACCTAAAGTCATGTTGCTTGTTCATGATCTTATAGGTATATGATTGAGATATATAGATATCAGCTTTTTTGGCTATCTTGGAGTATATCTTTTGCCAATACTCAGGATTAGCAAAAGTGAGTTCTTTTAGTTTCTCTGACCCTTGGGAACCTTTAGGAATTTTCTGTGGAATAGAGGGCTCTTCTCTCTCCTTATTCTGAACATTTTTCAGAAAATTGAGCAAAGTTTTTGCTCCTTGCTCCCTACACTACAGATCCATATTGTTAGCCTTCTCTGGTATCTTCTATAAGTATTAGTTCCTGTACAATTGCATTCCACTATCCCAGATGACCAAAATTCACAGATTTTGTCTGATACAGCAAGTGATCTGGGACAATAGTTCATGGGTTGCTGTAGAAATCTTTTGAATTCACACCATTTTGTACAGGACAGTGAGGTATCCCTATTATTGAGATCTGGGACAGTGGTATTTGATGGTACAATTTACTTATCTTAGCTCAATAGCATATCTTTCAAATTGTTTCCACTGAAATGGTGTACTCTAATGCCTTACCAACCTTGTCACAGATCAGGTCTGCGCCCATTCTCATACCAAGGATTGTGCCCCATTGCTGGAGAGATAGACTTTCTCCATGAGGCATCATGGAAATAAAATGAAATGTTATGGCAAAAGTTGAGTAAAAGAGGTGTTGTTGCTATATCCGAGTATTCATAGCTGATGTTGTCTGAATATCAGTTTCAAGCTATTTAGTTATGTCACTTCTACATCCTGGTTGTCACTGTCTACCGGGGCGAAATTGACCTTGAGATTGCCAAGAGTTCGGCTCACCGAGGCATTCTTGGCAAAGACGCGTGAGTACCCTTCTCGGCGGGTGAGACTCAGAAACCCACTTGCGTCGGACAGGCCAGTACGACAGGAGCAGTTGGATGGATTATATTTGAAGGTATCAAGTGACGGATTTCTCAATATGGCAATTGAGAATTGAATCCTCAACCCCCTGCGCTCCCCCCTATGAGAGGTGGTAAGTGGAGAATACAGGTGAACCAACAATCCCGGTTTTAATTGTTGTAAGGATTCCCATGCGAGTACCGATATCCTAGGCACACCAACAGAATTCCTGCCCTCACCTCCTCGAATAGGAATATATCTATATTATAATAGAGGTCGCCCTCCGTAGTGAAAGGGAACAAACTCAATTCGAGTCTTACAGTGAAATTGTTGAAATTCGCAAAGCTTCCATCCATTTCTCGCATGAGGAGAAGGAGCTGTTACGGGAATGGAGTCAGATGTGTAGTGGTTTGTTTTGGTCCTGTATGAGAGTCAAGGAGCTTGTATTAGGGGCCGATCTAGAACTCTGTTAGCCTAGGGGTTGGATGAAGCAGGACTGTTTACACAAGTGTTTGGAGCTAGCATTGATTGCTATGGGTTTAAATTTTCATTTAGTTTCTAACATGCTGATTCAAGCGAGTGTCAGACTAGGATGGTTATGTTGCAGGACAGAGAAGGTGCAAGGAACACTGATAGTGATGGAAGAAGGGAAAAACATGGGAGGAAACTTGGAAGAGTCTTTGCTTTGTGCAATATAAAAGTTGTGTGTATATAGCACACCTCCGGCAAGATAGAAAGAGCAAGAACCACAAGACACTCTCTCGCAATCATAGCCAATGTTTTTATTAGAAATAGCTCAAAAGTTAAACTAGAGCTAGAAGAGAATCAACAGCGACCGCATCAAACCTGTTGCTAACTTAACTCGATGATAGTAATTTACACTACGCCACATGGCAACCCCACTACTCGTACCCAACCAAGCACTGTACTGTGCTATACCGAGCACTTTTATCCAGTACAAGTATCTCGCCCTGTGGATATCTGGGAACCTGTTTCAAGCCCACCCAAAATCTCCAACAGCACAGTGCTATCCTAGTATCATGCGTTCAATAAACTCTCTAAATCCTGGCTCTAGCGAAAACTGAAGCCGCTGGTGGGTAGGGTTAGATCTTAGCTTGCAGCCATTTGATGTTTGTAAAATTCTGAGACCGGCCATGTATCATAGAGGGTCGTCCGGTCTAGGTTTAGGTCATTGTGAGGAAAAGGATCAGGAGATTTGCACTGCACAATTCGCGAGTGATGTCCGTCAGGGTTAGGGTTTTGCAACCTCATTCCGGCTTCCCCGCGATGACACGACAGTGACCGGGTATTATCATGACTGCAAGAATGATCCTTTTAATGATGGAATTTTAAGCCAGCAACACGGCACCGACCATTGTGGCTATGTGTTCAATAAGGGAAAACGGAATTTGACCCTAAAGCCCCTAAAAAGCTAGGTAGTCATCCTTTCCCGCTGGAGATTCAATGACCGACGCTTCGTATAAACTATCCGATCTCTGGAGAAAGCCGCACTCGTCACCAACGGCTCCCAGATCTTCATTTCCCCTCTCCTAAAGACCTGTTAACTTAGGTCCAGTTTCGGTAGTAAACTAGCGAAACCCCGGACTATAATCCCGAAAGCAGGGGGGGTACTGTACATTGCGGAATTGAGCAGTCAAGATCGATTTTGTCAGGGATATTAGGTGGAAAAAAGCTGGCGCAGAGGCCAGGATGCTCCCGGAGGCGATTTAGTGCGGACTGTTTGGAGAAGGCTCCGATTGCAGTGCAATACTCTTAGGTTAATTGCGTTATTGTGGATCGGCTTATGGGGCCTGCTGAGTGGCGTGCGGTCATGGGTAGTTGTTCCCACATCTAATAGTGTTAGGCACAGGTGATTTCGTTTTGCTTCTACCACACCATACCGGGTGTCATTGGACAGACATTCACGACCATGTCTTTGGCTCAGCCTGCTCTTCCAGATTCTTTGCATGCATATCATACACGGGGCATGCCACGAACCACCGCCCCGAAAGCATATCTGTGTATCATAATTGTATGAAGGTCGCCTCCCCACTACTGCTGCATCTAGCTGTAGTGAATGGGGTGTGAAGGGAAAGGCTGATTGGTGTGTTGGCTTTCTTTCCGGCCTTGTATTGGCTAATATCTATAGCGAACGACCGCTTTGCGTTCACTATGAACAGGTGCGACGTAGACTATTTCTTTTATCATACAAAAATGAGGTTCCGGCCTGCCCGGGCGCACCCTCAGACTTAGATCCCAGAGTACTCTCTCGCCCAGCACTCGAGTGCCGGCACGCTATTTTGCACACTTGTAGGGCAATGGATTCAGGAACTAATTTCCACCATGGGGGGCACGGAGCGAAGTGTTGGGGATAATGATGGATGGTTGTTTCGCCCCCCTTGGGTTTTTGCCGGGGGTCTGTTTTTTTTTTAGCTATGATACCGCACCCCGCTCACTAGCCATTCTCCCCCGGACTTTGTTGGCTCCAAGAGACATTAGTGCTCAGACGGTGTTCGCGTCCCCAGACGGAAAAGGAGCGGAATGAGCGGAAACAGAAAAGAGCTGCTCAGAACCTCTGAGAGACATTAAAAACGAAAACAAATCACCAGATCTTGCCAGGGGAGGTATCATAGCTCCAACGACATACCGGTAACACATCTCTCGATTACTCCAATTTTTACGCCAGACTAGCCGCTGCGGCTTTCGTTTGTACTTGAGCACAGTACACTACCCGAGCACAGATTTTGTTAACTTAAAATAACTGCGGCTACTAGGTATGATACAGCACTCGTACAGCTCGCGTTTTGCGATTTAAGCGCTTTCGAGACGGCAACCAGACACACCCAAGACGGGCGGATCTCACTATGAGCGAGCACAGCTTTCATACCGCCACGCCCCCAGTAAGCACAAGAAGCGATTTCTGTGTATGTGGGATTGCCCAGCCAAGCAGAGAAGGGTGAGCGAATGGGGTAAATACTTGGCGATTACGCCTGGGAAACGCCAATATTTCCGGATACTTGTAGAATCACCAAGTGCAGTACTCCTCTCCGCCAATCCTTGCTCGGGTACCAACAGCGCAGAGCATTAAAGTGCGAAAAAAAGTTTTTCAAAAGTGTCTGGAATTGTCTCATGCTCGCGGGCTTCGTGGGGATAGGGGCGCTCTAGCGCAAGGGCCTTACAACCGTCCAACTCCTTGGCGCCGAAGTGTGATTCCCCCGTGAAACGCTCAATTGGTGGTGGCTGTACCAGCACAGTGCTGCGCAGGTATCCTCTTCGAATTCGCGAGTATATGGCTCCGGTTAGGGTGGGTTTAGCTCGCATAGCCAGTTCAATATTTTGTCACCCTTTGGGCCTTCGCTTGACATAATACAGGCTTGCGAAGTACAGTACCGACGGTTAGCTTTATATGGCGTGCGAGAAGAGTTGCAGTCAGAGAATTTCAGCCGCAGGAATGCTTATGCTCTTCTAGCGAACTTGCAAGAAGCTCATAGGGTGGTGTTGGGAGATGTTGGGTGAAACAGTGGATTAAATGCCTGGGGTGCCGCTCCTCGCACAACCTTGCTCCGCCGCATGGTTTTCTTATGAGAAGGCTGTCAACTGCCTTGAAACCCCTTATCCACCCTCTTTCCGTACCCACTCCGTGAGCCAGACTGTAGACAGTATGGATATTCAGGCGAATACCAACTCGTTCAATGTCAACAGTTTCAACAAAATCAACAACTGTGTTCACGCAACAATAGAGGACGATAAGCCCCAAGTGCTGCGGTGGTTATCGTCGCTCGAGCCTCGGAAAAGACATCAACATTTAAGGGAGAGTCGGCTCAAGGGCGTGGGACAATGTATATTTCAAACGAGCGAGTTCCGGAGGTGGAATACGGGAGAAGATGGATCTGCTCACTCTGCGCTATTTTGTTATGGTGACCCGGGTGTGGGGAAGACTCATCTCAGGAAACACAAGTAATCGGGGGAGAGCACACATCGCTAATAATTCTAGCTCTCTAGCGATGGACCATTTTTACGGCAGGACAAAGGATATCACAGTCGTCGGGCTTTATTGTGACTACCTCGACAGAAAAGAACAGACTGCATCGAACATGTTAGGGGCTATGGTTAAACAGTTGGTGGGGAGAGGAAACATCCCGGAGGACATACGCGAAGTATTCGAAGACGCTAAGGAACATTTGGGCGGGGTAGGCCCGGGAGTTCCGGAACTTCGCAAGATGCTGGAGGCGGTGATTGCGCAGCGACCACGGGTGGTTATATGTATTGACGGCTTGGATGAATCCTTGGCGGAGCCCCGGGCTGTCCTTCTCAGCTCTCTGCAAGCGATCGTCCAGGGGATGCCAAATGTGCGCTTATTCTTGACGGGAAGACCTTTCATCTGCAATGAGGTTGAGAAGTACTTCCGCCCCTTGGATACTATCTCCGTTAGTCCGACGAAGGAAGACACCGAGACATTTTTGAGGGTGAAGTTGGACGGGGATACAGAATCTGACGCAATGGATGAGAGTTTGAGAGCGGATATAATGGAAATCATTCCTGAAATCATATCCGAGATGTACGTCCATATACTGAGTTTCCCTTATTGAGTAGCAGGGAAGCTATTGACAAGTGATCGCGCATAGATTTCTTCTAGTCTCTCTCAGCATCGAGGTAATTCTCGCGGAGACAACGATATATCGGAGAAGGCGGAAACTCATACAAATGTCGAGCGGTCAAGACAACGGGGGTGTCTACAGTGGCGCTTTAGAAAGAATCAGGGCCCAGGATGGGGACAGATCGCGACTTGGAATGGAAGCCATCATGTGGATAGCACATTCAGAGAGGCCTTTGAAACCAGAGGAGCTGTGCCAAACTTTAGGGGTAGAGATAGGCTCGAGCGATCTGAATGGTGACGATGTCCCTTCTATACGGACCATATTGAATTGCGGGCTAGGACTGGTCACTGTCGATTCATCCTCTTCCACTGTCCGCCTGGTCCATTTCACTTCACAGGAGCATACCCTAGCCAACCCCGCACTTTTCAATAGTCCCCATTCGGCAATTGCAGTGGTTTGTTTGACCTACCTCAACTTTATGTGCATTAGAGACATTTCACCCGCCCTCTGTTACGCCCCGCCGGAGGCTCCATTTCTCGAATACGCTTCTCGTTACTGGGGAGTACATGCTCGAAAAGAAACCAGCGAAAGTGTAATATCACTTGCCTTAAATCTACTGGATCGGTTCGATACGCACATATGTAGTAAGGCGCTCTTGGGCAAGGAATATCCCTGGCAGGGCCCACTTTGTGTCAAAGGTATCCCGGCCGGACTCACTGGGCTGCATGGTGTAGCGATTCTTGGGCTTGTGGAGATAATGGTTTCCTTACTTAAGTTCAAGAAATGGGATATCAACTCAATCGAGTGCTATGGCAGTACGGTCTTGGTGTTGGCCGCTATGCAAGGACATGATGGGGTAGTGAGGGTGCTACTCGGACAAGAGGGTCTAGATCCCGACATGGCAGATAAGGGTGGCATGACACCATTGGCATGGGCTGCTAATAATGGGTATGAGGCAGTCGCCGAGCTGCTATTTGAGCGGCTCGACGTTAATCCCGACGCGGTAGATAAGGATGGTAGAACGCCATTATCACGGGTTGCGGGGAATGGGCGCGAGGGGATTGTAAAGATGCTACTTGGGCGAGGCAATGTCAGCCCCGAGACGGCGGATAAGGATGGCCGAACACCGTTCTCATGGGCCGCCGGGAGTGGGCATGGAGGAGTTGTGGAGATGCTATTGGAGCGGAACGATGTCAATCCCGACAGGGCGGATGAGGATGGTTGGACACCATTGTTATGGGCCGTTGAGAGTGGGGAAGAGGAAATTGTGGAGCTGTTGTTGGAGCGGGATGCTGCCAATCCAAACACGGTGGATAATGAGGGCAGAACGCCATTTGCATGGGCTGTTGAGCTTGGGGAAGAGGGAAGCATGTGGCTGATGTTCAAGCGGGGCGATTTAAACCTCGACACGGCAGATAAGGATGGCCGAACACCGCTTTTATTCGCTGTAGAAAATGGGCTAGAGGAAATTGTGGACATGCTATTGTGGCGTGACGATGTAAATCCCGACCCGGTGGACAAGGATGGCCGAACGCCATTATCAGCAGCTATTGAGTGTCGGCGAGAGGTCGTGGAGTTCCTATTAGGCGTAGAATATGTAAATCCCGAGACGGCGGATGAGGATACCCTAACCGCATTTTCATTAACTCTTAGGAGGGGGCGAATGGAAATTGTAGAGATGCTATTGTTGCAGGATGGTGTAGATCCCAACAGGGTGGATAGGAATGGTCGAACACCGCTTTCATTGGTTGCTGAGTATGGGCTGAAGGGGGCGGCGGAGATAATCTTGGAGCGAGACGATGTAAATCCCGACAGGGCGGATAAGGATGGCCGGACACCGTTTTCATTCGCTGCTGAGAATGGGCGCCACGGAATTGCGGATATGCTTTTGGATCGAGACGATGTAAATCCCGACAGGGTGGATAATAATGGCCGAACGCCATTTTCATTCGCTGCTAAGAAAGGGCACGTGGGAATTGTGGAGATGCTCTTGGAGTGGGGCCATGTAAATCCCGACAGGGTGGATAATGATGGCCGAACCCCATTTTTATTCGCTGCAGGGAACGGGCATGGGCGAATTGTGGGGATGCTTTTGGAGCGGGACAAGGTAAATCCCGACATGGTGGATAAGGATGCTATTGTGAATTACTGGATTTATTAAACCAAAGATCTTATTGAATTCAACTTGGAACTGAGGTTTGCTGCCAAGAATCTTTTGGTCTTTTTAGGTACCAAGGTGGAAACAAGATGAAATTTTGCCTGGAACTTTGTGCACACGATCTGCTTGAACCTTGCTATTATGTCTTACTATCTTCTATTGCTTCACCTCTTTCTCAACCACCACTTGTGTTTATATATTTTTCTGAACTCTATTAGTCGAGAAATCCTCGCTGAAATCTAGGAGGATTTTAATTTGTCCTCGCTGCCCCTTGTCTCGCTGGAGAGATGGACTTGCTGCCATTGAGCATCCTCGCCTCGTTCCCTACACTAAAACCATCCATCGTCAAGCCACCCCTCTCGGCCCCCATGCGCGGTAGGTGTAAGGTTATCACCAGACAAGTCGAGCTCACTCTCCACTGGCTGTGATCCTGGGCCGCCTGTACATCGTTTATTCGTTTGTAGAACACCCTGAACACAAAACCCAAAATCAAAGTTGTTATCCTTTATTATTTGCGCCTCCCATATACCTCCTCATTGGCTCCTCCCGTTGCACTATGAGATATCCAAACCCCGTTTGCCCCCTCTGCAACCTTCTAACGCAACCACAAAAATCTTCCATGCCTTCCTTTATCTCACCTAGCTTGTCAACTGCTTTTCCGTCAGCAACTCGATGAAGGTAGTCATGGCTGGCTGGTCACTCGATTCCCTTGTGGCATGCTACTAACCTTGCTCAAGCTACAATAACTAATAATGAAAACTGGCCCTTTTCTGGCATGGCAGGAGTCGTGCGACCCAACCCAGACATTTCAACTATGTCACCCCCATCTGAACTCGATTACGAACCCGACCACGACCAGCAAAACCGAAGATATATACAAAACAAAATAACACCCTAAGCCTTTGTATCGCCGCAGATACTATTGCTGTTCCCGCTCACACTTCTGCAGCAACAAAGGAAAAGGATACCTCTCCATAACTTGGCATGACTCACATAAGCCAAGCAACCCGTAGCAGTCCTTAAATATATGGTGGATTCCAAAATCATGACCAACGTACAAGTACCTTCCCCCAACAACCGTTCCCCGCATACATCCATTCTTAATTTCATCCACAGGCAGGTTGAGAAGTGTTGGGTAATACGGCTCTTATCCTGTGGGTCATGTGCATGCCTCGGTCATGTGACACACATGACGGCTATGATAAATAGATATTTCCTTGGTATGTCGGAAGAGTACATGATACAGAACAGGTATATATAGAGGAGGAGGAATATTTCCTATGTTACCACTTAGAGCGATAGCACAAGCGGGGGAATTCATCTCTGATTCTAACCGACGCTGAGATCAACTCCTGTCCGCATAATCTGATCACCAAGCAAGCTTCAGGATCACCAGTATTTTCAGGAAGGAAGGAAGGAATAGGAATGTGGTGAAAGTTTCCCGGCACAATTAATGAGCATTTAAAAGATCAAGAGTTAATACCGCGCCGGAAGGGGAAAAACAGGGAGGATGGTGCTCCCATGGTCGGGAGAGATAGATACCCCGGGGCAAAAGTGAGAGCGGGGGGAGGGGGGGGGCAAGCTGTACTCGAGTATGATAGAAAAAAAACCAAACACTACAGACTATACTCAGGAGCTAAGGAGAAAACGACCGAGCCCACTCTCCAGCATTTGCTTCCTTCCTTCCGGCTCTAGGAACTTCCTGCCAGCCCATTTAGCAGATGACATTAAGACTGCAACAACAACGAATTCACGAGTAGGTGAGCCGAGATAAGAGTAGGGGGGACAAAGGGTGGATGGGGGGCATTGGTGATAAAAAGAATGGGTGGGGGATCAGTGATCGCTGGTAGAGCGTGAATCGAGTTCGTGAGTGAAGGAGGGCAGGTTGTCGGGAGAGATACTAAAATGTGGGCGTCCTTTTCAGTGGGGGTTCGGCTGGCTCGGGACGCTCAGTTGTGGAGGACGCGGATGATTTCTCCGATAATCGTGAATCGGAGACAGGGCCAAACCGCTCCCTAGCACAAGCACAACGCCCGCACAACCGTTCTCGGCAACATGCGGGGATGTCGCACAGCCGACACCATGCACAATCCCGGTGCCGACACCGCTCCAACCCAATAACATGGCTACGATTCCCCGTGCACACTCTCTCCACTCCCCAATTCCCTACCTTTGATGCCAGCGAGAGTGGTGTGTGGTCTCGTTTGTCCAGCGTGTTGGGATTGACATCTTCCTACTCTAGTAGGAGTCTCACACCACCACCCTCATATCCCTTCCTGGAACCCGTTGAGAGTACCTGTCCATCCTTTCGGATTGACCAGTTCCGCTCTATTATAGGAGCTGTGCTACTCCGTCGTGCCCATACTCGGCAGCCCACAATAGCGGTGGTCGGCCACTATCATCTGGCATATCAGGGCTGACATCTTCCAATCCCAGCAGTTGCTTTACTGCTCCCTCATGCCCATACCTCGCGACCCGCGAGAGCGGTCGGTGGCTACCATTGTCTGGTACATCGGGTCTGACGTCTTCTCATCCCAACAATCGTTGTCTGGGGGAGAGCCGTTCGCCCATGGTGGTCCTGCACATTGGAGTTGAGGTTCTGAAGTGCCCTTAGTCAATTTATTGCTGCGTTGTAACTGGAACAGATACTCTGTTAGGACTTAACTTGTTTTGTATTTCACTTGAAGTATCGCTTGATACTCAAACCATTTTGTTTTGTTTTGAGTATTGGTTGATACTTTATTTGGGTTGATGTTGAAATTCATGAAACTTCCAGCGCCGAGGAACTGTTTTACGATAATGGAAGAAAAAAACGAACTAGTTGTTTGGTTGCATTGGTATTTGCTAGTTTCTTGAAGAGCCATTTGAGACTTAGGGGAAGAGCCAATTGGGGATGGAGATGGTACCGGAGTTTCTTGTTGGACTAGTGCTCAAAAGGTTTCAGGATTTAGGGTGAACACTCGGAGGGTTGAGAGTAAGGAGTATCCAGTGTTGATACAGGTAGGTTTTGCATCATGAGGAAGGTGCGATGGCAGAGTGGAACTTGGAAACGCTGGAGAGTATTTCTGGATGGATTCCGATATGGTGTTTGGGACAGCTTGAAAGAGATGTGTTTGAAGGAGTTGATGGGGGTGTAGCAGAGGTGTCAGTTATGGAATACAGAGTGCGAGATAGTGACGAAAGTTTGGATAAGGGTCTATTGCATGCAAAGACAAGATTTATATATAGGATATCTCCGGTTAGGTAGAAAAGACAAGAACCACATGACTCTCTTATTCAAACATAGCGTATATTTTGAGAGATATTAGACACTCAGGATGTAGATAAATTTGTATATTTAAAGATCGCCGATTTCTGCGATGCAAACAGCAGACCTTGACTGACAGTATTTCTTTAATGTACTTCGGCCTGAACTGTTACCTTGATTTCCTAATGCATTCTTTGAAGACTCCGTTGGTTTTACTGCTCTTGCGACTACGGTTAATAGCCACCAGTAACTATCGTAGTCCAAACATGACCAGCACCCCAGTAGGAACGCGTTACATGCCTCATGAGATCTCATGGTAATCAAGGAGAGTAGAGTAAGGCCCTCGTCGTCGGGCATGTTGTGGTTGATATCGCCCCATGTCAGGGGAAGCTTCACCACTCTTTCATACCCCATTCTGGCAGCCCAACGAGACAGGCGTCCGACCAACTTTGCCTGGCAAGTAGAGGTTGAAATTTTCTCGCTCTAGTAGGAGCTTCACCAATGCCTGGTACCCCTTATTGGAAGCAAGAAAGAAAGGCCGGCGTGGGGCCATCCTTGCCGCACCCGTTGGGTTCGGTATCTTTCCTTCTCAACAGCAGCCCCACCACTCCCTCACATCCGCTTTCAACAGCCAACAAGTAGTGTTTGACCATTTTTGTCCAGCCTATAGATTTTGACATCTTCGCCTTTCAGTAGCAGATTCACTACCCGCTCACAACCTTTTCTGGAAGGCCAGAAAAGAGCCTCACGGCCGCATCCGTCTGTCTCGCCGGGTTTGACATCCTTCCTTCTCACCAGCAGCCCCACTCCCTCCTGCATCTCTTCAGAAGCCAAGGAGATTGCAGTTTGACCCAATTTGTCTGACTTGTTGGGGCTGGCATTCCTTCCCAGGGGCCATATTAATCACCTGGGGGGTCTTACTCCACCAACCAACTGCCCTGTCCGGCTTAATAGATTCCGGGTCGAAAAATAGCCCCGCAGTTCTTTCATTCCCATTCCCAGCATCCCATGAGAGCGCCGCCCGACGAAAGAAACTATCCGGCTTGTCGAGGATGACGTTCTGCTGTTCTGATAGCAACTTCACTACCTCCCCTTGTCCGCATACCGCAACCCAGATGAGCGGTGTGATACCCAGGGAATCCCTCCCGCTGAGGTCACAGTTGGACTGGTCCATGGCAGCGGCCATGACCTCAACAATGCCGGCAAGTAATGCACAGTGCTTTCCAGCAAACCCAATCGGGCCACCACCAAGGGGTTACCACAGCTGTATCGACTGGCCCTAGATATGTTATCCACCAAGGGTAATCCAGACGCATGGATCTCAATTTGATTACAAGGGTTGAGTGCAAGTGATGTCACCCCTTTTGGGACATCTTTCCTAGTGTGAGGCCACCCAATATAAGAAAGAGTACCCGAGGACGCCAGCTGACAGTGGGTGAACAAAGAGTGTGGGAGGGAGCCCTTAATAGTCTTGAAGTTGAGGTATGTTAGGTAGGTTTCGGGCATTATTGCTGAAACCCGCGAAGCTTCCATTCATTTCTCACGTGAGAAGGAGTTGTTACAGGAATAGAGTAAGATGTGTAGTGGTCTGTTTTGGTCCTGTATGAGAGTCAAGGAGCTTGTATTAGGGGCCGATCTAGAACTCTGTTAGCCTAGGGGTTGGATGAAGCAGGACTGTTTACACAAGTGTTTGGAGCTAGCATTGAGTGCTAGGGGTTAAAATTTTCATTTAGTTTCTAACATGCTGATTCAAGCGAGTGTCGGACTAGGATGGTTATGTTGCAGGATGGAAATAGTATGAGGAACACCGATGGTGATGGGAGGATGTTGGAAGCATGTGGTGTTAGCAGGTTGGGCGAAGGGAAAGACATGGGAGAAAACTTGGAAGAGTCTTTGCTTTGTACGATATCAAGTTGTGTATATATAGGACACCTCCAGCAAGGTAGAAAGAGCAAAAACCACAAGACACTCTCTGGCAATCACAGCCAATATTTTTATTAATTATCGAGTGGGCTGCACCGAAGAGGTCTGGGCGGGTGGAAAGGTACTCCTGAAGAGTGAAGCGGATCAAGTGAACTGCCGAACCCTCCCTATTGGCCACGCTGAGCCCTAAGCAACAGCTCCTCAGTGTCTCAACCCCGGGAATCCTTTCTGGATTGCGATCCGTAGATCCTATCTCAACTGCTAGGGAATCAGATAGCTCCTTAAGTTGTAGTATCCGCTCCAAATGCCAGTGCGACATCAGAGCCGCGACAACGAGCCCTACTTTCTCCCCACCCTGCTCCATTATTCGTTCCAGAGTCGCACATTAAATACCCTTCAAATCCAAACCATCAGCCATTGCACTGAGCTTCTGGCGCCTGCCATAGGACGTGGTTTACCCAAGAATACCATCCAGGGTTAGGGAAAGCAATAGAAATCTAGACCTGTTCGTCAGTGACAGATGTGAAATATATTTTTTTTTTATCATACATTTTGGGGGTCTTCTTAGCAATGGTTTTGATAATATCAGCCTCTAGACCTAACCACCATCTATCACTTCTAGTGACATATCCTTGCTCAACCTCATTCTAACATATCTCATGATATCTTCAAAGCTAGGTTCTGCATACAGGGCCATCACCCTTTAGTCAAGATGCTTATCAATCTCACTCCTGATATGTTGCCTCCTAGCAGGAAACATGGGGGAGTTTGGAGAAGTCTTGAGTATCTGTCTCAACAAGTCTGTAACTTTGGGTCAGTGTCCATCCACACATTTATCAAGAGTATCAATACATATAAACATTGGCCTTAAAGATGGAACAGTCTCCAGAATCTTCACAATTTCCAGTACTCTCAGTCTTCTTAGGCTGAGGACTCTTAGTTATCTTAAAACACTTGACTTATCTCATGTAGGATAGTTTCCAATCTACCCACAAACTGTTTCAGTAGTGATCCAAGCATGTTTACCAGAGACTACTCCTGCCATACTATGAAGTTGACTTAAAACTATGCAACAGTAATATTCTACTCTTTAGGCCTTGTCGCATTACCTGTTCACCTCCAGTCAACTAGGATTGCTGTCTACTAGCATTACCATAGTTTAACTTTTGGTCAAAAATTGTTCCACACCTGATGAAGGCCCTTTCAACCACTTACACTAGCATATCAGAACATAATAAAGTTACATGCTCAGATTCAGCCTGCTGAGTGCCATTGTACTAGTTCTGAAATTTATCAGTCTCTATTAAGCGCTCCTACTCTGCTAGCCCAATAGGTTTAGAGTACTGGTATCAGATCTTGGTCTCAATTGAAGAGAGCCATGCTCGAATTGCAGACTGCTCATCCAACAAAGTTACTTATATTCAAATGCTACATAATATCATTATTGAAAGAGTACATATTATAAGAATAGTGGATGATATTAGAGTTTGTTATAGGGCCTCTGGGGCCCAGGAAAATAGAGGCCCCCCTGCTCTGTTCAATATCCTGGGCTGGTGAGCGGCCCAGGACAGGGTGTTTTTGTAGGCTTTCCCTACCCTGTGACCTGTAACGGGCCCTATCAAACTTGTATGGTAAGAAACGGAGTCCCATCTATTGAAAGACCGGGTTTGGGTCCCAGATGGGAGCAAGGTAGTAAGAACATACCAAATATACCCTCCAGGCCTCTGTAATAGTGGGGCTACCATGGGTAAAACCTGCTTCACCCTACCCCATAATGAACAATAGATGATATAGAAGTTGAAAGGACTACTAACTTGAAGGCAGTACACTTCCAGGTGGACAGTAGTATTGCAAAGGACTATTGTATTTGGTCACTTGAAGTAGGTACTATCACCATATTGGCATTTAGACTGACTCTATCAATCTGGCCAAACTTTGTTCAAACAATACTCCACAGTTGACTGCCAGTACAGACCCTCCAGGCCTAGAGCAAAAATTATTTATTGCTGACTACCTGATAAAATGCAAGAGGGGCAGCACTTCTGATTCAGTGGCCTTTGCCTTAGCCCTAGAACAGCGAAAAGATTAAAGGTTTCTTGCCGTTCTTCTACTAGACTTAGTAGGTAGTACTGTTGCCAGTTATAGGATATAGATACTACAGAATATAGTTGTTGTTATAACTATAATATACTTGGAGCATACAGGGTTAACAGCAGTAATCTGAAATGCTATGCATCCTAGGCAATATCAGATGACAAGATAATTCTGTAGACCTCAACAGCTGGAGGAAATACTTAATTTCTAATGGAGCTAGCAGAAGTAATTATCTCCTAGTATAGATAGACTCCTCTTAATATTTCATATCAATTGTGGTAGCAAGAGACAGTAGGGTAATAAAACAAAAATAACAAAAGCTTACTAGGTATTCTGAACTAGAATCAGATAAGGTATCAGATGTATAAAGAATTTTGTTTAAATATTAATATAAATCTACTACTAGATTATGGAAATATAAGATACAGTAATAGAGCATACTAGTAACAGTAATGAATATTAGAGGTTATTCACTAGTATAACATGCCAGTATTATGATCTGATACAGATCCACAAATAGTAAAGTTTATATAAATACAAACTTGATAGTTCATAGCCACTAGGCAGGAATATTGCCACTAGCACGAATTTCCCTTACAAGAAATTCCCGTAGATCTGAAAGACGAAGTGGTAGTTTTCCTTCTGGATCTAATGGTAGTGGAGGTAAACCACCATAAAGTTCATGAATCCTGATATAGGGATCCGGCTGTGGTGTACGTGGGATTGGAAAAACATGCTAAATAGATAGGCCAATTATTAGATAATATAAAAATAATATAAGAGAAATACTTAGAGATCATACATATTCTGTTCTTCCAATTTGGCTATTAGCATGGCTACGACAGATTGTTAGTCGTGCCTTAATGCGCTTGTCTACAGTTGGGTAGAATGTTTTGCAAAATAATGCAACTTTCACTCTACCACCTGTGCCAGCTTGCCAGAGCTCACTGTCCCTCAATAATTGTTGCTGGGATTCACTCCAGCCTGATTCCAATACTACTGAAGGATAAGATTGGCGTACACCATCAATTATTGGTGTAAAGGCAGCATCTGGAGTCTTAATGGAACCTGCAAAGTGACCAACAAATTTTTTGCATGCTATTTCAAGTTGAGAAAATGCCTTACTCTAATACAAGAAGGGGTTAACATACTTGGCAAAGTATCAATAATATGAGGTTTGTTGTTGAAAGGTATAAGGCCATTGATGATCCAGTATACACGTGCATCACGGAGCCAACCAGCAGCACACTCATGAAGATGTGTGGGCATGATAATCTTCAGACAGTGATCTGGGGCAGAAAAATTAATACTAATAATTGTCAGCAATAGTAAAACATCAATAGGTATGAACAATTTCTTACCGGCACCCAGAATAAGGTGGATGCTCATTGAGATCCAACAAGGTAGGGAGAAGTTGGGAGGAGATGGATGGATCAATTTGGTGGAAAGTAAGTGGGTTCATCTTGTGGCTTATTATAGCCCTTTTTATCGCAGTCAGAATCTCGTGTGCCATTGCGGGTTAACCATAGGTTGTGGTGGTGGAAGGGTGGGATGGTGCACACTTATATACCTGCAGAAGGTATCACGCTAGATGTGATCTGCCTAAACCTGACCGAGTCATAAATTAACTCCTAACCCTAACAACCCTAATAAGAAGTAGGGTAATCCAAATACTAATACTATTTCTACCTATGATACTTTTCAAGTAATTTTCCTGTCCATTACCATGTATGTCTGTTACAGGGTGGAAACAACAGACTCCACAGCAGCTGTCATTCAGGGCAGCCATTTTAATTATCACAAACGCAGCGAATCAGTTTCTCTTGTCCTGAGCAGACCAGGCTAGCATCACCATGGCATGCTCCGGGGACATCCACTACACCCAAAATAATTATTGAATAAAAAGAATTACCCTACTGTACCTACTATACTAATTATCCTAAACAAGCCTTTCCTGTCGCTCAATGGTTCTTTCCATGAATGGACCATAAAAGGAGATCTCAAGGGGCATGACAAGTACAAGCCAGATTTTTTTTTTCTCTTGACCTTTGTACTCCCGAACAGCCGTAATTATAATACATGGAAAGCACTTCTAGGTAAAACAAGGAATTCTGTTAAGCTTCCGAATATCAAACCTATCATAGCTTTTGAAGCCTAAGCACCCCTAGCTATTCCCCCTTTCACCACACCACCCCTGACAACAACAGTGTTTCAAGCCTCCTTAGCTCCCTAGCGCGACTTTTTGCAATTAGTCATAGTGCGATGAGCAAGTCATAGAACCATACGGACCGTCAAATATGTCCTTGCTATCGGTAGAAACAGTAACCGCTCCATTGTAATGAAACACTATAGTGATAGATCACTGGGTATATTGTTTTCCAAATCAACGTCGGCCACAAATTCCATCTCTTTGCCACTTGCTCATAGCCACTATGGGCGGCGATGTGACCTGCCTCACTGATACTGTAATTGTTTGAATTAACCCCTAGGGTCACGACCATAACAGCATTTCAACGCCACGAGAGCCATTATTAGTATACAACTTGCTCCTGCTTGCTCTACCATGATACTCCATGGTAATGCACTACTAGGAGCGGGAAGATATCTGTAAAGTTACAGATCGACGAGCGATCTCCCCCACCTAGGGGTATTGAGGTGCCCTGATTATGTCTCACATTGATAAAACACGGACCTCGGAGGGGGTGGAAATTGGGCCAAGGATTGACGCTTTTTGATATCTTGTTTCTGCAGATTCTTTCGCCCTGTTTAATTGGTTATCAGAATGGGATAGCATTTTTGTGGTATTAGTGGTGAGCGCTGGGGAGGGACAGAATTGATTGTCTGGGAAGCAAAGAGAAAAGGTCAGACGGCTTACACCATAGGCGCTCGAGTTGAATATGCTGGAAGCAGTATCATAGTAAGATAGAGAAATAACAGGGTCTAAGAAGAAAATAGAGAACTACGTACCAGGTGTCGGGAATAGGGAGATTGAATTCTAGAGCATATGCTCCCTTAGATACAGTTTCAAGTACGATCAGCCCAACCGCCAAACAGTTGTTTCTGCAGCAATAACGGATCCGCGGGCATACGAGGAGCAGTGGAGGTCAATGGGGCGGACGCATAGGATCGAGCCAGAAAAGCAAGAGCGGGGAATGGCCAATCGCGGGGAGAGGGCGCATCGCGCATGTGAGTGAACGGGAGTAAGTTGTAGGCGGGGGTTATCAAAACATGCGGATCCTTCTCGGTGGGGTTCGGATGGCTCGGACAGCTCAGCCGCGAAGGGCACAGATGATTCCTCTGCCGGTGTTGATTCGTGGATGAGGCCACACCGCTCGGCTAGCAACTGTACGACTCTAGCGCCACCATTCCTGGAGGCCAATAAATGTGGTGTTCGGCCATTCTGATCTGACCCGTCGGGATTGAAACCATTCCTCTTTGATAGTATCTTGACAATTCCGTCATGCCCATACACAATTGGGGGTGCTGTTACTGTTGGGTTTCCCATTTTCTTAACCAGCCATTTTGTCGTTCCCCGAGACACCGGGCCCACATCTCTTCGCTACCGGTTCCTCCATGAGCCAGCCTTGCCCACTGTCCCTGCCCTTGACAAATCCCCCGACACCCGAATCTTTCAATCGTTTCGTGAGTCAGATGAAACCACCAGAGACCTGCACGCCCAAAATGCAAAATCATGCGGGGGTTGCGATGTCCTGAAGTCTACTCTACTTCAAGTCCTATTGGTATCAGTTCGCGAAATTACATAAGCGCGTGATATGAGGGCTGCTTGGGGGTTGGTTTCACGCTCCAACCGAGCTGCCCTGTGCCTTGCAGGTGCATGGGGGACGAGCTACTCGCGTGGGAAACGGGTGTCTTCTGTTCAATCATCCCCCCACAGGTACAGTACGGGTATCGTGGGAATGAAAATTCGGCTGTCTGTTTTACGATACCCTGATTTGTGGAGCCTATCCCTAGTGATTTTGGCAGGGTTTGATGAGGTTTCTGGATATTTCTGGGGATGACTGCTAGGAAAAGTTTTTCATGTGGGCAAAAGACCTAGGAGTGTATATCAGGGACCTTCTCCCCTCTCTCGTTTCCGGTGGGCGAGAATCAAGGAACATCGACGAACAAACAGCGAACTACAAGCGTGAAACGTCGGAACAACAACCGATTTTAAGTGAACCAGAAAGACTACGGCGAAAGGAGCGGAGGAAAGAAAGACTACGGTATTGGGAGTGGAGGATTTGTGAATTGAGAACAGCCAACGGACCGTGCTGTTATTCTCTTTGTCCGTCTGTCCTGGTGTCTACTTTCTTTTCTTTTCAAGTACGGCGAGCAAAGCTTCTTCCTTGTTTCTTTCTTCGTTTCGAACCCTGCCTAGAATCGTCATTTCCAGAACCAGGAGTATTTTATAAAGGGAATCACGGTATTAAGAAACCTTTGTCCAGTTTGCTTAGGGTGCGGGCACGAGAAGTACCCCAGAAATAACCCTGACCCAATTCTTGGGAGTGCTCGAGCGTAGAGATGCACCAATGCTACTACCGGTACTTATCTAAGCTCTCTTTTGCTCAGGGTCGAGTTGAGTACAAAGAAGCTCATGGGGTATACTACAAGAGAGATAGCGGACTAAAGCGGCACCGAGGGATAGGCGATACCCCGTTCCACCGTATGATACCAGGATAATAAAGCTACCGACTGGGGCGCCTGTTTACCGATACCGGGTGTAACACCTCTCCTACCGCACTGATATTGAATTCTAGGGGGAGGTACGGTTTCAAACTACGATTTTCTAGCACACTCTGAACTAGTGCTAACCAGAGGAGGTATCTGAAAATTTTTACGCAGAAGTATGAAGGAAAAACACGGGTAAAGATATCCGGCAATCCGTTCCGTGCCTAATCTCTCAGGCTCATCTAACCACCCTTTTATAACAGGAGGAAACCTTTCAACCTCAATCCTCCGAAAATACCAATCCTCCGTTCATGCCATTCCTTTCGCCCCCTGTCATCTGGGAACACCAACCCCCATTACATACTTAAATCTACATCTGCCACATACCAGAATAACCAGACATCCGAATGAGAAAGAGAAACATAGACGTTGCGCCCAGTCCAACACCATCCGATGGGAAAGTACAAAGGTCTAGGGACAAGCTGAACTTCCGGTCTTCCTATAATACCGGAGCCTCGCGAATTGAGGTGGGTATTTTCGGAGCATGTCCTCACGGACATATCTAATAACCAGCAGAGGAGCCGAGGGAATGGCTTGGCTCGGGAATTGAGTAGTGTGGGGAAGGTAGGAAGGGTATGCTCCTGGACTTTGGCATCTTCTCCGGTACCTGATTTTCAATAACAACGGCAAAGGTGTTATAAAATTTAATTAAACATAATAAAGGCAAATAATATCCATACTCCTCCCCACACTCCCATTGCGAGAAAGGAAAAACATGGGTAGAGAACTATTGTGTAAATCACCACAGCTCCTGACTGAAAGAAACCACCAAAAACACCCCCGAAATAAAAGGAAACCTCCGCCGCCACAATCAACAAAGACCACCTCCCCCCAACGTCGGCTGTTCCAAGCTTTCCTTCCTTCTTCCCTTCTTCCAACGGGTGGACAAGTAAAAATTGGGATAATATAGTATGGCTAATGGGCATTCGAAAGAGCTAGGATTAGGGACTATGCTTCGGATATGATCAGAGTGTGGAACGTTCCCGCGTCCTGGAGTATGGGGTTCATAAGTTAAGCGCGATGAACAATCCACCCAGTACCCCCATAGGTGACTTTTGAACAACAACAGCGAATTCATCGGAGAAGGGGCGGCGATGGAGGAGGGGGGGGGAGGCCACACCCGTGGGGGATAGGTTTGGGAAAGCATGAGTGTGGAACCAGGAATAGACGGCAAAGAGTGGTTGCAAGGGGACAATTTGTGGCCTGCGACATTAAAACCGGCGGGCCCTTTTGAGGGGGGGTTCGACTATCTCGGACATCTCATTTCTGGATGGCTTGGATAGCTCTTCCCTAAGTTCTAATTCCGTGACGAGCTCATGCCGCTCCAACATCAGGTCCACAATTCCATTGTGTCCATGAATAGTAGCCCACGAGGATGGCGTTCGGCCACTCTCATCTTCGGCCTCGAGATTAACGTCGCTACGTTCCAATAGTATTTTCACAACCCTCTCGTGACCACACCCGGCAGCCCTTGAAAGTGGTGTCCGGCCCCAGTTATCAGCCGTATCGGGATCAACATCCTTCCGTTCTAATAGCATCTTCACCATTCTCAAGTGCCCATTCTCAACTGTCCACGAAAACGGAGTTCGCCCACCCTTATCCACTGTGTCGGGGTTTACACCGTTCCGTTCTAACAGTACCTCCGCAATCCTGACATGCCCATATATAGCAACCCTCGAAAAGGGTGTTCGCCCATCTTTATCTGCCGTGCCAGGATCGACGCCGTTCCTCTCTAATAAGATCCTCACTATTTTCTCGTACCGATTCCCAGCAGCCCAGGAAAGGGGTGTTCGCCCCCGGTTATCCAGCGTGTTGGGATTCACATCCCTCCTCTCTAACAGGATCTTCAAAATCCTTTCGCACCCATTCCCGGAAGCCCATGAAAAGGGCGTTCGCCCCCCCTTGTCTGCTCTGTCTGGATTGACATCGTTTCGATCCAATAGCACCTCTGCAATTCTGATATGCCCATACATGGCAGCCCATGAAAAAGGCGTTCGGCCGCTCTCATCTGCCGCGTCGGGATTGACATCGCTCCTCTCTAATAGCTTCTCCACAATTCCCTCATGCCCACACATGGCAGCCCATGAAAATGGTGTCTGGCCACTCGCATCTGTTCGATCAGGATTGACATCATTTCGCTCCAACAGCATATTCACTATCCCCCCGTGCCTATTCCCGGCCGCCAATGACAATGGTGTCCGCCCCCAGTTGTCCGGTATGTCAGGGTTGACCCCCTCCTGTTCTAATAGCAGTTTCACTACCTGATCATGCCCTTTCCTTGAGGCCCATATCAACGCTGTATTTCCATGCAAGTCGGTCGAGTTGAAATTCCATTTCTGGATCCTAAGTAAAAAAACCATGATCTCCACAGCCCCCAGGAAGGCTCCACCGTGCAGTCCGCTGAATCCGGTCGGGTTACCGTCTGTATCGAATGGACGACCACTGGTATATTCCTTCAATAAGAGTAGCTTGCAAGATATATGGGTGTCGAATTGACCGAGTAGCTTTAGCGCAAGTGATATTACACTTTCAGTGCTTTCACTACGAGCATGGGATCCCCAGTAACAAGAAGCGTATTCAAGAAAAGGAGCCGTTGGGGGGCATGAGGAAAGAGCGGGAGAAAGGTCTCTGATGCACCTAAAGTTGAGGTAGGTCAAACAAACCTCCGAAATTGCCGAATGCGGGCGAGGAAAAAGTGTAGGATTGGCCAGGATATACTCTTGTAAAGTGAAATGGACAAGGCGGACAGTGGATGATGATGAATCGACGGTAACCAAACCAAGCCCGCAGTTCAGCACAGTTTGCATTGAAGGGATATTGTCACTGTTCAGCTCTTCCGACCCGATTTCTACCCCTAAGGCTTGGTATAGTTCGTCCGATTGCAATGGTCGCCTCGAATGTGCTATCCACATGATGGCCTCCATTCCGAGTCGCGATCTGTCCGTCTTCTGTGCCCTGATTCGTTCCAAAGTAGTTGAGTATACGTCCCCTACCTCCTGACCCTTTGAGATCTGTTTGAGTTTTTCCTTCCTCCGATGAATAGTTGTTTCCCCGAGAATTGTGTCGATGCTGAGAGACACGAGAAGAAATCTATATGCGACTATTTGTGAGAACTTTGGCTTTTACTCATGCTGGGAAAACTAGGCATCTGGACGTACATTTCGGACATTGTTTGCGGAATGATTTTCATATTGTCCGCTCTTAGACGCTCGTCCATAGCGTCAGGCTCTATGTCACCGTCTAACTTCATCCTCAAAAACGCCTTTGTGTCTTCCTTTGTTGGACTAACCGCGATCGAATCCATACCGGGGAAGTACCTCTCAACCTCACGGCGGATGAAAGGCCTTCCGGTCAAGAATAACCGCACATTTGGCAACTCTCCGATGATCTCTTCCAGAGAGGTAAGAAGGCCTGTCCTATGCGTTGCCAGAGATTCATCCAGGCCGTCGACGCATATAACCACCCGTTGCTGTTGCGCTATTGTCTTCAGCATTGCGACAAGTTCGGGTACTTGCGGGCCTGCTCCCCCAAGTTTCCCCTCTGCGTCTTCGAAAGCTTTGCATATGTGCTCCGGAATGTTTCCACTCACCAACTGCTTGAGCACGGCTCCAAGCGTGTTGGGTGTGGTCTGCTCCTTCCTATCGAGGTAGTCACAATACAGCCCAGCGACTGTTATATCCTGCCCACCGCCACAAAAATGGTCGACTACCAGGGAGCTGAGATTGCAAGGTTGTTAGCGATGTGGGATTTTTCCCGCCATTTCTTGTGTTATCATACCTAAGGTGAGTCTTCCCGACACCTGGATCCCCATGGCAAAATAGCACAGGGTGTGCAGACCCATCTTCCTCCGTACCGGTATTCCATCTCCGAAACTCTCTCCTTTGAAAAATCCATTGCCCCACAGCACCAAGTCGGTTTCTTCGTAAATGTTGATGTCTTTTCTGCGGCTCAAGCGAAGACAACCACTGTAGGATCCGAGCTTTGTCATTCGCGACTGTTGTGTGGACTATTTTGTTGAAACTATTGAAGTTGAATGAGCTAATATTCCCCGAACTCCCGGTGCTCTGTGAATGTGCCTGACCCACGTTTTCTTAAGTGTTTCTGATGGAGATGGCTGGTGAATATTATGGGAAGTGGTATCATGGGGGTTTCCGGTACCGGGATTCCCATAGTTCCGGACATTGATCTTCTATTATACGAGCAAGGCTGCGAAACACCCACGGGCTATGCTGCCCAGTCCTTTCACGCCAAGAATTCTCGACATCCACAAATGTCTCCGGATGCCTTCTGCGATCGGAGAAACCTGCGGCTTATGAGGGTGAACTGGCGGTATCACCACTGGCCTCTGGTGTCCGGCCCTGTTACCCATAGCACACTACAATACACGGGATTTCACTCTCGGCAAGAAGAGTCAAAACGGTCTCAAGATATCAGGCGGATTGGGGAGATTGAGCGAGCCCCAGTAGTGGGCAAATATTTTTCTATCTTGGGTTCAAGGGCATAATGCAGTTAATAACAAATTAGGACTAGCCAGAGTAATATTGGGTTTGTGAATTACTAAACAAAAGCTTGGCAGGGTTTTGTATTTGTGCTCCAACTGCTGTAGCGTGCCAAGATTTTCCAAAATACTTGGGAGCACCCGGAGACCTGACCCCCCCCAAAGTGCAATTCCTGATTTCATCTAAAGCCATACCAGTAGAGGGCATTATTATTCTAGCTGGAGTCGGAATCGGAGTGCTGAGCACCGTTATCAAACATCTCGCTATGGTACAGTTCCGGTCATTAGTTTTGGGCATGCCGTCATACTAGGATGAAGGTTGGAAAGCAGTTTTTAACGTGTTTCAGCTAGTAAGTGACCACGCTGGGTAATTGACTACATAAACTAATATACTTCAGAAGACAATACTAGTAGAATGAGAACCACAATGTTGAACTGCTCTGGACTCAATAGGAATAGAGATTATCATCTCTTCTACCTATTTATGACTACCCTTTACCTGTTCCTGCAAGATTTCTCACTTGTTGAGGTAGTAACTGGACGGATAATACACAAAGGAACAAGGAGCCTTTGGTTAAAAGAAACTGCAATACCCATTGCTTGAGCTGAGTTGTTGGCATGCTGTCTTTTGGTGTGGAGGAACTTCCAACCACATGTTTAGCACGTTGTATAAGTGCATATCCAGGGTGTGGGTTTATAACCATGAAACATGAAAAGTGACATTTTCAACATACTAGCAGCCCATTTTAAAGTCACAAGAGTACTCAAAAACTTGAGCAATGACTTAAATCAATATGTAGACATCTAAATCAGAACATCAAAATTAAAGGGTACCCAAATCTGTCATATTTCAGAGATGCTGAACTTTTACCTAGCGTGATCTCTTAATTGGCAAAATATGCTAAATCCTTTGTGTTAGGATTCGTAATAAAATTTACCCACAAATTACTTTCAAAGTTTTTTCTCTGACGCCGGCAATTGAGTATACCCAGTTACGGTCCCCACCTGAAGGAATGCCAAGGACACCTCCTTCTCCCACCCTCATCCACCCTCATCTGATTCACCACAAAACTGTACACACAGTAGATAACTTTACCCAGAGAATTAGAACCATTAGGGGACTTACAAGAGAAATGCAGAAAATTCTGGGGGTTACAACAGGGATTGAGGACACTAATACTTCCAGTTCAAAGAAGTGGTCCTCCCATCCATAGGGCCTTGCTATTTCTCCAGTTTGTGCCCAGAAAAGGGGATTATAATATGTAGAGAGCAGTTGTAACATGTTCGGGCCAGGCCCTTGTCACGTAGCGGTACGATAGGAGCAGATGACTTCTTGGTCAGCAAGAAGCGAGCGCTGCTAACTAAAGGAGGCTTCGGACGGGGTGTAATAGGAGATCAAAGAAGTAACCGTTCAACCAAGTATATTAAGAATACTGTCTGTCGAAGTCTACTCTTTCTACTGTAGGCATCAGCGGTCTTTTAAATACAGCATATCGCTTATCTCCAGTATGCGCAATATTCCAAAACCTGGTATGTATCAACCAGTAGCACACGAAACAATACCAGTATCAAACGATACTGTGAAACCAAACATAAAACAATGTGTGTATCAACCAATAGCATACGAAACAATACCAGTATCAAACGATACTGTGAAACCAAACATAAAACAACCTAGTACCCGTACCGGTTACACTCCGAAAATAAAATAACAATTTCAAACCTAAATAACCTAATGAAATCCTAATAGTCGGTAAACCCGCTATTCTCCTGAAAGTCTCCATAAGACCTATCCTCATCGTCATCGCTATCCTGCAACAATCTCATGTCGTCCTGCAACATCCATTCCGCCTCTTCCAGCCAGTTCTCCAAGCACTCCTGGCAGGGTGCTTCGCGCACGAAGCAACCTGATTCTTTGTGCTGCAGTAGGTGGATGTAGTTTTGGACTGTTCGATCTTGCCAGTCCTCCATTTCGATATCGATCCGTCTGCAATCGTTGCAGTAGTCGATGTACACTATCTTCCAGTATGCCTCTAGTGGGATGGTTCCATTGCGCAGTAGTTCATCAATAATGATGTGTCGTCCCTTGATGCTTATTTCTTCATTGAACGACATTTTTTCGTGAAGGGGTAAAGGTTGGTAAGATGTTCAAAGATTTTTCTTTCAGTTTTTTGGAGGTCAAGTAGTGTGTTTTCTTCGGAGGAGTTTGAGGGATGGTGGGTGGTATTTATGTTCCGGTGTTGGCCTCACTTAGTTGTTTAGGGGAAGGTAGTGGTGTTTATGTTCGGTTTCTTCCGTCTCCATGCACATCGTACATTTTTCTGTGCTCAGGTAACACCCGCTTTCAAAGCGGAATGTATTATCCATTGTTTCACCCCACATCCTTCCTGTTGACTCGCTTGTTATTTCTAGGCATTTGTTGTAAATATGTATCAATAATCGGTGTGTAAGGCATCGTCTAGGGATAATATCACGGTTCACCAACAGTCCCATTAGCTGATGGCGCAGTCTCCGCAGCACTTGCTCATAGTTTGACATCGTAAGGCTGTTGGATGGTATGTTTCTTTCTCTTGTTATTCCCAGTGCTCAGCCTCGGCCAGCCAAGCTAGGTATGCTACTTCATCTTCCATAACCCGATTCTCGTCTTCGCTGCTTTCGAAATCGCTCTCAAAATGGGCCGACCAAAATCTATCTTGTATCATTTCATCGGTATCTGGACGGAGGTGTTGTATTTCAGGCAGGGTTGGGCTCCATGCCACCATTACATGGTTTATTGTAGGGGGTAGCTCGGCCTCTGGTTTGTTGTCTTCCCACCATTGGTTTACTAGTTCCATCGCATTATCTAATCCTTTGAGGGGTTCCTAACTGTTTTCTGTTTCCGGGTATCCCGCCCATTTTACCAGAAACTGGTCGCGGTCATAGCGCTTCCTGTGGTCTCGTAAAACCTCCCCCTCCCATTCTGGTTTTTCATTTATTGTGAGTGGATGCGGCTTTGTGTGGCTTCTTCCCAGGAAGGCGGTATTGTCATTAGGAAGGTATTGTTTCACCGTAGACACGTGGAATGTTGCTTTCCAGTTTCTGCACATTCTGCCATCCATTTCTACCATGTAGTTTTGTGTATGGTCATCATATTCAATTATCTTGAACAGTCCTCGCCAGAGTGGTTGCGGTTTCTTGCTTTGTGCTAATTCTGTTGCCAAAAGGTTTCCATGAACCTATAACAGTTGACCTTTCCCCATCGGTGTATGGTGTCTGCACCATTTTGCTGCTGTTCTTGTGCTCCTAAATGGCGCTAATTTGATAGCATTTAATGCTGTATTCCGGATTCCTTGGTGTCTGTTCAGTAATTCGTTGGCGGCTGGTACTGCTGAGTTCTTGAAATTCACTAGGGGGAGTAGTGGCTAGTTTTTCCCAAAAATAGCTTTATATGGTGCCATACCGAGGGTTTCTGACTATCCTGCATTTAGGTATACTGCCGTTTCCGGTGTGGCATCAAACCAATTGTTTTGTCTTGCATTGACTAGGTTTCGAAGAGCTGTCTTTAATTCTTGAATTTTCCTTTCAACTTGTTTATTCTTTTCATGATGGCCTGGTGCCGCCTTGATATGCTCCACGCCTAGCGATTGACACTGCTGTCTCCACACATGTGACCCGAATCGTAGATCAGCATCGCTTACTAGAGATGTTGGGTAGCCATGGAGTGTAAGTATTTTGTTACGTAGAAGTTCTCTGGTTGTTATTGCAGTTACTTGCTTAGTTGTAGGCATGAGCCATGTGAACCCCAAAAATCTATCCATCGCAACTATGATTGTGTCGTATCCCTATGAATTATGGAAGGGTCCCACAAAATCAATGGCTATCGATTCGAAGATTTCTGATAGTAGGGTAATTGTCTGAGCCTTTCCTTCTGGTAATTTTATGGGTTCCTGATTTATCTGGCATGTGTGGCATTGGGCCACATACGCTCTGAAGTCCTTTTGCATTTCAGTCCAAAAAAGGTACTTGGTAGCGTACCGTAAGTTTTGTTCACCACTATGGAGGCCTTTATTGTAGGTTTCACTAATGACATACTCCCTTAACGTCGTATTACCATATGCAGGGCCTTTTGGGATATACAGACAGTCTTCCCCGTATCCGGTTTTTGTATACAGCATTCTGTTTGCAAACTTGTAGTAGGACAAATCTCCTGTGGAGTCCATACCCTCATTGACTTTTTTCCAAATTGGTTCTCTCCGGTATGCTGCAACCATGTGTACTCGGAACGTTCCGATCATTTCATTGACTGTTCGTAAGCTGTCGCATTCGTCCTCTATCTCACTTCCCCTGGTTGTCTCAGGTAGGTCTTTCTTCTCGTTGTCTTCCAAGACATCGTAAAGTCCGCATCGATATTCACTCATTGTTGGGGGTACAACTGAAACTATCGTTTCATTTGTTAGACTTTCTAGTCGTTCTGCACGTCTAATAGGTTGTGGGCTATTAGGTCCTGGCATCCAGAATCCCACCATTGTCTCATAGGTAATGTCCTCTATTGGTTCTACTCGTTCCACCGCTGGCGGACTATCTGGTTGTGGCATATGGAAAGCCGGGGCTTCTGGGTTTAGCAGTGCCAGGATTGCATAAGACCAGGGCGTTGGCGGGCAAGGGTGGACGGCCCTTCCTCAACACTATCTGATCTTCCGACGATCGTTTGTTGCCATTCCCTGTCATTGATTTCGGGGGACTCCGGAGGGCTCAGGTCGGTGTCTGTACTTGGGGGGCTTGGTCCTTCACTAAGCGGGTACGGGGTTGGGTTGCTCTTCCGTCTAGGGCAGTTGTTTGTGAATGTGATCTCAGTCTGATGATATGGCCAATGATCCACATGACAGTGCGAGTAGTGTAACGTGCTGTGTTGGAGTTGTTCGGATAGGGTTTTTTTGCAGGGTACACTGGTTGCCCCAATCATTTCCTGCAGTCCTTGAGCAAGCGCTGTCAGAGGGTACAGGAGCCTCGTTAGGCTCCTCAGTATATGAGTAAGGTGGGGAGTAGGGGAGATATCCCCTTCAGGTTCCATCGTGTTTGATTCTTACTCGCAGACTCAGTTATCCGAGATGTTGTTTGCTTCCTTTGTATGATCATGGATATAGAGTGGATTCAAGTCTGATCCTCCCTCATATATCCGGAAAAGGGCATCAGCTAAATAGTTCATACCTCCTGGTGCATAGACTATCTTTACGTCGTACTTTCCTAAGGCACTGAGCCATCTCACTTGCTTTCTGCTGGGGTTCTTTGCCCTTCGTAGGTGTCTTAGGGGTTGGTGGTCTGTAACTATTGTAAAGGAATTTCCCATTAGTACATTGTAGAACCAGTTAAGTGCTTCCACTATTGTTAAGGCCTCTTTATCGGTGGTTCTATAAATCATATGTGTGTTTGTGAATTTCCTGCTGTGTAACGCGGCTGGTCGCACTGTCTCGTAGGTGGGTCCTTGTCCCACCCATGCCCTTATCCCCAAATCAGAGGCGTCCATCACTAGCCAAATTGGTTCCTTGTTTTTGATATCTGTTGGTCGCATGACTTGGTGATCGATAATTCGTTTTTTTACCATTTTGAATCGAGTCTGATGGGTTGTTGTCCATACAAACTCCGCATTTCCCATTAAGTCCATTAATGGTGCTGTCATGGTCGCATGATGTGGGAGGAACTGGGCTACATAGTTCACTATTCCCAGAAAGCGTTGCAATTCCTTTCTGCTCTGGGGCCTTTCCCAACCTGCGATAGATGATATTTTCTTGGGTGATGCATGGATTCCTTCACTATCCACGATCTGTCCTAGTACTTCTAGCCTGTCTGCAAATAGTACTGACTTCCTTCTGCTTGCATAGAATTTTGCCTTTCTGAGTCGATCACATGCCTGCCATATGTGCCTTTCATGCCCTTCTGGTGTATCCGAGAATATGAGATCATCATTGATGTATACCCATACAAAGTGATATAGAAATTTGCTTAGAAGGTCTTCCATTATTCGCATAAATGTTGCTGGTGCATTCATGTCTCCTTGTAGCATTACTTTGCTTACAAATCCTCCGAATGCAGTTTTGAATGAGTTGAACTTAACACTGTCCTTGTCCACCCGTGTTTGGAAGTATGTGTCGCTTAGGTCAATCTTACTCCTGACTTTTGCTTATCCAATGCGGTTAAGGATCTGCTGCTGGTTGGGAATCGATAGACTATCCATGATCGTGTTATCGTTTCTTTGCTTCAGGTCCACCGGAGGGCGGATCCTTCCATGTGACTTAGGTTGTACGAACACAGGTACCACTCAGGGAACCTCCTGTCATACAATTACTCCAGCTCATAATTTCTCCTTTATCCAGTTCATGAGTTTCTCCTTGTATGCTTCTGGGATTGAGTATATGGGTTGGTTTTTTAGATTTGTTGGATCTTTCAGCCCAATGTGATGGTTAATCTTACACATAGGGGGTAGTATTTCAGGGACCCTGTCTGGGAATACATCCTTGTATTCTTCCAACAGTGTTGCTGAGATTGCTTCGGTAACCGCGGCTCAGACTTCCCCGCTTGTTGGTTTACATAATACTCGCAGTTTGTCATCAGGAAACTCGACTGCCGTGTTCCCACACCTGATAAGGGTGTTGTGTCTTTTCAGGAATGGCATTCCAAACAGGGCGTCGTACTTTGCTAGGTTTTCTGCCAACATTTCTTGAGTCGTCCATTTCCTTTTCCCGATTCCTACGGGTGGCCCACATTTCCTGTGGCTTGAAGAACGGGAACCTTTGATCGCCATGTTGACTGTTGTTGGTTGGGGTAGGGATTCTATTTGTATACCGTGGGTCGAGATAAAGGAAGCGCTAATAATGCCATAACCGATTGTTCCTGTATCGAACAGTACCTTTGCTGGATGGCCCTCTATGTGGATCATTCCTTCTAGTGCATCACGGGCCTGTGTTCTTAGTACTGGTTGGGTTCGAAGGCTTTCTATTTCTACCGAGTTAATTTTCACTTCGTCATACTCAGTTGTCTCCATGTGGTTTGTGCTAGCCTCCCGCTTAGCAGTTTTTCCTTTTCTCCTTTTGGCATAGCAGTCCTTTGCATAGTGCCCCTTTTTCCCACATTGGAAACATGTGCCTTCATTATGTCGTTTCTGCTTCTTATCTTTCTTGTCTTTGGAATCCTTGCAGTATGGTTTATCCTTTTTTGCACTGTCCCGCGATAATGATTCTTTGCTGTTCTTCCGCTGTGGTATGTGGGTTCGGTAAACTCCTGTTTCATACAGGATAGCGTCCTTACACTCGGCCCGTTTGACTATCCCGTCAAAGGAGTCTGCTTCTTCTTCCATGGGTTCTACCTACTGGCACAGTCTGGGGTGTATTGCTTCATACAGTCTTTGTTGCAGCGTGTACTGAGATACCGTCGCGGTAGGCAATCGTCCATGATACATTAAGAGGTCTGTCGCGACCAAGGTTGTAACGTGTTCGGGCTAGGCCCTAGTCACGTATCGGTACGATAGGAGCAGATGGCTTCGTGGTCAACACGAGGCGAGCGCTGCTTGCTAAAGGAGGCTTCGAACGGGGTGTAATAGGAGATCAAAGAAGTAACCGTTCAACTAAGTATATTTAAGAATACTATCTGTCGAAGTCTGCTGTTTCCATCGCGGGAATCAGCGGCCTTTAAATATGGCATATCGCTTATTTCCAGTATGAGCGATATTGCAAAACAATGTGTGTATCAACCGATAGCACACGAAACAATACAAGTATCAAACGATACT
>PYWC01000026.1:1420954-1439707 GCA_003182015.1 Tuber magnatum | reverse complement strand
TCAAAGAAGTAACCGTTCAACCAAGTATATTTAAGAATACTATCTGTCGAAGTCTGCTGTTTCCATCGCGGGAATCAGCGGTCTTTAAATACAGCATATCGCTTATTTCCAGTATGAGCAATATTGCAAAACAATGTGTGTATCAACCGATAGCACACGAAACAATACAAGTATCAAACGATACTGTGAAACCAAACATAAAACCCTAGTAACCCGTACCGGTTAGAAAGGTTATTCTTTCCGTTTTGGCATTTCGTACATGGTGGATATCCTGGAATCTTTTGTATAGTTCTTCTGTGTTTCACGAGGATTGGAATCTTTCTCTCAGGTATTTTATCATGGTAGTTCCTTGGATTTTTTCCCCACTCTCATAGAGGTTCATTGCCTAGTAGTATGCTTCCTCTGCTTTTCCAGTACAGAAGCTTCCAAAGTATGCTCCACTTCCTTCTTTGGTTTTTTCCACTCTGTGCAGGGCCAGGTATTGAGAAGTGGTTGTTACCCATCGGTCAAATGGTTCAGGTTTTAAATCGTCCTTTTCGCCCGAGAACGAGAGTGGTAGCGGAAGTTTGATTTTAGGTCCTGTTCGCCCGTCGGATTCACCTGGGGACATATTGTGTTCGGACTCTTCGTTACTAGTGCTGTCGTCTGACAAGCTTTCTGGAGAGTCACTAGGGAATTCGTCTGGTGGGTCCTTTACTACCCAGTGATCTGATGTTTCTTCGTAATTGTCTTCCTTCTTAGGTGTCCCGACAGGCATGCTGTCTTTCTTCGCTGGTTGCGCCGGTGCCTTTCCTTTTCTGGGGCTGGGGGGAAATAGCCCAGGAAGGCTGGTTGCTGCCTTTGCTAATTACTCAGTCGATTCACTAAAGGTCTGCTTGGCCAAGTCTCGTGCTAGTTGTCTTTCTGCTTTGTCAATTGAGAAGTCGCTCTTTGGCCCTTTCAGTTTCTTGGGTTGCCTTTTCTTGGTAAGGTCTTCTCGTGGGACCTGCTTCCCACTTCGAGTCTCCAGTGACTCAATAGTGTCGTGTTGGCACAGTCAAACCTTGCTTGGTTCTGCCACTCCCCACTGCTAGTTTCGTTATTGGACGCTTCGTAGATTGATCAGACCAGGTCCAGGCAGGTTTCTAACTACTTGCTGAGGTTAAGAAAATGTAATGTGTTCAGGCCAGGCCCTTGCCACATAGCGGTACGATAGGGGCAGATGGCCTCTTGATCAACGAGAAGTGAGCGCTGCTAACTAAAGGAGGCTTCGGATGGGGTGTAATAGGAGATCAAAGAAGTAACCGTTCAACCTAGTATATTAAGAATACTGTCTGTCGAAGTCTGCTCTTTCTACTGCGGGAATCAGCTGTCTTTTAAATACTGCATATCGCTTATCTCCAGTATGCACGATATTCCAAAACCTTGTTTGTATCAACCGATAGCACATGAAACGATACAGGTATCAAATGATACTGTGAAACCAAACATAAAACAATGTGTATATCAACCGATAGCACACAAAACAATACCAGTGTCAAACGATACTGTGAATCCAAACATAAGACAATATGTGTATCAACCGATAGTATAGGAAACAACACAAGTATCAAACGATACTGTGAAATCAAACATAAAACAATGTGTATATCAACCGATAGCACATAAAACAATACAAGTATCAAATGATACTGTGAAACTAAACATAAAACAACCTAGTACCCGTACCGGTTACAGCAGTAGCCATAGTGTCAATTGATTAGCTGTATACAGATTTCCACACTGTCAGATGCACCAAGACTGACTCTACTCTCCTCGGTTCTGAATTGGAACCTTGAAGCAGATTACCAGACTTCTTGCTTGAAAATATCTTCCTGAAACTTAATCTATATCTCTTCCAGATCTAAAGAGGGCAGTCCCCCAATCCCTGGCTCTCTACTCACGCTAAATCTTAGTCTACAATTGATAGGTACCTAAGAGACACAGCTCCTAAGTTTTGCATATTTTTCCTAGCAAGGGTTGCACTGCTACATTAGCTTGAGTAATGGCAGTGAATCAGGAAATATTCACCCTGGATTGAATAACCTTCCCTGGAAACCACCCAACCTGTAGCCCCTACCCCTGCTAGCAGAGCACCTCTTGCTGTTAAAATATACAAAACTTAAGACTTGTACCTCTGTAGTATCTAACAGTGCTGAGAACAAATACTGGTACCTCTTACCTTTATTGTCATTCATAGCCACAATTTTTATCAGTGTCCTACTGGTCTAAAATCACATCTGCTCCTATATTATAGAAACCCCTAATCCTAGCAGACATCATTTGTCAATTTTGAGTCCTGTGTTTAGCTTATTTTATTTAACTATGGAGGCCTCCACCAATAAAAAAACCCCCAGTATCAAAATATATGCTACAACTAGAGATCCCATTGAAGTTCCGAGTATCAATACCAACTCTGGCATCTTTAACCCCCTTCAAACTTAGATCTACCCATAAGTCTATATGTTAGTTACCCTTTCACTCATACCACTATACCCCACCAATGCTCCCAGAAGGACTTAATTATCCAGAACCTGTCTTTCCAAAATCATTGATAGTGGGTCATTGAATTTATATGCTCTGCCCAATATAATCCTTAATATCGATACTATGCGGAGCTCTCCCGTCACAATATGACTCCACCTTTAGAGCCGGCTATTCCGTATAATGATTTTCACACTTTCCCCATTCACACAATCTATCTCTCTACCACTTGGGTATTACCATTGTGTACCATGATATGATCCGCCTCATATATACCGTAATATTCATCATCATCATATTGTACTATAATCTACTGTGAACCTTCGGCCTTCTAGGAGGCCGGTATGCTCACCCGAATACAGTGGTAACCTTAAGCACCAGGCTCTTGAAGAGGCTTACTCGGCACTATTTGGAATTGTTATGCAAGGCAAAGAAACTCAAGCCCTGGCTCTAGATGGCAGTTGGAAGTTCCTCTTTGCTCAGTGAAATCCCATTCTTCCCGTTTGGTCTCTATTGTATGAATTGATGGGTTGTGAAATTGTTGGGACCCGCTGTTGTTTTTATCAGGTAGCGACCCTGCAGTGGGTACAGTACTGTTGCTGCGGCGGGCGTTTCGTGAGAGGTATCATATCACGGTCGCAAGCTCTCCCGGCAGAGTAACAGTTGTAATCTAAACAGCCGCAGTATGCTTCCAAGGTCTACTTCCTATAAAAGTCGGAGCTTGTTAGATAAGCCCGCATGGGTATGTCATGCTCTATTGGAACTAAAGTCTTGTCCCAAAAGTCCGGGTATGATAAAAGGGCCTTTTCTGCAACCGTGATTTTTGGCTACTCGCAGTTGAACTAATGCATATTTTTCAACTAGCCTTCTAGGTTTTTATTATTATAATGGACCCATACTCTGATACAAATCCCACTCACTTCGGTCAATAAGGGGGGAAATCTGTGTAGTTCCAAAGTTTGGAAGCGGCTCAAAAGTGCCATTTTTTACCTACAAAATTGCCAGGACAACGACAGCGTCAACTTTGAAGACCGGGAATCTAACCGCCCGAGGTAGACAAACTTTGTGAGGAGCCTCTGGTGAAAGTTCAAACAAATATGAAACTAATCGGGTAGGTTATGTCAACTATCGAGAGTAATTCTGGTAGCATGATATTGGTAAACGTGGCTGGTTTTGGTGTAAAATGCCACTCCACCAGGACTCTTGGGGCGGAACCCTAGTAAAGGCGAAGCTATAACAGCGGGCGGCCTACGGAAGGGTCGCCACGCACACCATCCTCTTGAATCCCGCGCACTTTCACCATGATAGGGGGGAAACACCCGTAAATCGCCATAACCCCGGAGCAAATAGAACCGCCAACAACACTCCCGCAATGTAGGGAGACTTCCACTAGCACGAACATTCAAGCACCATCTCACAACTTCAACAATTCTCAACTTTCGCCCCTTCTTCCTTTCCTCTAGGAAGCTGATAAAGTAGGTGCTAGAACGGGACGGCACCTTTGCGGTATTAGTGGAGTACACTGGAAAGAGAGAATTGAAAGAAAAAAAATGAAAAAAAGTGAAAAAAAAAACAAAAGGATAACACCATAGGCGCTAGAAATGAATATATTGAGACAGTAGTGCGCGTGAGAGAGAAAGAGAGAGAACACAAGGTGTAAGATGATAGAAAACCGCAGACCATGCCCAGGAAATGAGGAGGAAATAAGTCCTTATCACGTTCTCACGGATATGCTTCCTTGGTCACGCGCCAGGGACGACCCACCCAGCCAGCAGTTGATTTTAAAACAACAAGAACAAATCCATGGTGGGGGACAAGGGGGGGGATGCATGGGATGGGTTCGGAAAAGGGGAGCGGGGAACCACCAATCGCGGGCAGAGAGCGTATTGAGTATGTGAGTAAACAGGGGGAAGTGGTAGGCGGGGATATTAAAAAAGGCGGATCCTTTTGGGTCGGGGTTCGGCTAGCTCAGACGGCTTAGTTGAGGAGGGCACCGGTGATTCCTTCCGGAGTGATGATTTAGTGATGAGGTTGTACCGCTCCTCAAGCAACTGTGCAACTCTTGCACAGCCATTCTCGGCGCCCATGAAAATGGTGTTCGGCCACACTCATCCGGAATGTCGGGATTAATATCGTTCCGCTCTAATAGCGTCCTCACAATTCCCCCATGCCCTTCCCTGCAGCCCATGAAAATGGCGTTCGGCCACTCCTTTCTGCCGGTTCCGGGTTAACATCTCCGCTCTAAAAGCAGTTTCGCAATTCCCCTATGCCCATTCCTGGCTGCCCATGCCAATGCTGTCCGACCACTCCGGTCGGCCATGCTGGGATTGATACCTTCCTGTTCTAGTGGCAATTCCACTACGTTATCATGCCCACTCCTCGCGGCCAACACCACCGCCGTACCACCACGGAAGTCTGTTGCGTCGATATCCCATTTCTTAAACTCCGATGAAAAAACCAGGATCTCCATGACCCCGCCGCGAATGTTTCTCCTATAAGAGCGGCCGTAAGATATGTGTGTACCAATTTCATGGAGTAGGTTTAAGACAAGTGATGTCACGCTCTCGCTGGTCTCTTTTCGAGTATGGTTCCAGCCGTCTATACACAACACCTCGATTGATGTAACGGGGGACACCTTGGCATCGGGTTAGGTTTAAAAATATCCAGTTATGTTCAATTCCCACCTCTGGAATATTTTTTTATAATTACTAGGCCCCTGATTAGGTATCATAATTTGAGTGTCATGATACGGTGTTTTAAGATATAATCTAGCATCAAATTTCTTTATTTTTATTGAAACAAATTATTTTTTATATCATATTTCTTTTGTTTTTGTTTTAGTTCTTTTGTTTTATTTCCTTTGTCTCTTTTCCTTTATTTTTTTCCTGTGTCTCTTTTCCTTATTTATTTTTTCTTTTATTTCTTCTGTTTTACAATGTAAGGGCCTGTTCGGCAGGCACCCATACAAAAATACTATCATACTTCAGAGAAATAGCTTATAAGCTAAAACAAAATACTATAGTATTTCCAAAAATAATGGTATTTAGCAACACACTTTTACAATAGTATTTTTCTTAATAAGCAAAATCTTATCTGATGTCGGTAATAGAGCTTATACAATATGAGTATGTTTTTTGTTTTTATTAGACATGTAGTATATATACAAACTATAATTCTGTTTTCTCCATATAATAAAATATCTCTTCTTTTCCTTCTATGATGGGAAACAGCATTTTGGTATCCTCAACTGAGAAGTTTCTCATTGAAACCCTTCTGAAATGTGTTCAGCAGGATGAGTGTGCTAAGAATGGATTTAAAAAAGTGGTATAGGTAGAGGTTATGGCAGAGCTCAATGCCAAATTCAAAGAGGTGCTTCCCAAGACTATTACAGTTATGCAAGGTAAGAATAAAGAAGTTATTATAAGTGAATTGATCCAATTAAATGCAATCTTTGTAGCAGTTTATAAATAATTAAGGTAAAGTATATTGGCTAATTATTCAATTGAATTTTGATTGGTATAAGCATGAGCTTGAAATTGTTTGAAAAATAAGATCAAACTCAGGATTCAATTGGGATAAGTTTAAGGGTATTCCTACTGTGCTAGTATCTGTTTGCTATAGGTATACAGTAGTAAGTACTAGTTCCTATTATGAAAGTAGAGTGATATAGCATTTATACAAGTTCAAGCTAATAGGAGATTGATAAAATATATATATATAGGTCTATAAAGAAGCTAGAAAGCATCATCATAAGGGATTACCCTACTATGAGCTTCTTGAGTAGCTGTTTTTCATTGTGGCAGCTTCCAGAAGATTTGTAAGAACTGGAGAGATTGAATCGGAGGCAGAGAGGGACCAGGAGATATTGGAAATAGAGTTGGGTGCAGGAGAGTTGAGGGGTTTGGAGCAAGATAGGAAAGTGACTAGTAGCTAGCCTGAGTATGAACTAGAAATTATTGGAAGTTCTATGCCTAATAATTCTGGTTTGGCTCAGACTGCAAACTGGAGCCCTGAGTTAGGTGGAGGCTCTAGTAGCCAAGGTTCAGGCTCACTTGTTTGCAGTCAGAATGGATTGTCTGATGCTAGTAGTGAAGAGTTAAAAGATAGAAGTAATGGAGGTTATCATAATAAGTATATCCATACGGGTAGGACACCTGAAAGCACACTTGCAAATGTGCTACTTACTCTCTGCAATAAGGCTATTGAACAGAGAAATCAAAGCCAAACCAGTAAAGAAGAGCAGGTATTCAATAAGCTCCTTGAGCTTTATATAGAGTCAGATGAATATAGTGAGTCTAATATCACAAAGCTGGCACTCACTCTTTACAAGAGAAAAAATGCGATTGGATTTTTGGCAATTGCCAAATATCCTCACATTAGAACTTATTGGATTGTAAGACAGCTTGCTTTTTAATGTATATAATAGATATCTTTTATGTATGTGACTTGTACTTCCATCAATAAAGTATTTTACCATTAAATAATTATGGATTACTATTTAATAATTCTTGAATAAGTATACTTTATGCCTATTTAAATACCGCTGATAATCTCTCCACATTTTAGATACAATTTGATCTGGCAATCTTGCCATTCCCTGTTTATCCTTACCTCTATTGCCTTCATATACATTCTTCTCTAGGTCTTTAGCCTCTCTATTATCTACTACATGTTTATATTGTGCCCCAGGTCTCATATTTCCACCATGGCCTATCGATTATAACTTAATACAAGATCAATTCTTCCTCTCTTGACAACTTACCTGATTTGAGTATCTTCCTGCTTGACTCTCCTATGACTGGAGCTCATCAATTGAACTTTCATTGTTATCATTTATTTCCAACATATCATTTACTGAATTAAATTCTAGCTCTTGTTGATGGTACTTAATAAAATTATGCAAAGCAGTTAGAGCTAAGTCAAGCTTAACCTGACTTTGAAATAGGTACTCCACCACAGTTTTCAAGATTGGAAATCTTTGCTTTAGTACTTCAAAGATTCTCTCAATTGAATCCCTCAACTGAGAATGCTTTAGATTAAATAGCTCTTCCTTATTTTGTAGCCTGATTTACTTTGAAAATTAGTATACTTTAATCAATTAACAACTGAATTGGATTATACTCTATCTTAATACTCCAAAGATTCTTTTACCTAAGAATAAATACAGAATATAACATACCTATTACATAATCAGTACTGCTCATGTAGATGGTATTGCACCATGTGGTATGGTGTCAGGCACCCTTTTCTTAATTTATACCTAGTATTATAAAGGTAGTACTTGCTTTTAGGCATTGCAAATCTCTGATCTAATATATCATTCCATATCTTTCCATCATACGCAGACCCCTCCCATTCAGCTAAAATATAACAGAACTAGAGATCAAATGTACAGGCAGCTATAATATTCTGAGTTATCAGGTCGTTGTGGTTCTGATATATTTCTACACTTTACTCTGGTACATGGGCTAGCACTTGAGTACTATCAATTGCCCCTAGTACATTCTTGAAGTATAGATGGAACTTCTTATTTCTCTCCACTTCATACAGAGACTCATTCACTAGAGGTCTAACAAAACTGGTCTGAAGCTTTATCAGACTGTTTAAAACAATATAAAAGTAGCTATTAATCCCATATTTTATTAGTATTTATACCAAGTGAGTTATTAGACAGTAGAAATTGTCACTTATCAGCTAACTATATTACCACTATGCTGAAACCTCTCTTGTACATCCTAATTTGAGGCATTCCATTCAATAGTCAAAATAAATATAGCTACTTGCTCCTCTGTTTTAACAAACTTTGTTAAGATAAAAAAACCTCTATCTTCCAGCTATTGGAATGGCTGAATAAATACTTCATGTGGCATTCCTAATACCTCAAACACTCATCTTCTATTTGTTGATAGAGCAAGTAGTTCTTCCACATATGGTTTCCCTGGAGGTAGTATGTTTCAACATTCCTGAATCTCATATTGTGCTCTTCCTTATTGATAACAGCTGTAGCCATATTCAAAAGAAAGGCAGGGTTTACTTGAAGGGAAATATTATGATTGGTGTGGTTGGCCTGATTTGTATTGTCTTCCATAATCCAGCAAGTAAGGTGGTATTGTTGATTGAAAAGGATATGATTCTGTACAACAGAAATTAAGAATGTTTTTTGTAATTCGGTACTAATAATACTAATATTGTATAAAATAATGAAGTAAAAAGAGTTGTATTTGAAGAATAGAAAAATAATTGACAATTTAATACTATAATATTATTACTTCAAGAAAGCTTGAATTTATTTATCTATTCATTTCTTTTTACAAAAATACTATAGTAAATAATTCAGTTGTATTTTTATAAAAATACTATAGTATTTGTAGCTTGCTGAACAGTAGGCCAAACTAAAATAAAAATACTGCAAAAAGTACATCATGAAAGTGGAAATACTATCATATTTTTGGCTTGCTGAACAGGGCCTTAACACATTCTATTAAATTCAATACCTACGAAAAGAGGTTTCAGAATAATAGTATATTAGCAGAAACGTATAATACTATATCAATATATGAAATAATAAATATATTAAGAAGAAGCTCCTAGTAAATTAGTTTGAATAAAAGTATAATAATATTCTAAATTAAAGGACTATTTGGCTCGAGAAGTTCATCGATTGAAAATGCATTTCAGAAACAACCATTTGCCAAATACCTCTAGAATCTATGTTTCCCAAAACATATTTTGTAAAATTAATCTGCTAAGAACATGTAAATATAGAGAATTTATAACTTGTAACCCTCTATTCTATATATAATTAATTTATAAAACAGTTTTATATCTACTACAAACTCTTTACAAACATTTTTTTCCCACTTTTTTAAAATACACAATATTATCTCCTAACTTATCAAGCATCTCTCTCCAATTATGGACAACAATATACCTGATATACCAGAAATGATTTAAATTGGCACTTTTATGCTATAGAGTATCTCAATACTCACCACCTTGCAAGCCAAAATATATACCTAGCAAAGTTCAAAAACCTCTATACCAAAGCATATCTCAACTCTTAGCAGTCAAAGCTATACCTCTAAATTACTGTAATCTAATAACAATCAACATATTTTGTAGTCCTTGCACATGCCTATTGAGATATTTAAAACTCTTTGCCAAAGTATATGTAAACAGAACTATCTTAAAGATACATAATATACAATGATTGAATATCAAATGCCCACATTTCTCTTTATGATAACAACTAGTATATCAAATTGAACGACATAAGAATACTTTCAACATTCTGGAAAAACAATCAGCCATATATTTCGAAATATACTCAATGCAACCAGCTCACTTGCTCTACAGTTTATCCAGTATCGAACTCCTAGCAATACTGATCTGGACTTTGTCCTACCCGAGATCTGAACAAATTGCAAGTTTTATCTGTTTTTCAAAGAATGTATTAAAGCCATTGATAGATCCCTAATCTCAATTAATGTGTCATCTAATAAATCCACTTCCAATTGTACTCAAATAGGATTTACCACTCAAAATGTGTTTCTTGCATGTTCCTTGGATTGCATAATTCAATTCATCCTTTCTGGATGTGAGGGCTTGGCTCATAATACACAAGTAATAGTTGATATAACTGCTAATAGATCTAAAGTACTAGCAGAAAAGTACTATTTGGCAGATGCTGGTTATGGTGTATCTCCTAAATACCTAACCCTATATCGTGATACTCGCTATCACTTAAGAGAACAACTTATTAGTAATCAAGCATATATATACATCTTACATTTGTGAATTTTGTGGTTTTGTTTTATAGTCTAATAATATATGAACTCTATAGTCCTTAAAATGGAAAGAAGTTATTTAATTTATGTCATGCATTTGCACAAAACTGTGTTGAGTGAATCTTAGGTATTCTAAAAACCAGGTTCAAGATTCTAAAATATCCGACAGGGTATGATAAGCAGATTTCTGCTATTCTATTTAATACTGTTTGCTCCTTGCATAATTTTATCACTGCTAATAGTATTCTAATTGAAAGCCACAAGACAGTACTATTGAAGGAGAAGTACCAACAACAAGTAGAGGTCACTGTACTTTCTCAGCATATTTTAAATGCAAGACAAAGAAAAGAAAAAGATGAAAAAATAAGAAACGAGATTGCTAGTGAAGTGTAGGCAAGTTATCAAGTATCATACTAATAAGAAGTAGATAGTTTCTACAAGATTGTCACCACCACCTGAGCAGGATATGACTGCATTGGGATTTTGGTTACATATATAGGAGTGCATATTTGGATAGTTGTCTCATAATTGAAAGAATTGCTTACCTGAAGTTCCACATAATGGAACCTTATAGAAACTAATAGAAGATTGTGGCTGTATATAAGGAAGGGGTTAGGTGTATTAGAATTTGTCTACAGAGGTTTTTTCTTTATTATATATAAGGGTATATCTCTCTATTTTACTTTCCTTACACAACCTGGTAATTTCCTACCTACACCTATACTTAGGAATTACATCTTTGTTTCTCTTTCATATTACCAGAACCTGTGAACCCTGATACTTAATTCCAAGATCTTGTCCTGACTTCTCCTAAAGCCTTGATACAAACACATCTTATTTGTATACCTGTACCTATCTCTTGTCCTGTCTACCGTGATATGTCTTAGACTATCTGCCCTTTACCCCACATAGACCCTACCTATTACAAAGATATTTGATTTACTAGTTATTGTACATAGAATCTGTAATACAAATATTAAGTACATCCCTGTTTAGACTTCATAATATCCTAAAGCCAATCAACTCCTAAATCCTTAGTTATTATCTCAAAGGTCATACATTAAATGAGATTTTCCTGAAATAACTTGATTGCATACTACCTTACTGTATCTTTTGTAATAACTCTATCCTTATACATTTCTATCAGAATTGCAAGAGTTGCTTTGTATTACTTGAACTTATCCTCTGGTGTCTGAATAACTGAAATTGATACTGGTGTAGAACTTGAGTCATTGGTAACTACTTAACAGATATGCTTACTAGCTCTGGTTTCTGCAATCAACTGACTAAGCTTGTTGGTTATGCTTTCAGCAAGGTTGGTCAACTTTTGTGCCTCTTGTCCTTTAGCTGATGACTGAATTTTCTCTTCTGACTTGTAGGCCTTAGAGGTTGCCTCTGGATTATTGGAGAAGACTTCAGCTGGTATTTATCAGCAGAGTCACGGCTGATAATTTGCTCAGCAGGATTTTTCTCAATGTCCATTTCAACCGCAAGTGTCTGTATTGCAGCTGCTTCTGGCTGAGACAGTAAACTACCAAGTAATTCCAGATTGATTTACTTCTTATAGTTGTTAATAAAATAGGATATTTCAATCTCATACCAGTCAGGTGTCTCAATTAACTTGTGATTACTAGGTGCTGTATCAGGTTAGCTATATGTATTATTATTAAGAAAATTGTGAATTACTTGCTTACCATTTTGACTAGAACTACCCTACCTTCTGCACATTGGAATCTCACTACCAGCTGGTATAACTGCTGTTATACTATTGGCTGATGTATTAGAAAATATATCGGTTAAGGCATCATAATTCTCCAATGCTCAGTCTCTGAATTAAGCAGCTTTTAGATTACTCTGCATAGTATTAAATTAGACTTTATTCTTATACTTTTCTCTAACTGGTTTATACATACCTTCAAGTAATTAGTCCAAACACCTTCTGCAGCTATAACAATCTCACTTGTATCATTCCACCCAAATCCTAAAGAATTCAACAAATGGTTAAAGACTTTTCTACTTTTACTTTATCTGTTGTCTATTAAAACCTCCTATTAGCTTTGTATAATATAATAATCTTCATTAGTAGTAATATAAGATAGAATTCTTACTATATTGGCCCTATCCTTAAGTTGCTTTACACTCCTTACTTCATTACTTATTTCCTTATTGAAATCTATCATAATTTCCTACCAAACCTCCTCTTTAAACCTATTGTTCAATTTCCTTCCCTTTTGACATTATGCAAGCATCTCCTCAATCAACTTTTTGTCAGCTGCTTTTGTCCATACAGCTTTAGGAGTATGCAGTACTGTTGATACCATATTGGATAAATATCTGAATAAAGATTCCAATCATTATAAATAGTATAAAGATACATATAAAGAACAAGAAATAGTGATTGAAGACTCTGGGATAAGGATTGTTCAGATATTTAAATAGTTATATCTGGCAATAATTGAAACTAATTATATACTATAAACTATCTAATAGTGATCAAATGAAAATTCTACTTTTATTTTAAAGATTTTCATAAGCCTTTTCAGTCTACTCGAAATTCTAACCTATTTTATATTTCCTTGTAGCTTGTATTATATTCATGTATTGGTTTAGCATAGTATTTAGTATACTACAAATACAGAAGTATTTTCTATAGTATTTTCCTGGTATGGAATATAGAGCATAGAAGAAGGTAAAGAAACAGTGATTTCAGATAGTATGTGAGCAGATATTCCTTGACAAGAATAATGAGTGATAATTATCATTAATGTAATCTAATTAACATGTTAACATAGGTTGTCCTATATTAGATTACAATTTCCCAAAACACGTTTTCAATTTATAAACTGCTTAAACCAAACACCCTCTACACTTTTTTAGCAATCTAGAAAAAAGAGAAACAATATTTCTTGGCTGAAAAATTGATGACTAAGAAAAAGGGCTAAATCTTGGCAATTATATTGTGGCTGTGTGTAACACTTTTTTCACTTTTACACAAAAACTTCATGATCTCAAATCATTATATGAATTGCTACAAATCTCTGCTTGCTATAAAAAATCCTCTACATTGTTCTCCTTCACCATGTCTACAACCTAGAGGTTTTTATAAGGTCAGACCTGTTTTGCTTGTTGACTTATAATTATTTAAAAATCACTCAAATCCTGGTGCAGGTTTTGGAGTGAACGAACTGTACAAATCGGCTGTCCCTCCCTGGGTTTGGGCCTCCACTCCAATACTGTACTCACATTTTTAGAATTCATATCAGAGCAATACCTGCGGCCAACCCTCAGCCCTGTGCTGGATTGGGGGGCGTTGAAAACTAGTGTTTTGTATGAAAACCCAGAAGAATAGAGTGGCTTTTGGATAAATGGGACTTCCCCCCCCCTTTTCTCTGTAATTCTGCTCCGACCTCATGGGGAGAACACCTGTTGCAGTCTCCACTTCGTCCGTAAAATTAGTGCAGTCATTCCCCCTTCCGGCAAAGTGCGGGGGGGCCAACCAACGGCTCTCAATAAACTTTGGCCATTCATTCCCGACTAAATCAGAATTAGTTCGGTAAATTCGCAAACGGGATCAGGCCCCGTTCCTCCTTGCCTGCCATTCGAGAGCCCGACCAACGACTATCACCATCCACATAAATATATGAAACGAAGTCCATTTGTTCTCTCACAATCTCTGCTTATCAACTCTGTATCGGTTCTCGAGAATACGGAATTGGCACCCTGGCTCTCAACCGGCATCTAACAATCCGCCTCGTACACACTTTTGGACCTGATAGTTTTGCCAATATACTCTTACCGTATCATAATGCCGAGCACGGCTCTTGCTCCAATGCGCGCCTATGCCGCACAACAGTCAAAAGCGCCTTTACAGTTGCCCCGACACGAGTTGCCAGTGCGGGGAAGTAGACCATGAATCGGAGCTATAGCAGGTGCGCCAGGCTGGTTTATGGAAACAAGAAGATGGTGGCAGATCTTCCCGCCTCTCATAGCGGGCTGGTATGCGGTAGGAAAACTTTCTCTAGCCCTTGATTGTCGCCACACAGGTGCCGGGATCTCTGGCATCTGCAACACTGTAGCTGACATCAAGACGGGACTAGTATAACCCAGATATTCAGGCAAAAGTATCATTACTCTATTACCGGTTCACATTTTGCAACAGTAGTGAATTCTATAGTACAGGCAATTTGTATCTCCCATATCAGGGTCCATAACCTGTTTTATTACCTCTATCCGGTATCGCCAACCTAATGCATCCGGGACACCAAACCCAAAGCACCCGCCGGTCGCTCGAAGAATCTGGCGCTGCAACGTCTACCTTTCTATATGCCGCACTTCCAGTAGCTTCGTGAAACACCCTAAATCTGATCTGCTCTTTCTTCAACTCCTACAATCACCTCGTCAGTCTCCTACACCTTCACTTATCTCGGCCAGCCCTTTAGTAGCCTTTCTACCTGATCCCCCCTTGCTGGAGCTATGGACCATCACTTGGCCCAATGTAAGGGTACGAGCTTCGAAAGCGCTACGGTGACTGACAATGAAAAGCGACCCCCCCCCCCCCGGTACATTCAGAGCCATGTGTGGCTACCCGAGCGATATGAACACCGCTCAGCGACGCCGAGTGGTCATGTATTCTCATTCGATCACCCTTGACATTGTATATTTCAGGAGTCTCATTATCCAGCAGGGTTCATGCTTCTTCCCACACATTTACCTCACGGACGAAATTTGCACTTTTTTCCACACCACCTTTTTGCACTTACCCCTCTTTCTAAAGAAATTCAGCCGCCTCCAACCTGGGAATGGCATCCCTCAGGGAGGAGATGGATGTGGAAGATGAGTCCCCGACCCCGAGATCTACTTCTACTCGTAGAAGGAAAGGGGAAGGGGACTTCGGAAGAGATGAGAATGCGGGAAAACTTAACAAAGTTTTGCTGGAATGCCTTCGAGCAGATGGGCTTAAAGCAACGAACCCGATCATGCAAGAAATAAGTACTTTCGACTCTGAGAGATACAACGAGGCCGAATACACGATGACCACCTTAATTGTCAGCCTGGCACACCAAGTCCAAGCGCTTACAGTTATGGTTCAAAACCTGACTAGGACTGTTACGGAGAATAGGGTGGAAGGTGCCTCAGTGAGGGACCCAGCCAACCAACACCAGGAACAGCCCTCCAGATCCTATGCGAGAGTGACAGCACATGCGCCGCAAAACGGCACCAGCACCACTCCGGCTAAAGGAAAAAGAAAGGCAGAGTTGGGACCCACACCACCTAAGCAACCTATTACCAAAGCGACCAAAAGGGCACAAGAACAACCGGCGAATACTCAACCGAAAGGGAAGAATGAGAGCCAGAGCAAACCGACTCGATCGACGAACGTTGCCAAAAGGAAGCTGTTTGCGACGAGAATGCAAGCGAAACCCCTTGCTGATCCTGCTAGAGAAGAGGCCAAGATTTCTCTTGCGGTGGCGACCGTCCTCACTGGATGCGAATGCAAGGCACCCACAAACCTACAAGTCTTTTCTAATAAGACAAATGGTGCAATTACACTCACTGCACCAACGGGTACCGACTCGGGGCAATACGTGAGATATATCGACAAACTGACCGACGCTTTAAACGTTACGATCGAGTCGGAAGAGCCTAAATACCTGCCTTTCAGGAGGGCTCCCACCGATGTGGACATCATCATCCACGGTGTCTCACTGGCGGCGATCCCCAACAACTCGGAGGCTTTAGAGACGGAGGTCAGGAAAGCCTTTGCGGTTACACACAAATTCAAGATAGCTGGCGCAAAGTTCCTGAAACCTAAGGAGGAGGACAGGGTGGGCCGAAAAGCTACGTCGATTATAGTTAGGATCCCAGAGACTGAGGTAGATAACGTTACCCCCTCGGTGCTCTTCATGGGCAAATACAAGAGATCAGTGGTGATGTGGCAAGCATCAGCCATCACCCAATGTCACAAGTGCTGGAAGTTCGGACATCCGATTGCGGGCTGCAAAGCTCGGAATGATGTCTGTCCTGTGTGCTCTGGACCACATGCACAGAAGGAGCACAAATGCCGCGAAACGAATTGTAATGGACACAGAAGTATCATACCCGGATGTTGCCTGATGACCCCTGCCAAATGCCCGGTTTGCGGAGATGCACACTCAGCTTTAGATCCTGAATGCCCTGAGAAATTGAGAGTGAAAGAAGCGGCGAAAGTTAAGTACGATCTGCGAATGGCCTCCCTTGCCAAAAAGCAATCGTGCTGTGCAACCCCCACATAATTAGGCCGTTGGGCCAGTATGAGAGGAAACAGCACTCAAAATACACTACCGAGAAGATGGAGAATTAAGATAGCACAGCACAATTGCAGAGGAAGCAATAGTGTTTTTATTTCATTGTTTCATATTATGAAAGGGTTTGATATTTCCTTTGTATGTGTTCAAGATCCACCCTTGTACAACGGACAGCCGTTAAGGGCACCGGGGCACGAATGTATTTCATTAGTAACTTCCAAGGTTCGCCTATGTACTTATGTTTCCTTGAGGATTTTATTGAATGTTTCGTTTGTTGTGGTCCCTAGGGAGCAGGACATTTTATATTTAAGAGTTTTTGCGAGGGAAGGATTTTTGCTGGGCGACAACCGGTCCCTTGGGGTAATCAATGCATATAACCGGCCGGCGGAGGACAGACACACGGTCACCGCGGAAACCCTGTTTACTGAAACTAACGAACCGACACTGGTGGTCGGCGACCTGAACGTACACACATCGTATACTGACCCAATGAGGAACCTCGAGTCTGGAGAGAGGAGAAGAGGGGAACACTACATGAGGTTGGCAGCACTATGAGGATATAATGTTGTTAACACCCCCGGATTATATACGAGATTCCCGGACAACCCGACGATACACAGACCTTCAGTTATAGACTATACCTTGGTGAATACTTCGTTACTCAACAGGGTGTCAAAATGGAAGGACGTGTACCAAAGATCAGGCTCAGACCACATCATTATAGTTACCGAATTAGACTCGGAAGGCATAGAGCTCGCTAGGCCGTCCCCTCCCAGATTGGGAAAAGATAAGCTGGAAAAACTAAAAGGGGGAACCCAACCCTCAGATCGAAACAGCCCTGAGGAGGTATTGTGATGATGGAGATGAGTAGAAAAGAATCGACGAAGCGGAGGGCACGGAAGAGAGGTTTGGGGATAACCTGGGGAGGTTGATCCAAATGGTCAAGAACTGGGCCCCGCAGAAAACACCAACGAGATGGTCTAAGGCGTGGTGGTCGCCGGATATCACGGAATTGAGAAGAATTTACACCTCAGCTGCCCGGCGTGTAAGACGTAACGGGGAAGGGGTAGAAGAGAGGAATAAAGCCAGAAAGGCATACAGAGCGGCTATAGACAGGGCGAAAAGGAAACACTGGACTGACTTCCTGGCAAATGCCAAGAAGAACGACGTGTGGACGGCTCACCAGTTTACGAAACAGAGACACCCGGTGAAGGTCCCAGGGGGGTACAGTGACTGCCCCGAACGGACTTCACGAAAGATTATGGAACACTTTTTCCCGCCCAACGACAACCCAGTTCTGGCAAAGACTCCGGCGAAGATCGAGCTGGAAGAACAGGACCTGGTTACGGCCAGCGAAGTTTTGGGAGCGCTGGAGAAGTGCAGCAATAAGTCAGCCCCGGGGCCAGATCAAGTGCCTTATAGGGTTTAGAAAAATATACACAGAATAGAGAGTAGAATCATACCGAGATTGATCGAGGATATGCTAGAATGGAGTATCCACCCACCAATTTTGAAAGAGTCAATCGGAATCATACTCCCGAAACCTGGAAAGAGGGACTACACGGACTGTGCGAGCTTCAGGGTTATCGCCCTCATGCAGACCTTTTCAAAAATTGCTGAAAGAATCGTCAATCTGAGACTGATGAAAATCGCTTACGAGAACGACTTATATAGCATCAATCAAACGGGTAGCCTCCCTCAGAGGTCAATGGTCGATGCAGCGGTGTCATTGAAACATTGGATACGCGAGTCCCAGTTTGCGGGCAAAAAGGTCTCTTCGATCTTTTTGGACGTAAAAGGGGGTTTCGATAATGTCAACCATCAAAAATTGCTCGACCTGCTGAGTGCCGATGATAAGGTGCCAAGATACATGGTTGACTGGATTTCGAACTTTATAGCCACAAGAGAGATCGCGTTAGCCTATCCGGGTAGTCCTAGGACCAGACAAGAGGTCAATAGAGACATCCCCCAAGGCTCCCCATTATCCCCTCTTGTTCAAAATTACGGTATACTATTCCTGTGCGGTGGTGTGACTGTATCGGTCATGTGATACAGTCACATGACCAGTTGTTATGCTAGAAGATTCTAGCAGGTTATAGAGATTTCCTTGGTATGAGTCAGTGTTCGCATAACCATAGAAGGGTATAAATAGGGGTGTATTTTTCCTTTCTGTTAGAAGA
>PYWC01000026.1:1402214-1420348 GCA_003182015.1 Tuber magnatum | reverse complement strand
CGATACTGTGAAACCAAACATAAAACAATGTGTGTATCAACCGATAGCACACGAAACACTACAAGTATCAAACGATACTGTGAAACCAAACATAAAACAATGTGTGTATCAACCGATAGCACACGAAACACTACAAGTATCAAACAATACTGTGAAACCAAACATAAAATCCTAGTAACCCGTACCGGTTACAAGTTGGTATAGAAACACCAGACTACTTGAGGAATGGATACAAACAATGAGCAGCATGGCGGCTTGCCTAGGACTGTCCTTTAGTATCCCAAAAACTGAACTGATGCATTGGAGGACCAGGAGAGAGAAAGGGGATAGGTCCGAGTGCACAGTAATGTTTCAGTCACATGTGGTCCAACCAGCATGAAAAGCAGTCAAATGGCTGGGCTTCTGGCTCACGGACAATGAAGAAACCTCAACACACTTCGCCAAAAGGCTAGCACTAGCACAGGCAGCCTTCCAACGGATACAGAGATTGTCCATACCGGGTAAGGGCGTGACCCCTCACAGGGTCAGGCCCCTAGCCAAGGGTGTAATACTACCAACACTACTGTACGGAGAGGAGTTTCTCGACGCAACAGTAACCATGATGGGAAAAATGCAAACGTTTTAGAATAGAGTCCTTCAGTGGATCACCAACACCTTTTATGCATCCAACACTGCTGTGCTGTCGGCGGAGGCGTGTTTGGCGCCAATCAAGCTGTACATGAAGCAGACGAGAGAAATAATAGTGATTAGGATCACGACAGCGGTCCCAAGGAACAATATAGCTACGGCAATGCTCCCTGGGGGCTACCCTTTGGTTGATGACTATAGGTACCCGACGAACAGGAGACAGGCCTTCGATAATAACAAAGGAGGAATGCGTCCCAAGGTTTGGAATTCATCATCCACAACCTCGGTGCAGACCAGACTACCAATAGACAAAGTGGGAGCGATAGCTGCAGACATTTTTACATCAAGGCCCTTCCCATTGAAGCCAAACGGACTATCGATGGTGACAGAACAGGCGGCACAGTCCTGGATTGAAGCCAGAGATGTGGTTCAGAAAAGGATACAGAAAGAGTGGGTGGAATGGGAGTACCCGCCATACTACGAATATAGGCCGCCATACAGAGAATACTGGTACTTCATGACTCTCCCGAAGTTCAAAGCAGGCCGAATACACTAGATGCGAGCCAATAAGAGCTATCTAAAAGCACAGAAGGGATGGTCAAACCAAGATCAGGATCCAGTTTGCGATCGCTGTGGACAGGCCGACCAAACATTCCAACACATAATTACAACCTGCCCGGCCCTGGAAAGAATAAGGGAAGGGAGGGATCCCGAGATATTCAATGTAGGAAAGGATTCTATGTTGTGGAAAGGAGATAAACCAGGGATAGCTTTGATGAAGGAGTTTTCTTTACATGTTATGAGAAATTGGATAAATTTTGCGGTTAAGATGGGAGTTTTTCCTTTTACGAGAGATGTGGATTTAAGGTCTTAAATTGTTTTAGCCTTTTGTGGGCAATGAGTGAGGAAGGTGATAAGGATTTTATTGTTTATTTGTTTTAAGTAGTTGGTGAAGAAGTTTTTTATGTTTTTTTGGGTTTTCTAGGCCATACTTTAGGGTGCTTGCCGGGATTTTCCCGTATTTTACAAATAAATTCAGGGATTTTACAAAAAAAAAAATTTATCCAGCAGGGTTAGGGTCCAGACTCAGAGGACACTAGAAAATCTCTTCACGCTAGTCTTTAGTGTATAGGGGGACCAGTCATTCCTTCTTCCGTATGTCTGTTAGAACAATCCCTCTATCCCTCAAGTCTGCGCTGTTGCTACATTGCACTCGAGTACAGTCCACCGTGGGGGTAGCACAGTGCTTATAAATCCTTGTTCCCCGAAACTTGGGAGACTGGAGGAGCAATACACCAGGAAACCAGGAAGATGGGGAGATTTCTGCTTCAGTTTCCATGATGTTCCACTCAGAGAGTACCGAGTATCCCCCCGTCGCCGATCATTCCCCCTGGCCATTTAAACTGCATCCAATCCCCAAACCAATTCCAACACACCACCGTAACAGCACCACAACAACTTGAGAATTGTCATTAATACACCCCTTCTGCTCCGACTCCCTGCTACTCAATACTAAACTTCTCTTCAGGAAGAGAAACCCAGCGAACGCTGTGCAGTGAGTTACATGATCATCTCAGCATTTGAGTATACATGTAACTTATCCCGGTAATATCCCAAATTCATCGGGCCGAGAACTCAGAAAAAAAGGAGTCGGCTCAGGGATGCATACCTCTAGGGGCGCAGTTCCAGTGGGATTGTTCTCTCTATCCAGCTGGCTGGTTCGCTGATTTTCACGGACCAGCTAGTCCATCTCTTGCTGCTACCGGACTGTTATTATTCAGGAGCGTTCACTGTGTGCGCTTGGTCAGACTCCTGACACAAAAATCTCTCAATGCTCCTGCTTAATACATGAATATAAGAGTGACTCGCCCTCCCTGAATGCAATATAAAAAACAAGTCACGGAAAGCACACTACCGAAAGGAGAGTTAACCACAGCTGAACCAGAGCGCAATCCCCCATTAAACGTGCTGTAGAATGTGACGCTACTTATACGGTTTGGCTAGTGAAAATTCGAAAGAGGTGGAATTAATTCCTTGAAAAAAGATGAAAAAGTACTCCAATCATAGGAAGGAGATATTGTGACCGAAACACGTGAGAAAGGAACGATAGTGTGTAGGAAGGAAATAGAACACAAGCCATGCCACAGCCATAACGGCAACAAGAATCCTATGCCCGATCTAACGCATATTCTTCCTCCTGTACAACGCTATGAACAGCTTGCCCTCCCCTCCAGTAGTTACACACCCTAGACAGCAATAACGAACCCGTAGGAAGACAGGTGGTGGCGGGAGTGGGGTAGCTGCAGCGGAGGGGTCCAGGAAAGTACTAGTGAACAACCATCAATTGACAGCGGAGGGCACATCGAGCGTGTAAGTGAAGGGAGCATTCCCATGTTCGAGGACACTATAGCGGATCCTTTTGAGGCGTGGCTTGGGTAGTGCGGATGGCTTAGTTCTGAAGGGCCTGGGGGGCAGGGGGGCTGAATCCTGAAATAGAAATAGGCCCAACAAACACAAACTAGGTAGATATCGTAGAACTCTCTCCCACCGATCCCCCTCCCCAACACCCAGATAAGCTCTTGCCGATGCTCATCCCCGCCCCGCTCAGATTGCACCTCTACAATTCTCTCATACCTAGATGTGGCAACTGGGGAAAATAATGTTTCGGCCACTCTTATCTGCCGGGTCGGGATCGAGGGATAATTGCACGCCGGAACCCTCATTCCCATTCCACGTAGCCCATGAAAATGGTGTTCGGCCACTCTTACCCGCCGTGTCGGGATCGACCTCGCCCCGCTCCAATATCAATTTCACAATTCCCTCATGCTCATTCAACGTAGCCCATGAAAATGGTGTTCGGCCAGTCTTATCTGCAAAGTCAGGGTTAACATCACCCCGCTCCAAAAGCGTCTTCACTATCCCCTCATACCCAGATATGACAGCCAATGAAAATGGTGTTTGGCCACTCTTATCTGCCGCATTGGGATTGACATCATTCCTCTCCAATAGCGTCTTCGCAATTTCCTCATACCCATTCTCAATAGCCCATGACAATGGTGTTTGGCCTAAGTTGTCTACCTTGTCCGGATTGACCCCCTCTTGTTCTAGTAGCATCTTCACTATCACGCCATGTCCTTTGCTCGCGGCCCATGTCAACGCCGTATTGCCATGTAAATCAGTTGCGTTGAGATCCCATTCCTTGATCCCAATCAAAGAAGTCATAATCTCCACATCCCCTAGGAAAGCTCCACAGTGTAGCCCGGAGAATCCAATCGGGCTACCCTCAATGTCGAAGGGAGGATCCAGTGTATGTTCCTTCAAGAGTAGCTTGGAAGCTATGTGCGTATCAAATTGATTGAGTAGCTCTAGCGCAAGCGATACCACACTTTCGTTGGTCTCTCTTCTGGCATGTGCTCCCCAGAAACAAGAGGCGTATTCAAGAAAAGGAGTTGTTGGCGAAGGCGAGGAAAGAACGGGCGAAAGGTCCCTGATACTGGCGAAGTTGAGGTAGGTCAAACAAACCTCCGCAATTACCGAATGGGGACTAGGGAAAAATGGCGGATTGGACAGGATATACTCCTGCAGGGTAAAGTGCACAAGACGGACAGTGGAAGACGACGAATCGACTGTGAGAAGTCCAAGCCCGCAGTTCAATACAGTCCGTATCGAAGGGGCATTATCACAGCTCAGATCATTGGATCCAATTCCTACCCCTAAGGCTTGACATAGCTCGTCCGGTCGCAATGGCCGCTCTGAATGTGCTACCCACATGATGGCCTCCATCCCTAGTCGTGATCTGTCCTCCTTCTGCGCCCTGATTCTTCCCAACATAGCAGAGTATACATTCCCTACATCCTGACCCTTCGACAATTGCTTAAGTTTTTTCTTCCTCCGACAGATCGTTGTTTCCCCGAGAATTGTCTCTATATTGAGAGAGACGAGAAGAAATCTATACACAATCATTTGTGAGTAACTTGACTCCTACCCAATAAGGGAAAATTAGGTATCTGGGCCCTACATCTGGGACACTTTTTCCGGAATTATTTCCATAATATCCGCTCTTAGACGCTCATCCATAGCGTCTGGTTCCGTGTCCTTGTCTAACTTCACCCTCAAAAATGACACTATGTCTTCCTTTGCGAGACTGACTGAGATCGTACCCGCGCCGGGGAAGTACTTCCCAACCTCACTTCGGATGAAAGGCCTTCCCGTCAAGAACAACCGCACATTTGGCAACTCCCGGACGATAGCTTGCAGAGAGCTAAGAAGGTCACTCCGATACTCCGGGAGAGATTCATCCAAGCCGTCAATACAAATAACCACCCTTTTTCGTTGTGCAATGGCAGTCATCAGCATTTTAATAAGTTCCGGAACTCGTGGGCCCACCCCACCAAAATGCCCCTTTGCGTCCTCAAAAGCTTTGCACATGTCCTCCGGGATCTTCCCTCTCCCTACCAACTGCCCGAGCATGGCTCCTAGCATGTTCGCCGTAGTCTGTTCCTTCCTGTCGAGATAGTCACAATACAGCCCGGCAACACTGATATCCTGTCCACTGCCATAAAAATGATCGATTACGAGAGAGCTAAAAGTGCAGACCGTTAGCGATGTTGGCTCCCCCGCGCGATTTCCTGTGTTACCTGAGATGAGTCTTCCCCACACCAGGATCGCCGTAGCAAAATAGCACAGAGTGAGCAGATCCTTCTTCTCCCGTACCGGTATTCCAGCTCCCAAACTCGCTAGTCCGAAAAAGCCATTTCCCCACACCGTCGAGCCGGCTATCCCTTAAATGTTGATGTCTTTTCTGAGGCTCGAGCGATGACAACCATTGTAGGACCTGAGGATTGTCATCTGCTGTAGTTGTGTAGACGATCTTGTTGAAACTGTTGACGTTGAATGACCCAGTAATCCCCTTATTATCCATACCGCCCGATATCTGGTGAATAAAGTGGGTGAGGAAGGATCACGGATACCGGTAGAGGCATCAAGGGAGTGAAAAATTCCCGCCAGGCGGAATATAAGAAAATCATCTCTGAGCAAGGCTGTGAGACGCCACACACAGTCATCTCATCCAATAGTTTCACGCCAACCAATTCCCGCATCCCCCGGTGATCTCATTGCGAGTTCCCAAAGAAAAAATTAGGATTTCAGGGCTAGAATGGAATGGTCTGGTAGCCACACACCGCGCACTCCTGCTTCGCCCAACTGCCAGCCGCAGAATAGCACATGAGCTTGTGTTAGGTCAAACAAAAGCCCCAGGGGCCACAAAATAATCTTCTAGCGAGCCTAAACAATCCATAAATTATTCGGCCAAATTAGGATAGTATATGCGGGCCTCCGCAGATATGATGTTAGATCTGAAATTCTCTTATCCACATCCCACCCTTCGCGGGTATGTCTCACCCCTGACTGCTTCAATTTCGAATGTATTGTAAGTTAATACTGAGCCCAAAAGACCTCTTAGAACCTTGATGCTCTGCGGTGCCGGTACCGACGTAAGTATTGGCAAAAATGAATGCCTCAATCGCCGTTCCCCCCTGGTGCCAGGAGCCGGGCAGGGGAAGTGGATAAACCACCCCACTTCGGCTTCGTTAATCGGCACAAGGCAGTCAAGCCGACTATTTTGACGTCTAGAACACTATTGATACAATATTTACACGCAAGCCACTCTGTGGCCCGGGAGGTTAAACGCTTCTCCCTATCACTCAGGGCACCAACAGCTTGGACGCGCTTGGCCGGGGTATCCAATACACGCAGACCATCCAGAAGGGTGGTTCACCGGGGAGTCCATTCCTTACTCCGCTTTATCACCCCTGCAGTGGGAGTGAGGTCAATGTGCGTCAAGCTCAATTTGTTCGAAACGAAGAACTCAACAATCGGTGCAGACGTGGGCTAAGGGTAAACTAGGAGGTCTACACACCTCCCTGAGCAACAAACTTCTCTGGAAGCCAATAAAAGGCCCCGAGCGGCAAATGAGTGGACTACAATGAAACACCAGCGGTATGATAGAAAAAAGAAGCCCGGCAAAGGATAAAAGAAGGCAAGAAAGCAGTCCGACATCACCCTGACCACCCCACTCGCGCGGTGAAAATCGGTTCTCAATTCCGGTGCCCTACCGGTATGCCGAATGGCATGGCCTGGAGGGGCTGGGCCAAACATGCGGTACCGGATGTCTAATGGCAGCCGTTAGAAAGGAGACAAAGTCAAGGTGCTACTCCCCTGAGCATAGCACCATTGGATGTGGAAACATGTATCATATGATACCCATAACCGCACGCCCCACAACCGCAGGGGCTTCATAACCCAGTTCCACGCAGGCAACCCGAGAGGACCGCACTGCAATCGGAGCCCTCGCTGTCGGGCCGTGCCAAGTCGCTTTCGGTGGGTGGCCTGGCTTGTAGGAAACTCTTTTGTTACAGTATCATACATGTTATCAGCCACGCAACAGCAATCTCAACCGCTCAATTCCCCAATGTCTTTTTTTCTTCTTCTCCGCATTACAATCCACCGCTTGGGTCCCTAACCGCCAACCGGGACCAAAGCTAGCAGTGCCGCTTGACCAGGGAACTACTATACCGGTATATCTGAGGGGCACTGAGGCCGCGTTCGATTAGATCGGGTCCCCACGATTTATGCTGCAAACCTATCCCGGAATCCCGTGCCAGAAGGGATAGCCAGCAGAAATTTAAAAGTTTTGGGGCTAAATCCTATTTTCCGTTGTTCCACCCCAGAGCCATATTATTCGCATTGCACCGCTAGTTCAACACCCGACCATCTCCCTTACTGTTCGCAGTCGCGATATCATACCCACAAACAGCTACGACGACAGCGCATGGAAACAAAGTCAATCACGAAAATCCCTAAATATGACTGACATTATTCACGAATTGTGAGATCCGTATTCAGCTCAGTTTATGCTTATGCATCGTCGCCTTATTTCCTCAAAGCTACTTGCTTAATCTTTCTCCATATGAACCTCCACCCGCTTGCTTTTTCACACCTTTTTACTTTCTCTACTTTTCTCTCCTTTCTCATTCTCTTTTCTTCTCCCTCCTCGACAGCCACACAGCAACAAAAAACTGTCTACAAATCCTTCTCTCCTGGAAACCAATCCAATCCTCGCGGCTTCTCGACCCGTATTCCTCTACACTTCTAACCATCCCCTTTAACTCTGGCGGACGACCCCTATAATATAGAAAACCTCCAGGCTCAACTAGAAATTCTGCTGATATCCCGAATATAAGTCTTAGCCTTGAAATCCTTGATCACTTAAAACCGAGAATCACCTGTTGGTCCCTAGCTCCCCTTTCACCAGAGCCTAGGTTAATCCCTGCCAAATTTGATGTTTGCCACCAACGTAGATTTTTGATATATCATTCGCCTTCCCCCTCTGTTCACTGTGCCCATACCACAGATGAACACTCCGGAAGTACTATATGGCGTAGTAACTATGTGAGGCCTCAAATGCCCTAAATGCCCTATCCCGAGAAAGGGACACCGCATACCGCACTAGTATCTGTTCCCACTTAGAGCCGGTCGGCCGGTAAGCCCTTGTGGAGTAGTAAATCCTCCCAGTGCACTTTTTCCAGGCTTTTTACAAGGGGTCATATTATACCATAATATAATATTCAGACTAAAGTACCTCACAACTTATCTGAAAACTTTAATCTGATAACCCATCTAATCAGATCTCTTTACTCCAACTACTCCACCCCACCCCCGACCGCCCGGGAACAGGGAGGCATCACCAGCAAGCAAGGAGAGGGACGGAAGCAAGCAAGAAAACCAAAAGTCCAGAAACAGAGTCAACGGATCTCTCCAGCATCGCAGAAAACAGAAAGGAAAAAATACTTGCAGGATATTCACACTACTAAGAGCTAGTGCTATTGGGCTAACAATCTGCGGTTAGATGTAAAAGGAAAAAATGATTTCCGTCTCCCCCGAGACCTCGAGGAGCCTACCCCAACGATACGGTAACGCACGGTATCATTCGAACACTATCACTAAGGGCCAGGCGACAATAATGTGACAGAATTAATACAACACGCCACAATACACACCAAAACTTAAGTTTCCGGATCTCCAAATTCCCGGCATTGCCAATGCAGATACTATCTGAACAGAAATGTCACGGTGGGAGAGGTATGACTGTGGGGTGGCTAACAAGTAAAGCAGCTCCATAGTGGGCGAAATAGCTCTGGGCTCAGCGCGGGTATGTGAGAGACAAGTATGATCAGAAACTCCGTTATCCTGCTTCACCCCTCTCCCCAAACTAACGGTAAAGACAGATGTATATGTAAAACAAAATCAAAGCCTTCCTATCCCTCCATAGGTCTCCACACATATCTTCCTTCCTCCACACAAGTCCCTATTCCTCCTACACTCCCGCAATAACAAAGGAAAGACATGTCCAGAGAAACTTCTCAATAATCTTCTAAAACAATCCACATCACTCCCAAATGATCCACTATACTCCTGTCACTTCCGGAATCATCCAGAACATCCTATCGTTCTCCCATGATTGCTAAAGAAAGAGGTTAGAGATATCCGATAATACCTATAAAACAGATCAAGGAACCCCCGGTTCCCTCCCCACCACCTCAACAGAGTAGTAAGTCGTGATATCTCTAGGTTTGGGAGGCGCCCCTCAACCCCGTGGGTTTAGTATGGCAAAGATCCATCGTAACCAACCTCATCCACTTCAAACATTGACCATTCCCCATATAGGCCATGCAAAAATTTGGAAAAGCCAATCATTGCACTGCACTCCTTATGTTTATTTTCGTGAATTTCTTCCAGACTCCGCAGAGTTCTGACCATTGAGAAAAGACCACCACGACTTTATGTTTTTCATTTGTCAAATCCTTTTACTTTACTAGCGACCCGTGGTGAAGAGGCATACTCCCGCCATGTAGCGCATCACCTTGCCACCAACACTACAAGCCCGCACGGATAGAGGACAACTCCACCACAGAATCAGAGTAACGAAAGCGGTTCCGGAATGGAAGCACAGTTGCAATGCAAGCTCCACTAGCCGACAGTTACCCGCTGCAAAAAAAAAACTAGCGCGATAGATACCTTCGGATACGCGCGGGAATGCAGAAAAAACGGTGGGAAGAAAAGGAGAAAAAAAAACCAACCACCGCCACGGCCATATCCCTGAAAGCGCTCGTGGTCTTCCTTCTCGTCGGTGAGAATGTCCCTCTCCGGGAAGGAAGGAGGTGCAGAAATCGCACCTTATAATGATACCCCCCTAGAACAGCCACCTCTACGAACACTCCTGGCAGCAGTCGCCACAAGAACTCAATCAAAACTTACTAAAACTAGGATAGACAGATGATGGTATGCACAAAAAGAAGTACGGTAATCACATTCCTGGGCCCAGAATACTTATAGTCTTTCCATCATTGGAGTCAGGTGCCCCCTCCCTCCTACCTTAGTCTCCCACAACTCAAGAACGGGTGGTGGAGATGTTGTAATGCTCCATTCAATCCCTGCATTCCGAGGGGAGAATTCCTATGCGAAAGATGTCCAATTGTCGATCCGCACTAGTCATAAAATTTGCGATACGCAAGCTGAAATCTTAGCCCCAGGTATTAACCTGCCTTACAACACCATTCCACGTCTTCGGTCTGGAGCCGGAAGTATGATTGGATCCAATAGGTAGCTTGCAACTGTGGCCCCATCTTTCCCGGTCAACCCCCTGCCATTCCTTTCCTCCGCAATCACGGGAGCGTGCAGAGGAACGGGGGCGCGTGTGGAGTCACAGAGATATATGTGGAGTGCATAGAAGGGTTTGGATACTGTTATTATGTTTTATAAGGCATATACATGTCTTTAGCGTTAGTTTATAAGAGAGCACAAGATAACGAATGCTATATCCATACCTTCCCTACCTTGCTTCCAACCCGAACCCCTTCACTCCACCATTCCGCCATTGCGAGATCTGGCACGACAACCAGCCATGATGCAGCTCCCAAGCACAAACCATCAACAAAAAACAATCTCTCTCATCAACACTTTTCTCCCCCCTCTGCCTACTATGGGCACAAAGTTATGATCTGATAAAGAGGGCGTAAATTCCCAGCCAATGTAGACTCCTCGGTGTCTTATAACCCTTCTTTAATCTTTAGGAAATCCTAGACACGAAACCCGGAGCACCCGTCGGTGGCTCACATAATCAGGAACTTCCCCATCCTCCCAGTCATTCGCCAGCACAACCAGTAACTCCATGAAATACCCGAAATCCGATCCGCTCCCCCCACCACTCTCCGACATGCCCACAATAGCCCCCCGCACCCTCCATTATCCCAGCTAACCCCCCAACACACTCTCCATTTGGCGTTTTATATAGTTGGAGCCATAGCTGGTCACTCGGGTCCTAGTTGCACTAAGACCAGCGAGTCTTCCACGATAACGGATAACTAAAAACAGACCTTGTCCGGTAGATCGAGCGATATTCAGCGCCACCCGAGCCATGGAAACACTATTCAGTGAACTGCCGTGGTACACAATCCCACCCGACTATCGCAGAGGGAGAGGTACGGCAGTGGGTGGCTAACAGAAAGGGCAGCGGTAAAGTGGGCGGAATAGCTCTGGGCTGCAGCGGGCTTGTGGAAAAGGTACGATCAGAAATTTCATTGTCTTGGTTTTTTCCACTAACTCTAACGGTAAAGGCAGACGTATATGCAAGACAGAAATAAAGCCTTCCCATCCTTCCATAGGTCTTCACGCCCATCTTGCTTCCTCCATGCAAGTCCCTGTTCCTCCGTACACCGGCCACCCAGGGTATAACAGAAACCTTGCAGTATAAATCCTTATGCCCCATAACGTAGGGGACGCGAAAGGGTATTATATCAGGAAACGGTGGAAGTGGGGGGAGAACCTTCCTGCTTCTGGTCTCGCCATGTTTCCCACTGAGTGCACCGCCTATCCCGAGTCACCTATCTCGCACCTCGATTGCTTGAACTCCGTCTCAGGATCGAGATTAGACCATTCCTCCAGCATATCCTCAACCATTCGCTTGGCCACCAGTAGAAAGTGTGTTCTGCCCATGTCATCCCCCTTATCGGGATCGATATCGTTCCGCTCCAATAACGCCTTGACAGTTCCCCCATGCCAGCTCCCAGCAGCCCAGGACAAGGGTATTCAGCCTCCCGCATCAGCCGAGTCTGGATTGACATCGTTCCGTCAATAGTATCTTCACAACTCCCTCACATCCGTCCTCGGCGGCCCGTGGCAATGGCGTTCGGCCACTTTCATCGGCCAAGTCGGGACAGACACTGTTCCGCTCCAATAGCATCTTGACAACCCCCTCAAACCCCTTTGCCGCAGCTAGTGACAATGGTGTCTGGCCCAAAGTATCTGCAGGGTCAGGTTTAACACCCTCCTACTCCAACAGCACCTTCACCACCCCACCCCCCACCCCCCCCGCGCAGCCCATGCCAACGCCGTACTACCCTGGGCGGTAGTCTCTTTGAGATCCCATTTCTCGAGCTCCAATAAAGAAACCATGATCCCAAAAATCCCGAGGAACTCCGCACCCTGGAGCCCATTGAAACAAGTCACGCCGCCTCCAATACTGAAGCAGTGTTTCAGTCGATGGTCCTTCAATAATGGTAGCTTGTAAGATATATGTGTATCCAATTGATAAAGTATCCCTATTGCAAGTAATGTTACTGTTTGACTAATTTCTCTTGGAGCATGCGCTCCCCAGTAATAAGCTGCATATCGGAGAAATGGAGCTGCTGATGGGGGCGATGAAAGAGCGGGGGAAAAGTTCTTGATGCGCATAAAGTTGAGGTAGGTCAAGCAAACCTCTGCAATCGCCGAGTGGGGACTACGGAAAAGTTTAGGATTGGCCGGGATATACTCTTGCAGAGTGAAATGGACAAGTCGGACTGTGGAAGACGATGAATCGACAGTGACCAGCCCAGGTCCGCAGTTCAATATGGTCCGTATTGAAGGGGCATTGTCACCTTCAGATCTTTCGATCCTATTTCAACTCCTAAAGGCTTGACGTAACTCGTCCGGTTTTAATGGCCACTCTGAATGCGCTACCCACATGATGGCCTCAATCCCCAGTCGTGATCTGTCCTCCTTCTGTACCCTGATTCTTTTCAAAGTGGCAGTGTATGCGCCCCTACGTCCTGGCCCTCTGACATCTGTTTCAACTTTTCCCTCCTCCGATATATCGTTGTCTCCCCAGAATTGCCTCGATGCTGAGAGAGACGAGAAGAAATATATATTACGCCATCACTCATGAGTAACCTGCTTCTACCCGATACGGGAAAACTAGGCATTTGAACTTACATCTCCGATATCGCTTTCGGAATGATTTCCATTATATCAGCTCTTAGATGCTCATCCATTGCGTCAGGTTCCGTGTCCCTGTCCAACTTGATCTTCAAAAATTCCTCCGCGTCTTCCTTTGTTGAACTAACTGAGATTGTATCCACACTGCGGAAGTGTCTCTCAACCTCACCGCTGATGAAAGGCCTCCCGGTCAGGAATAACAGGACATTCGGCAGCTCCCGCACGATCGCCTGTAGAGAGCTAAGAAGGCCAGTCCGATGCTCCGCGAGAGATTCATCCAAGCCGTCAATGCATATAACCACCCGTTGTCGCTGCGCAATCGCCATCTTCAGCATTTCGAGAAGCTCCGGAACGTCCGGGCCCACCCCGCCAAAATACCCCTTGGCGTCTTCGAAAGCGTTGCGTATGTCCTCCGGGATATCCCCTCTCCCCACTAACTGCTTTGGCATGGCTCCCAGAATGTTGGCTATAGTCTGTTCCTTTCTGTCCAGGTAGTCACAATACAGCCCAGCAACCATGATATCCCCTCCACTGCCATGAAAATGATCGATCATCAAAGAGCTAAAATTGCAAGTCAGTGACGTGGGCTTTCTTCCGCAATTCCTTGCGTTACCTAAGATGAGTCTTCCCAACCCCTAGATCACCATAGCAATACAGCACAGAGTGAGTAGATCCACCTTCTCCCCTACCCCATCTCTGGAATTCGCTCGTTTAAAAAACCCATTGCCCCACGCCCCCAAGTCGGTTCCCCTTTAAATCTTAATGTCTTTTCCGAGGCTCGAGTGATGACAACCACCGTAGGACCTGAGGTTTGTCATCCGCTATGGTCGTATGGATGAAACTGTTGAATTTATTGAAACTGTTGATGTTGAATGACTTGGTATTCCCCCAATAGTCCATACTGTATAAAGTTTGGCCGAGGGAGTAGGAAGGTACGGAGAGATGATGGATAAGTGGATTCAGGCCAGTTAGCAGTCCTCTCACAAGAAAACCATGTGGCGGAGTAAGCTTGAGTGAGACGTCTCACACCGGCATTTCATCCAATAGTTTGAGGCCAACAAGCCCCTACTCTCCCCGCATCAGCCTCTTTCGAACTCACTCGGAAATCATTGGGGGTTCATGCGGCTAAAATCGTCAGATAAAGTATCGGTAGTCACTCCCCCTCGTACACCAAATCCAGCTTCTGTACTTTGTCAAGTCACTCATTTAGGTTACATGTAAACGAAAGTTTCAAGGGTGATCAAGTACCCAACTAGCATACCAGTAGTTCGCGAAGCTAAATCATTTATCATTTTATTAGAACTCCGGTACCGTAGGACATCCCGTCCTCCAAAAATCTGAGACGTTAAATCCCCACATCCAAGTTTCATCCTTATCAAATACAGGTATGTCCCCCTTCCAATTGCTAGTACGATATCGTACCTTATTTCCCTTTTTCTGCAAGTAAATTTTTTAATGTACGGCACCGTAAGTTACGGCACGTCAGAAACCCCTCTACCGGTGTGATAGCCTTTCTGTGTTTCTACAGTACCCAGATTAGTACGTAGGAGCAACGGCACAAAGGGAGACCCGTTTGGTCAGGTAATCCAATACACACCGGGAATCCCTCCAGATGGTTTGTCCCACGGTACTGTACAGTACCCGAGCGCCGGTATGGTGCCACAAAAATTCCGTAACGCCAGACCCCCGGTAACCCAGCCCTGCCGCGCAGATCCTAACTGGGATCGCCTGTGGCTTTTAGTGGCTGGACGACCGTTGCCACACACTCCCGTGCCCCCATGAGCCAGACGGGCACGCACAGCGATGCATTGGCCATAAGTTACCCGCAGCTTCTAACTTATCGCGAGTCTGAGCTTGTGCTGGGGTACAAGTAAGTCGGGCGTGGTGGTACGAACCTGGGCAACCCTTGGAATCTGCACACTGGGAGTAAACACACACCTACCTACCCCTTGGTTAAATGGTAAAATACAACCATGAAGCAAAAGGGGACACGAGAACGGCCACAAGGAGTCCAACAGCAAGAAATGACACAAGATGAAAGAGTAAGAATAATTGCTCTGGGAGATGATGCTAGTTAGAAATGAACAAAAATAGGACAGCAGCTAAATATTGATTGAAGAATGTGTCAGAAGATAAGATTCTGAAGAATGTCATGGTATTAGGCGGTAAGATACTAAACATAGTAGAGGATTTTACTAACAGGAAAAATAAAGATCTATCAGCAGGCAAAAGAAAATAGCACTCCATCCAATTGTCATCAAACAGGCTGTCTACCTATCTTTGATAAGACAGAAAAGCAGCACCTAGATACCTTTATTATATGCAATACCAGAACATAACATCTTAGCTAGGAAGCTATTGGTATTGAGCTAGACTATGCTTATAGTCCATACATAATAAAGAACATCATAGAGTCTATGGGATATCATAAACATGTACCAAGACAAAAATTTGGCTTTCAACCATACAATAAACCTAAACAAGTTACCTGGTATCAGCAGAGACTATACTAGTCATATGACAATTGGAAAAGAGTGGTTTAGACAGATAAGTCCTCTTTTTCTACTGCTGTATTTGGCTATAGGCTATGAGTTATATGAAAGGCAGATGAGAAATACCACTATGATTGTATTCATAAGATACAGGAGTCTGGATACAAGTCAAAAATGGTTTAAGGAGCATTTTGTGATACAACTAAGTCTGACTTAGTTTTTATCCCAGGTAAAGCTAAGATTAATGCAGTTACCTATATGCAAATAGTTATGAAATTATATTTAATTCCCTTTTGGCATAGGTGTTGTAAAGGATATAGAGGGACAAATGTTATTGAAAATGGCATACCAGAACATAAGGTTTACTTACCTTGGTAATATTTTATTTTATTTTGAAACAGTTACTGATACTATACCAGGAAGTATTAATCACATATCAGAATTTGAATGAAATGGATACAATGGCCTAATCAGCTCAGTGATCAGATTTAAATCTTATTAAAGTCTTATAAATGAATATAGAAACTGAGTTGGAAGAAATATGGAAAAGAATTAACAATATTCCTGTATTGCAGGATATTTTATCTAGACTTTAGTAAGCTATTCCGACTGAAAAACTTGATAGTTTAATCAGAAGTATGCTTAATAGGTTGCAAGTAGTAATTGATGCTGAAGAAGAGGTAACATGTTATTAGTTACTAAGAATAGAACCTACATAGACTTGAATATCTTCAAATCTCATGTTCTTATAAGTAAATGTACACAATAGAATATATTTTTGAAGAAATGAGAGATGTCATAGACCTGGAGTTGATTAGGTGAATAGAAAGCAAGCAAAAAGTTCACCTAACTTTTTTCCGCAGTGAGTGAAGTTACTGCATATCACTTATCCTTCCCTATTTGCTTTAGTCTCCACATAATTGCAACCACTTATTTAGCAAGTGCACCTAACTTTTGGCATCCCCCAAGTACTCAGGGGTGGGCATAAGTTAGTGGCACTTTGTAACCGGTACAGGTACTAGGTTGTTTTATGTTTGGTTTCATAGTATCATTTGATACTTGTATTATTTCGTGTGCTATCGGTTAATACACAAATTGTTTTATGTTTGGTTTCACAGTATCGTTTGATACTTGTATTGTTTCATGTACTATTGGTTGATATACAAATTGTTTTATGTTTGGTTTCACAGTATCCTTTGATACTTGTATTCTTTCGTGTGCTATCGGTGGATACACACATTGTTTTATGTTTGGTTTTACAGTATCATTTGATACTTGTATCGTTTCGTGTGCTATTGGTTGATACACACAATGTTTGGCAATATCGCTCGTACTGGAGATAAGCAATATGCTGTATTTAAAGACCGCTGATTCCCGCCATGGAAACAGCAGACTTCAACAGACCGTATTCTTAAATATACTTAGTTGAACGGTTACTTCTTTGATCTCCTATTACATCTCGTTCGAAGCCTCCTTTAGCAAGCAGCGCTCGCNTGGGTGGGACAAGGACCCACTTATGAGACGGCACGACCAGCCACGCTACACAGCAGAAAGTTCACCAATGCTCAGATGAATCATGGGACCACCGATAAAGAGGCCTTAGCGATAGTAGAAGCACTTAATCGGTTCCACAATGTACTAATGGGAAATTCCTTCACGATAGTTACAGACCACCAACCCTTAACACACCTGCGAACGGCCAAAAACCCTAGCAGGAAACAGGTGGGATGGTTAAGTGCCTTGGGAAAATATGATGCGAAAGTAGTCTACGCACCAGGAATTATGAACTTTTTTGCTGATGCCCTTTCTCTAATTTATGAGGGAGAACCAGACTTGAATCCACTCTATGTCCACGATCATACGAAAGGATCGGATGACATCTTGGATAACACGGTCTACCAGCAAGAATCAAATACAATGGAGCCCACGTAGGAGTTCTCCCCTACTTCCCCTTCTTTCTCCTATACTGTGTACCCCAACGAGGCCCCTGTACCTCCGGAAAGCTCCTGCTCGGTTGTTGCAGGAAATGATTGGGGTGAGACGTGTACTCTGCGCAGTACACTGCCAGAAGAACTCCAACATAGTGCCCTACACTACTCACACTGTTACGTGGATCATTGCCTATATCATCAAACCGAGATCAAATTTACGAACAACTATCCTAGACAACGGGGAAAGTCAACCCCTTACGCCCCTAAAGAAGAACTGAGCCCCCCAAGTACAGAAATCGACCCGAGCCCTCTGGAGTCTCCCGAAATCATTGACTGGAAATGGCAACAAACCACTGGCGGAAAACCAATAAGTGCAGGGGAAGGGCCGTCCACTCTTGCCCAGCCAACGCCCAGGTCTTATGCAATTCCGGCACTGCTAAACCCGGAGGCCCCGGCATTCCAGATGCCGGAGCCAGAACCAGTAGAAAACCTTACGACCGCGACAATAGCGGCATTCCGAATGCCAGGACCTGATAGCCCAACACCGATTAGATGAGCGGAACGGCTAGAAAGTCTTACCAAGGAGACAATAGTCTCAGTAATGCTCCTGACAATGACAGAATACCGGCGCGGGCTTTACGATGTCTTAGAAGACAATGAGGAGGTTGACCTACCTGAAACAATCAGAGGAAGCAAGATAGAAGACGAACGCGACACCTTACAGACAGTCAAGGAAATGATTGGAACATTTCGAGCGCACATGGTAGCTGCA
>PYWC01000026.1:1385744-1402178 GCA_003182015.1 Tuber magnatum | reverse complement strand
AAGGACAAGAAGGACAAGAAACAGAAACGACGCGAGGAAGGCACATGTTTCGAATGCGGGAAAAAGGGACACTATGCAAAGGATTGCTATGCCAAGAAAGGAAAGGGAAAGGCCGCTAAGTGAGAGACAAGCACGAATCATATGGAAGCAACTGAATATGACAAAGTGGAAATTAACTCAGGGGAAATGGAAAGTTTGCGAACACAACCGACGCTGGCAATCAGACCCCGTGACGCTCTTGAAGGAACAATTGATATAGAAGGCCACCCAGCAAAGGTACTATTTGACACGGGAACAATCGGCTGTGACATAATTAGCGCCACCTTTATCACTACCCATGGCATCCCTACGAAACCCCTACCCCAACCTACAACAGTCAATATGGCTATAAAAGGATCCCGCTCTTCAAACCACAAGAAATGTGGACTGACCGTAGGAATCTGTAAAAAGGAATGGAAAAATCAGGAGATGTTGGTAGAAAACTTGGCAAAGTACGACGCCCTGATTGGAATGCCGTTCCTGAAAAGACACAATACTGTTATCAGGTGTGGGGATACAGCAGTGGAATTTGCCGATGACAAGCTACGTGTACTATGCAAACCAACAAGCGGGGAAATCCGAGCTGCTATGTCAGACGCCACCTCAAAAACATTGTTGGAAGAATACAGGGATGTATTCCCGGACAAGGTCCCTGAAACGCTACCCCCAGTGCGCAAGATTAGCCACCACATTTGGCTAAAGGATCCAACCGACCTATGAAACCAACCAACATACTCAATCCCCGAGGCCTACAAGGAAAAACTTATGAACTGGATAAACGGGAAATTACGAAGCGGAATAATTGTATGACAGGAGGTTCCCGGAGCGGTGCCTATGTTTGTACAACCCAAATCAGATGGAAGGATCTGCCCCCTGGTGGACCTGAAACCGAGAAATGACAACACGGTCATGGATAGTCCTTCAATTCCAAATCAACAGCAGATCCTTAACCGAATAGGANCATACACCGATAGGAAAGGGCAACTTGTTACTGGTATACGGAAGTTTATTCGCAACAGAATCAGGACGTAGCAAGAAATTGCAACCGCGATGGCGTGGACTATTCAAGATAATCGGATACGATAAGCATACACAAAATTACACAGTAGAAATCGATGGCAGAATGTACAGAAACCGAGAAGCGACATTCCATGCTTCCAGCATGAAAAAATACCGACCTAACAAAGATGTCTCCTTTCCTGCCAGGAGCCACGCAAAACCACCCCCAATCGTGGTAAACGAGAAACCGGAATGGGGGGTGGAAACCATACAAGACCACAGAAGACGATATGACCGTGACCAATTCCTAGTGAAATGGGTGGGGTACCCGGAAACAGAAAATACCTAGGAACCCCTTGAGGGATTGGAAAATGCGATAGAAGCAGTTAATCAATGGTGGGAAGACAACAAACCAGAGGACGAGCTACCCCCTACGATAAACCATGTGACAGTGACGTGGAGCCCAACCCTGCCAGAAATCCAACATCTGCGCCCGGACGCAGACCAAGGAATACAGGACGGATTTTGGTCAGCCCACTTCGAGAGTGAGTTCGAAAGCAGCGAAGACGAAAATCGGGTAATGGAAAATGAAGCAGCATATCTAGCCCGGCTGGCTGAGATGGAGTACTGGCAATAGTGAAAGAAAAGAACACCCCATCCAACAGCCTTACGATGTCAAACTATGAGCAAGTACCTTGGAGACTATGCCATCAGCTAATGGGACTATTGGTGAACCGTAATATTATCCTTAGACGATACCTTACACACTGACTATTCATACACATCTGCAACAAATGCTTAGAAATAACAACAGAATCAATGGAACGAATGTGGGGAGAATCAGTGTCGGATGTTTTCCGCTTCGGTAGCGGATGCTACCTAAGTACAGAAAAATGTGATGGTTGCATGGAAATGGAGGAAACTGAAATTAAACAACCCCTTTTTTCCTATAAAACCTAAGCCAGGCCAACACCTAAGCCAGGCCGACAACTACGCGAGGTCACAACCGAAACATAAATACCGGCCACCAGCCCTCTAAATCGCCGAAGAAAACAGACCACTACCAGTCCTCCAAACCTTTAACCTCTTGCAAATCCTTCCCCTACAACAAATTACCATTACCAAAAGCAAAATGTCCACCTACGCAGAAGTCAGCATGAAGGGACGAGACTTCATTTTGAGGTACCTGCTTTACCGAGAAATCATTCCAGAAGATGCATACTAGAAGATATTTTTTTTCGATCACTGCAAAGATTGCGGATGAATCGATGTCGAGACGGAAGAATGGGAGGACCGTATAGTATGGAACTTCGTGGACCTGCCACACTACTGGGAGTCAGGTTGCTTTGTGCGCAGGGCGCCATGTGGAGAGTGTTTGGAGAGATGGTTGGAAGATGCGGAATGGATGTTGCAGGACGACTTGAGATTGCTGCGCGATAACGATGACGATGAGGATGTGTCGTTTCTGGAGAATAGCGGGACTACCGGCTATTAGGATTTCCTTGGATTGTTGTCTTGGTGAAATTGTTATTTTATTTTGGGAGTGTAACTGTTACGGGTTACTAGGATTTTATGTTTGGTTTCACAGTATCGGTTGATACTGGTATTGTTTCGTGTGCTATCGGTTGATATACACATTGTTTTATGTTTGGTTTCACAGTATCGGTTGATACTTGTATTGTTTCGTGTGCTAACAGTGGATACACACATTGTTTTATGTTTGGTTTTACAGTATCATTTGATACTGGTATTGTTTCGTGTGCTATCGGTTGATACACACATTGTTTTATGTTTGGTTTCACAGTATCGTTTGATACTTGTATTGTTTCGTGTGCTATCGGTTGATACACACATTGTTTTATGTTTGGTTTCACAGTATCGTTTGATACTTGTATTGTTTCGTGTGCTATCGGTTGATACACACATTGTTTTATGTTTGGTTTCACAGTATCGTTTGATACTTGTATTGTTTCGTGTGCTATCGGTTGATACACACATTGTTTTATGTTTGGTTTCACAGTATCGTTTGATACTTGTATTGTTTCGTGTGCTATCGGTTGATACACACATTGTTTTATGTTTGGTTTCACAGTATCGTTTGATACTTGTATTGTTTCGTGTGCTATCGGTTGATACACACATTGTTTTATGTTTGGTTTCACAGTATCGTTTGATACTTGTATTGTTTCGTGTGCTATCGGTTGATACACACATTGTTTTATGTTTGGTTTCACAGTATCGTTTGATACTTGTATTGTTTCGTGTGCTATCGGTTGATACACACATTGTTTTATGTTTGGTTTCACAGTATCGTTTGATACTTGTATTGTTTCGTGTGCTATCGGTTGATACACACATTGTTTTATGTTTGGTTTCACAGTATCGTTTGATACTTGTATTGTTTCGTGTGCTATCGGTTGATACACACATTGTTTTATGTTTGGTTTCACAGTATCGTTTGATACTTGTATTGTTTCGTGTGCTATCGGTTGATACACACATTGTTTTATGTTTGGTTTCACAGTATCGTTTGATACTTGTATTGTTTCGTGTGCTATCGGTTGATACACACATTGTTTTATGTTTGGTTTCACAGTATCGTTTGATACTTGTATTGTTTCGTGTGCTATCGGTTGATACACACATTGTTTTATGTTTGGTTTCACAGTATCGTTTGATACTTGTATTGTTTCGTGTGCTATCGGTTGATACACACATTGTTTTATGTTTGGTTTCACAGTATCGTTTGATACTTGTATTGTTTCGTGTGCTATCGGTTGATACACACATTGTTTTATGTTTGGTTTCACAGTATCGTTTGATACTTGTATTGTTTCGTGTGCTATCGGTTGATACACACATTGTTTTATGTTTGGTTTCACAGTATCGTTTGATACTTGTATTGTTTCGTGTGCTATCGGTTGATACACACATTGTTTTATGTTTGGTTTCACAGTATCGTTTGATACTTGTATTGTTTCGTGTGCTATCGGTTGATACACACATTGTTTTATGTTTGGTTTCACAGTATCGTTTGATACTTGTATTGTTTCGTGTGCTATCGGTTGATACACACATTGTTTTATGTTTGGTTTCACAGTATCGTTTGATACTTGTATTGTTTCGTGTGCTATCGGTTGATACACACATTGTTTTATGTTTGGTTTCACAGTATCGTTTGATACTTGTATTGTTTCGTGTGCTATCGGTTGATACACACATTGTTTTATGTTTGGTTTCACAGTATCGTTTGATACTTGTATTGTTTCGTGTGCTATCGGTTGATACACACATTGTTTTATGTTTGGTTTCACAGTATCGTTTGATACTTGTATTGTTTCGTGTGCTATCGGTTGATACACACATTGTTTTATGTTTGGTTTCACAGTATCGTTTGATACTTGTATTGTTTCGTGTGCTATCGGTTGATACACACATTGTTTTATGTTTGGTTTCACAGTATCGTTTGATACTTGTATTGTTTCGTGTGCTATCGGTTGATACACACATTGTTTTATGTTTGGTTTCACAGTATCGTTTGATACTTGTATTGTTTCGTGTGCTATCGGTTGATACACACATTGTTTTATGTTTGGTTTCACAGTATCGTTTGATACTTGTATTGTTTCGTGTGCTATCGGTTGATACACACATTGTTTTATGTTTGGTTTCACAGTATCGTTTGATACTTGTATTGTTTCGTGTGCTATCGGTTGATACACACATTGTTTTATGTTTGGTTTCACAGTATCGTTTGATACTTGTATTGTTTCGTGTGCTATCGGTTGATACACACATTGTTTTATGTTTGGTTTCACAGTATCGTTTGATACTTGTATTGTTTCGTGTGCTATCGGTTGATACACACATTGTTTTATGTTTGGTTTCACAGTATCGTTTGATACTTGTATTGTTTCGTGTGCTATCGGTTGATACACACATTGTTTTATGTTTGGTTTCACAGTATCGTTTGATACTTGTATTGTTTCGTGTGCTATCGGTTGATACACACATTGTTTTATGTTTGGTTTCACAGTATCGTTTGATACTTGTATTGTTTCGTGTGCTATCGGTTGATACACACATTGTTTTATGTTTGGTTTCACAGTATCGTTTGATACTTGTATTGTTTCGTGTGCTATCGGTTGATACACACATTGTTTTATGTTTGGTTTCACAGTATCGTTTGATACTTGTATTGTTTCGTGTGCTATCGGTTGATACACACATTGTTTTATGTTTGGTTTCACAGTATCGTTTGATACTTGTATTGTTTCGTGTGCTATCGGTTGATACACACATTGTTTTATGTTTGGTTTCACAGTATCGTTTGATACTTGTATTGTTTCGTGTGCTATCGGTTGATACACACATTGTTTTATGTTTGGTTTCACAGTATCGTTTGATACTTGTATTGTTTCGTGTGCTATCGGTTGATACACACATTGTTTTATGTTTGGTTTCACAGTATCGTTTGATACTTGTATTGTTTCGTGTGCTATCGGTTGATACACACATTGTTTTATGTTTGGTTTCACAGTATCGTTTGATACTTGTATTGTTTCGTGTGCTATCGGTTGATACACACATTGTTTTATGTTTGGTTTCACAGTATCGTTTGATACTTGTATTGTTTCGTGTGCTATCGGTTGATACACACATTGTTTTATGTTTGGTTTCACAGTATCGTTTGATACTTGTATTGTTTCGTGTGCTATCGGTTGATACACACATTGTTTTATGTTTGGTTTCACAGTATCGTTTGATACTTGTATTGTTTCGTGTGCTATCGGTTGATACACACATTGTTTTATGTTTGGTTTCACAGTATCGTTTGATACTTGTATTGTTTCGTGTGCTATCGGTTGATACACACATTGTTTTATGTTTGGTTTCACAGTATCGTTTGATACTTGTATTGTTTCGTGTGCTATCGGTTGATACACACATTGTTTTATGTTTGGTTTCACAGTATCGTTTGATACTTGTATTGTTTCGTGTGCTATCGGTTGATACACACATTGTTTTATGTTTGGTTTCACAGTATCGTTTGATACTTGTATTGTTTCGTGTGCTATCGGTTGATACACACATTGTTTTATGTTTGGTTTCACAGTATCGTTTGATACTTGTATTGTTTCGTGTGCTATCGGTTGATACACACATTGTTTTATGTTTGGTTTCACAGTATCGTTTGATACTTGTATTGTTTCGTGTGCTATCGGTTGATACACACATTGTTTTATGTTTGGTTTCACAGTATCGTTTGATACTTGTATTGTTTCGTGTGCTATCGGTTGATACACACATTGTTTTATGTTTGGTTTCACAGTATCGTTTGATACTTGTATTGTTTCGTGTGCTATCGGTTGATACACACATTGTTTTATGTTTGGTTTCACAGTATCGTTTGATACTTGTATTGTTTCGTGTGCTATCGGTTGATACACACATTGTTTTATGTTTGGTTTCACAGTATCGTTTGATACTTGTATTGTTTCGTGTGCTATCGGTTGATACACACATTGTTTTATGTTTGGTTTCACAGTATCGTTTGATACTTGTATTGTTTCGTGTGCTATCGGTTGATACACACATTGTTTTATGTTTGGTTTCACAGTATCGTTTGATACTTGTATTGTTTCGTGTGCTATCGGTTGATACACACATTGTTTTATGTTTGGTTTCACAGTATCGTTTGATACTTGTATTGTTTCGTGTGCTATCGGTTGATACACACATTGTTTTATGTTTGGTTTCACAGTATCGTTTGATACTTGTATTGTTTCGTGTGCTATCGGTTGATACACACATTGTTTTATGTTTGGTTTCACAGTATCGTTTGATACTTGTATTGTTTCGTGTGCTATCGGTTGATACACACATTGTTTTATGTTTGGTTTCACAGTATCGTTTGATACTTGTATTGTTTCGTGTGCTATCGGTTGATACACACATTGTTTTATGTTTGGTTTCACAGTATCGTTTGATACTTGTATTGTTTCGTGTGCTATCGGTTGATACACACATTGTTTTATGTTTGGTTTCACAGTATCGTTTGATACTTGTATTGTTTCGTGTGCTATCGGTTGATACACACATTGTTTTATGTTTGGTTTCACAGTATCGTTTGATACTTGTATTGTTTCGTGTGCTATCGGTTGATACACACATTGTTTTATGTTTGGTTTCACAGTATCGTTTGATACTTGTATTGTTTCGTGTGCTATCGGTTGATACACACATTGTTTTATGTTTGGTTTCACAGTATCGTTTGATACTTGTATTGTTTCGTGTGCTATCGGTTGATACACACATTGTTTTATGTTTGGTTTCACAGTATCGTTTGATACTTGTATTGTTTCGTGTGCTATCGGTTGATACACACATTGTTTTATGTTTGGTTTCACAGTATCGTTTGATACTTGTATTGTTTCGTGTGCTATCGGTTGATACACACATTGTTTTATGTTTGGTTTCACAGTATCGTTTGATACTTGTATTGTTTCGTGTGCTATCGGTTGATACACACATTGTTTTATGTTTGGTTTCACAGTATCGTTTGATACTTGTATTGTTTCGTGTGCTATCGGTTGATACACACATTGTTTTATGTTTGGTTTCACAGTATCGTTTGATACTTGTATTGTTTCGTGTGCTATCGGTTGATACACACATTGTTTTATGTTTGGTTTCACAGTATCGTTTGATACTTGTATTGTTTCGTGTGCTATCGGTTGATACACACATTGTTTTATGTTTGGTTTCACAGTATCGTTTGATACTTGTATTGTTTCGTGTGCTATCGGTTGATACACACATTGTTTTATGTTTGGTTTCACAGTATCGTTTGATACTTGTATTGTTTCGTGTGCTATCAGTTGATACACACATTGTTTTGCAATATCGCTCATACTGGAAATAAGCGATATGCTGTATTTAAAGACCGCTGATTCCCGCGATGGAAACAGCAGACTTCGACAGATAGTATTCTTAAATATACTTGGTTGAACGGTTACTTCTTTGATCTCCTATTACACCCTGTTCGAAGCCTCCTTTAGCAAGCAGCGCTCGCTTCGTGTTGACCACGAAGCCATCTGCTCCTATCATACCGATACGTGACTAGGGCCTAGCCCGAACACGTTACAAACACAGTCTACAAGCAAGAATCAAACACGATGGAAGCTGAAGGGGATATCTCCCCTATCTCCCCTGCTTACTCATATACTGAGTACCCTAACGAGGCTCCTGTACTCTCTGACAGCCCTTGCTCAATGACAGCAGGAAATAATTGGGGCGACCAGTGTACCCTGCGAAAAACGCCACCCGAAGAACTCCAACACAGCATGCTATACTACTTGCACTGTTATGTGGATAATTGCCCATAGCATCAGACTGATATCAAATTCACAAACAACCACCCTAGACAAAGGAGGAAGCCAACCCCGCAACCCCTTAGTGAAGGACCAAGCCCTCCAAGTACAGACATCGACCCGAGCCCTCCCGAGTCCCGCGAAATCAATGACTGGGGATGGCAACAAATGATCGGCGGGAGACCAGATAGTGCTGGGGAAGGGCTGTCCACCCTTGCCCAGCCAACGCCCAGGTCTTATGCAATCCCAGCACTGCTAAACCTAGAAGCCTCGGCTTTCTATATGCCGCAACCAGATAGTCCGCCACCGGTAGAACAAGGGGAACCAATAGAGGACATTACCTATGAGGCAATAGTGGGATTCCGGATGCCAGGACCTGATAGCCCACTACCTATTAGGTGAGCAGAACTACTAGAAAGTCTAATAAATGAAGCAATAGTTTTCATTGTACCCCCAACAATGATTGAATATCAACGAGGACTTTACGATGTCTTGGAAAACAGTGAGGAGAAAGACCTACCTGAGATAACCAGAAGAAGCGAGATAGAAGATGAACGCGACACTGTACAAACAGTCAATGAAATGGTCGGAACGTTCTGAGCACAAATGGTTGCAGCATACCGGAGAGAACCAATTTGGAAAAAAGTCAATAAGAAAATGGACTCCACAGGAGATTTGTCCTCCTACAAGGTTGCAAACGAAATGCTGTACACAAGAACCAGATATGGGGAAGACTACCTGTATATCCCAAAAGGCCCCGCATACGGATATACGACATTAAGGGAGAATGTCATTAGCAAAATCTACAACAAAGGCCACCACAGTGTTGATCGAAACTTACGGTACGCTAGTGAATACCTATTTTGGCCTAAAATGCGGAAGGACTTCAGAGCATATGTGGCCCAATGCCACACATGCCAGATAAATAAGGAGACTACAAAATTACCTGAAGGAAAGGCTCAGACAGTTACCCTGCCGTCAGAAATCTTCGAATCGATAGCCATTGATTCTGCGGGACCCTTCTACAATTCATAGGGATACGACACAATCCTGGTTGCGATGGATAGGTTTTCGGGATTCATGTGGCTCATACTTACAACTAAGCAAGTAACGGCAATAGCAACCTGGGAACTTCTACGCAACAAAATATTTACACCTCATGGCTACCCAATATCTCTAGTAAGCGATGCTGACCCACGATTCGAGACACAGGTGTAGAGACAGCACTGTTGCTCACTAGGCATTAAGCATATCAAGGCGGCACCAGGCCATTATAAAACGAATGGACAAGTCGAAAGGAAAATTCGAGAATTAAAGACAGCTCTTCGAACCCTAGTCAATACAAGACAAAACAATTGGTTTGATGCCATACCAGAAATGGCAGCATACCTAAATGCAGGATGGTCAGAAACTCTTGGTATGTTACCATATAAAGCTATTTTCGGAAAAAACCACCCGCTACTCCCCCTAGCGAATTTCAAGAACTCAGCAGTACTGGCCACCTACGAATTGCTGAACAGACACCAAGCAATCCGGAACACAGCATTTAATGCTATCAAATTAGCATAATTTAGGAGCACAAGAACAGCAGCAAAATAGCGCAGACACCATACACCGATAGGGAAAGGTGACCTGTTATTGGTTTATGGAAGCCTTTTCGCAATAGAATCGGGGCGAAGCAAGAAACTACAATTGCGCTGGTGAGGACCGTTCAAGATAATTGAATATGATGACCACACGCAAAATTACATGTTGGAAATGGACGGCAGAATGTACAGAAACCGGCAAGGGACATTCCATGCATCTACCGGGAAACAATACCTCCCTAACGACAATACCACCTTCTCCGGAAGAAGCCACGCAAAGCCGCCTCCAATCATGGTAAATAAAAAACCAGAATGGGAAGTGGAGGTTATACGAGACTACAGGAAGCGCTATGACCGCGACCAGTTTCTGGTCGAATGGATGGGATATCCTGAAACTGAAAACAGCTGGGAACCCCTCCAAGGATTAGAAAATACAATAGAACTAGTAAACCAATAGTGGGAGGACAATAAACCAGAAGACGAGCTACTCCCTACAATAAACCATGTAACCGTGGCATGGAGCCCAACCCTGCTGGAAATACAACACCTCCACCCAGATACAAATGAAAAGATACAAGATGGATTTTGGTCAGCCCATTTTGAGAGCGATTTCGAAAGCAGCGAAGATGAAAATTGGGTTATGGGAGATGAAGCAGCATACCTAGCTCGGCTGGCCAAGGCTGAGTACTGGGAATAACAAGAAAAAGAAACATACCATCCAACAGCCTTATGATGTCAAACTATGAGCAAGTACCGTGGAGACTCCGCCATCAGCTAATGGGACTGTTGGTAAACAGTGATATTATCCCTAGATGATACCTTATATACCGATTATTCATACATATTTGCAACAAATGCCTAGATATAACAACCGAGTCAATGGGAAGGTTGTGGGGCAAAACAGTGGTGGACATAGTCCGCATTGGAAGTAGATGTTACCTGAGCACAGAAAAATGTGAGATGTGCATGGAGATGGAAGAAACTGAGATCAAGTACCACCCACCTTCCTCTGAACACCTAAGCAAGGCCGATACCTAAGCGAGGCCAACACTGAGACAGAAATACCACCTGCCATCCCTCAACCTCCTCCGAAGAGAAAAAACCCCACAACAGGACCTCCAAAACTGAAGAAAATCTTTACCCTCTTACAAACCTTTACCCTCTTACAAACCTTTACTCTCCTACAAACCTTGCCCTAACCGAGAAAGGTCGACCTACGAAGAAACAAGACATCAAGGGACGACACATTATTGTGGATGAACTACTGTGCAGTGGAACCACTCCACTGGAGACATACTGGAAAATATTTTACGTCGACTACTGCGATGATTGCGGGCGGATCGATATCAAAACAGAGGACTGGCAAGACCGGACAGTCCGAAACTACATTGCCCTACCGCACTACAAAGAGTCAGGTTGCTTTGTGCGCGAAGCACCCTGCCAGAAGTGCTTGGAGAGATGGTTGGAGGGGGTGGAATGGATGTTGCAGGATGACATGAGATTGTTGAAAGATAGCGAGAACGATGAGGATGGGTCCTATAGGGACTTTCAGGAGAATAGTGGGTTTACCGACTATTAGGATTTCATTAGGTTATTTTATTTGGTGAAGTTGTTATTTTATTTTGGCAGTGTAACCGGTACGGGTACTAGGTTGTTTTATGTTTGGTTTCACAGTATCATTTGATACTTGTATTGTTTCGTGTGCTATCGGTTGATACACACATTGTTTTATGTTTGGTTTCACAGTATTGTTTGATACTTGTATTGTTTCATGTGCTATTGGTTGATACACACATTATTTCATGTTTAGTTTCATAGTATCGTTTGATACTTGTATTGTTTCGTGTGCTATCAGTTGATACATACAATTTTTTGGAATATCGCTCATACTGGAGATAAGCGGTATACTGTATTTAAAGACTGCTGATTCCCGCAGTGTAAACAGCAGACTTCGACAGACAGTATTCTTAATATACTTGGTTGAATGGTTACTTTTTTGGATCTCCTATTACACCCCATTCAAAGCCTCCTTTAGTTAGCAGCACTCGCTTCTTGTTGATCAAGAAGCCATCTGCTCCTATCGTACCGCTACGTGACTAGGGCCTGGCCTGAACACATTACACACTTCCAGATCATGGAAGGTCAATGTATAGTAACTAAAACAAATTAGGAATGTTAAGTAACCAGTGGTGACTACAGTCAGAGGCTAGCAGAAATTGAGTACACTTCTGGTTCTAGTATAGTATAAGGCTAAGAGAGTCAAGTGATATCTTATAACCACAGTTGCATTTTATTATAATTCATGAAGATTAAACTAATATATTATTCAAAGGTACAGGAATTCAAAAGTACGGTGTCTGGTAATAAACTAATAGACTATAGTACTTCTCTCAATATCAATCACAACCTGCAACCACTCAAACATACTATCTATTAATTCTATGAACTATTCACTAGAAATCCACTGCCAAACAATATTCAGAGCCCATTCCAGGTATTATGCATAAGAGGAACTTTCATAATGCAATGAGCATATAATATCACAATTGGTACAAGGTGTAACTAGTACTCGTACTTGATTATGTTTTTAGGTTTGGTTTCATAGTATCACTTAATACTTGTATTGTTTCATGTGGTATCACTTGATACACACAATATTTTATATTTAGTTTCACAGTATTGTTTGATACTTGTATTGTTTTATGTAATATCACTTGATATATACAATGTTTTATGTTTAGTTTCACAGCATCATTTGATACCTTTATTGTTTCATGTAGTATTGCTTAATATATACAAGGTTTTACAATATTACTCATACCAGATATAAGTGATAAGCTGTATTTAAAGACCACTAATTTCCACAATAGAAATAGCAGACTTCAACTGACTGTATTTTAAATATACTTGGTTGAATGGTTACATTTTTGATTCCCTTCTACACCCTCTCAAAGCCTCCTTTAGTAAGTAGCACTCACTTCTTGTTGACTAAGAAGCCATTTGCTCCTATTGTACTGCCACATGAATGGGACCCCAGTCTGAACATATTACACACGATAATGTATTCGATTCCAAAGTCTAATGCAGTATTTGGAGAAAGAAAACTTTCTACCAAATGGGTAAATCCCTTATGCTATGCTAACTAGAGGATACTGACTGAGGGGTCTTTGTCCACTCCTATATAAGAAGTCCTCGGCTGTAATACAGAAGTCAGATGAAGTAATTTGGTCAATTGGTTGTGGCGTTATGTGTATGAGAAGAAAGCTATATAAGAGGATAACACCTAAGAGGCAATCATACCTCCAGACCCAAATGCAGACAAAGTGGAGTCATAAGAAGGTACACTGGTAACAAGTCAACCTCAAGGGCATTGGGTGATTATAGACTCATATACTGTTAGTACGATGAGGGCAAATATCACTCATGCCAGGGTTAATGCAAAAGGGTAATGAATCTGACTACATTGATAAGTCACTTGTTGGAGCTAATTATTCCATATACAGAGAATGAACCAGAAATCGCTTGTCATAATAAAAGGGTTCAAGTAACTATGGATAGAGCAGATGCTGCGATAAAAGAGATAGGAACATTCTCCCTACTACCTGCAGAATTTAGAGTCAAGTAGGGTTAAAGTTTATACTGTCTACGAAGTTTGCACTCAGGAAACAAGGAAAAAGATAGGAGAAGTAGATAGTCTGCGAATACCCACATGCAAAATACAAATATCAAAGTACCTCCCATGCTTTTACAGACATCATCAGTGATGGAGAAGAGATCTTATCAATATATTCATTATATGATATATTCTTTATACTTTCATTCACCCAAGAGTGTAGTGAACCTTCCTAGTATTTACTTTATCAAGTATCGGGCCCTAGTCAGAACTCACTTGTCCTTAGAGTTGGCTACTACCTAATGCCAGGGGTAGAATGTTTTTAATCTTACCTTAGCTCTCCTCCAACTCTGACTCCATATCTGATCATAGTGCTTCTATGAGATTCAGATCTAGAGGCTATACTAGCCATTTGATCTGTTCTATCTCATTCAGTTGCCTGTGTTGCCTAGCTGCTTCTTTATGGCTAGGAGTACTATCCTCCACAATGCCAACCCACCTATATTACTCAGAAGCCCAATGCCAGAATAGGACTAAATGGGATTCTATGACTATTTCCATATAAATGACAGAATCAATTTTCACTTTACCAGTGATAAAGACCAGACCTGACTTTAGTGTGCCATAAAAGGTACCCTATACTATTTTTGCTTGTCACTCAGACTGATAGGTATCATCAATACAATCAGAATAATACTCTTCTGATACCTTGTATATAATCCAAGATTTGTTACTAAAGCCAGCCATTGAAATTGTTAATTTATCAGTCTACAAAACTCATAGTCAATTATCCTATATCTAATCCTATCACTTCTAGTACCAGGCAACCCTGATAGGGTAGTTATATAGCTGTATTGCAAATTTTCGCTAAGGAACTCGCCAGTGATATCTCATAGAATGCAACACTCTCCTGATTGTATTAGAACTACAAGTATAATTTATCTCAATACAAATAACATTCCAGCTCATCCGACATATTCTTATATCACTTATAATAAAAGCTTGAAGCTGCAGCTTTACAGCTACATTTAATATGCATAGGGAACCAGTCCAGTGTTGGTTTGAAGCAGTGCCCATTTCCCTTGCCTATTGATAGATCCTTCCACTTGTTAGCTATTTCATACCATGCATATATGTGTTATTATTTACCTTCTGACAAAATTTGCCTCTTAATATTCCAATAGTTTCCAATCTTGGTCTAACTGTATCTGGCTTCTCATAAGGTTATTATCTTGATGTATTTACCCTGAGTCATTTCATGGTACCAAACACCCTTTGGGTACTGTTTACATACTCCTTTTCACTTCATGGTATAATATTTATGCAGTATTTAAAGCATTTTATTGCAATTTACTACCTATGCTACAGTATAGTGACACCTACAGAGGTATAGCTCCTAAGTTTTGTATGTTCCACAGGAGCTAAGAGCAGCAAACATTGCTTGTAAAACCTACAAAACTTAGGTACTGTACCTCTGTATACAATAGAAGTAACAATTTCAAGGATCGGGTCTCATACTGCTACACCTGAGATACCCCTACACCCAAGTACTCAGATGTAAGGGTGTTTGGGATTCCATTACACAAATCTTGCTCCTCAGTCAAAAGTTCTCCCATTATCTTAATATGGTATTGTAAGAAATGCCATGCTATATCGTGTCTGTCCTATATTGTTCCCAACATCTCAATACAAATGTGTGCAGAAAATATTATGAAGCAAAAAGGAATTCAAGACTAAAATCTCCATGGTGTTCAACATCATGAAACAATTAGAGATGAGCGCATAATAGTTCTTACACTTTGCAATAACGCGGGTTGGATCTGGGCTTGGATAGAGCAGTATCTTAATATACATTGCTGAACCTATCAAAGAGTAAGTGTATTGCATTCTTAAAAAATAGTAGATTAATTCTAATATCTAACATAAACAGATCTACAAATATGTAAAAGAAACCAGCACATCTTCCTATTTCCACCATTCTGGTCAACCCCCAATCTTCAACGATACAGAAAGACAGCAATTAGAGACATTTGTGACCCGCGAAACGAGAACTCAACGGCTTAGCTAAAATGATATATGCCTAGAAATAGGCTATATCTGTAGCCCACACACTGTAAAAATTGTCATGGAGTCTCTGGGCTACCATAGACAAGTACCATAACATAAATTTGCAATTTGCCCTGCGAATCGACCGCTATGTATTGCCTGGTGTCAGGCGTGTTTGGATTGAACATATGAGGATTGGTTGTGAGTTGTCTGAACAGATGAGTCCACATTCTCCATGGCTGACTTTGGATATCAGCTATGGGTTACACAGAATGTAACCGGTACGGGTTACCATTGGTTTATGTTTGGTTTCACAGTATTGTTTGATACTTGTAGTGTTTCGTGTGCTATCAGTTGATACACGCATTGTTTTATGTTTGATTTCACAGTATCGTTTGATACTTGTAGTGTTTCGTGTGCTATCGGTTGATAGACACATTGTTTTATGTTTGGTTTCACAGTATCGTTTGATACTTGTAGTGTTTCGTGTGCTATTGGTTGATACAAACATTGTTTTATATTTGGTTTCATAAGTATCATTTGATATGTATATTGTTTCGTGTGCTATCGGTTGAGACACACAATGTTTTGCAATATCGCGCATAGTGGAGATAAGCGATATGCTGTATTTAAAGACCACTGATTCCCGCGATGGAAACAGCAGACTTCGACTGACAGTATTCTTTAATATACATGGTTGAACGGTTACTTCCTTGATCTTCTATTAGACTCCGTTCGAAGCCTCCTTTAGCTAGCAGCGCTCGCTTCGTGTTGATCA
>PYWC01000026.1:1261607-1378194 GCA_003182015.1 Tuber magnatum | reverse complement strand
CTGATTCCCGCGATGGAAACAGCAGACTTCGACTGACAGTATTCTTTAATATACTTGGTTGAACGGTTACTTCCTTGATCTCCTATTACACCCCATTCGAAGCCTCCTTTAGCTAGCAGCGCTCGCTTCGTGTTGATCACGAAGCCATCTGCTCCTATTGTACCGCTACGTGACTAGGGCCTAGCCCGAACACATTACACAGAAGGCAAGTGAGGAGTACCATGCTGATTGCGTAGATGAAACTTTTGAGTCCAGTTGGGAAAGTAGGCTGATTTGGGATGCATTTTGCAGCCAACCGAAATCTAAGCTGCCCTTTATGCCTAGTAAAGCTAAGGTAGACTCAGCTCTCTATGTTAGAAATATTATGCACCTGCATCTTGTCCCCTTTTAGCCTCAGTGTTGTGAAATGTACAGGTGGCCAACAGTCATGAAGAATGGGGTACCTGGTCACAAGGAAAAGGCTATACAGTATGAGAACTTGAATGAGATGGAAAGCACGTGGTGGCCTGCTCAGTCTCCAGATTTAAACCTAATTGAACAGTTGTGGTTATATATAGCGAATGAGTGAGGGGAAACTTGGAGTTGAATTAGTAATATCCTGACCTTAAAGACCGCTTTAGGTACCATTTGAAATGCAATACCAACCAAAAGGCTTTAAAGCTTCATTAGAACAATGCCACAGTGCCTTCAAGCTATTATCAATATAGATGGGGGACCTACTAGATATTAATTTCTCTATTTTAAACTATATAATTATAGACTTTATTGCTTTACCCATTATGTTTATAAGATATCACTTGTAGTACTCCCTATTTTGGAAAGGACCCAACTTTTTGCCACCACCAAATAAAACTCACCAGCCATCACTCAAATTTCCTAGCCTGGTTTAGCCCACATATAAATATCGCATCTCCTTTAGGAAAGGGACCCGACTTTTGTCAACCCCCTAGTACAGTACGATTGTAGATATTTTACGGCACCTGCCGGAGGCCGCGACCTTCACAAGTAGCCTAACGCCAACTACAGCCGCCCAAGCCGGACCAGAACACCGCAAGGCCACGCCGACAAGAGACCATGAAGATATGGTACCGTACACAACCCGCCAAGCCACTGCGCCAGTATAGTATCAGTATCATCCACCGACCAAAGTTAGGCCGTACCCTGGGGTGCCGGCGAAGGATTCTCCAGGATTTGTACCCCACGAATAAATCTAAGACTCAACAAAAAAACAAAAATTATCTCCCATCCGACCAAAAGCCTGCGAAAAAAATTGGCCGACCTAACCCAAACCCCGCTTCCTGAACAAAAACTCTACTCGAGTACGGGTACTACCACCACAACCCCCCCCTCCTTGTCAACTCCCAACCGCAGTGTTCAGCTCACTCACCACTGTAAACCCGCCAAACCAATGCAAGCCCAATATATCTACAATTCCATAGAGGCGCCATCAGTATTCCGCCCATTGCCGATACGCTCGAGGGTTTGAGAGAGGCGTGAGCTCCACCTTTTCCCCTATCCACTGCATGTATCTCCCTTGGACCGTTGAGGTAGGGTTTCAAGGTATAGTAATACAGTAGCTGACTCATATTAGGATGTCCGAGACTGATACCATTCCCGGCTCACCTGTCGAGTACGTGTAGTGTAGCTCCTGATATCCTAATTGTGTATAATACACGCCCTGGGAAATCAAATACCAAGGGGAGATGTGCCAAATATCTTTTTCCTTATCATACCCTCATGTTTTTCAGCCGTCCTGCTCATCTAGCACCCTGCTTATCTCAATTGCACCCCCGCACTACTCATCCCTCCTCACGTACATATCGTACCGACGCACAACATTTCCATACCCAAATCCACACTATTTCCATCCGGTGTAATATCGCGCCCCTCCCGGCCGATCGCTACGCCCGGTGGATGCTACAGTATGTTAAACTCAACTCACAAGTAACTCGCCACACTGCCCTCCTGCAATTCCAGAACCCGTAGGACGCTAAGGGAGGTGAAACCCCCCTCTCCCCCCGCCCTCCCCCGAACGATTAGCACAGCACAATCGAGAAGTATAACTGCAACGGTCCAATGCCCCCGGTACACTATAATATATCCAACATATTATGTAGTGTACTCGGACAGCCAAGTTGAAGCCGCGAACCTAACATAGCAATTCCCATACAAAGCGTCAGACTTCAACTCCACCACACCTGTATACCGTAGAAGCCACCCACCCTGCGGGAAGGGACTACCGGAAGCTGTATCATATACCGTATAATACTCCGATCCCCACCATTGAAAATGTTTGTACTCATTCTCCTTAATCAGTCACGGAATCGTGAGAGGAAGGAGAGAAGAGAAAAACAGCCAAAGGCAAGGTGCGATATTTTTAATTCCTAACATATGCATAACAGTACCAGTATGCCGCCTTCCGGCACGCAGTGAGTGGGCCTCCCTCACCGAGAGCGTGACTAATCTCCCCCTGCCGGAGTTCCCCCCGGGCACCGGCATACCGAGAACCGTAAAATGCGATGGTAAGATAGAATTTACATGGTCCGCGAGTATAATAGGTGACCCCAGCACAGAGAGTTCAACCCCCCACCCAACGGCTACAAACGGCTACAAGCGCATGCGCAGCCGTACAGCCAATACCGGTACACATCAGCGAAGTTTCAGTCACTGATAAAGAAGTCGCTTATCAACCTCTGTCCGGCTCGAACAAGTGACAAGCAGTGGCATGGAGTTATTGATCGCCTTTTTTCTTTTTTCTTCCGCCGTTTCCCACTGTACCAACACTCCGGCGAGGTGAGGAGGATGTATTTATGTGGGTAAATTTAAAGCCAGGGCCAATGCATCACACCATGTGCGGACGTGAATCTGAAATCAGAAAACGAGTGATTGCTCGTGACATGCTTTACGACTGGATGATTCCAGTTCTAGTGTGGTGCGTTTAAAATTTCCTCGCTAACTCTTTCATATCCTTATGCCCATCCACAAATCGGTGCACGCATGTATACTCCTCTCCCCCAGCCAAATCAACGCACCAACCAAACATGCATTCAATGATAAGTCTGGGTATGTGTTCACTAACCTAGCTGGCAGACAACGAGAACCTACCTCTTGGGCTCATTCCTCGACATCCATGCCAAAATTCCGGAAAAGTTCCTTCCGGCTTCAGCCCGCTCCTCCGGATCCAACAAATCCCAGAACCTCGTCTTCTGAACCTTGAGCTTATTCCAATCGTTTCCCTCCTCTGTTTGGAAATACTCGTGGTTTAGGTTGGGCATCTGGCCAGTTTCAAGGAAGCGCAGATACGGCTGGGATACCGAGACGCGGGTTATGGAGACGTGGTGGTGGAGGGAGGTTAGGAGGAAGATCTACACTACCAATTGAGCTCGCTGATAAAAGGGAGGCAGTTGGGGGTTATACATCATCCCGCCATTTATCACCCTTCCCGACAGCTCTAAACCGGACCTTCTTTTCTGTCTTGCCCTCTGGTTTGCCCTCTTTTGGTCCTTTCCTTCTATCCTGTGCGAGACTGAGCGCGGCAGCCACCTCGCGGGTAATGCCGACTACGTCCCCGACTTCTTCCTCGCCGTCAACATCCATGCTATCGTTCGACACTTTCTTCAAAAACTCGATTTCATGCCGGACCTGCACACCCATGACGGGGCCTTCAACAAGGCCGGAGCGAGCCTCGGCGGGGAGGGCGGGGGTAAGATAAACGTAGTTGGTCATGTGCACAAGAAATCGGGATCTCTGAAGTGCAACTCTCGGGAGTGCACGGGGTAGACTTTGACTTCCCCAGGTATTTTTAGCAAGCGTAAACCGATTATTCGTACTTCATATTGCGATCAAGAGGGTTTATTACTAGATCCGCACTCCGTACCCCCAGCAGATAGGCTCAATAAAGTTTTTCACGAGCTCTTCCCGGAATTTCTCGGGCATGGAAAATTTCCCATCATCCTCTTCCCCGTCCATCCTTGGGGATTCGCTAGGAGTCGCAGCGGTAGTAGACCGTTCCTCCGGTTTGCCCTTCTTTTCCACCACGCCTGCCGCCACCACTTCTTCCGCCTTCCTCTTACCGTTCTTGCCGGCCTCATCACCTGATGACATGGGTGTTGGGGGATCTGAAGGGGGCTCAGTGGGATAGTATGGTTTAACCAAGTCGACTCCTTGATAAAACCTGTACATGTGACCTAGTTTGATATCTCTCCTCCGTCTCGCAAGAGCTTCCACTGCGTCATCATTCGTAATGAGCAATTCCCTCCTTCTCTCGGAAAATATCTTGTCATCATCACCCGGAATAAAGCTAGCTCCATCACGGGGTAGAAGCTTCTCAACCGGGACATTGTATTCCACCGAGACGCCAAGGGCGTTAAGATGCTCGGGCGTGACCTCGGTAGCTTTCTTGATCTTTCCAAAGAAGGAGTAAAAGGAACGTTCCTGGGGTGGAGCAGTAAAGCCTGAAATTGAGGTTTGTGGGGAAGAATAGCGGGGGAATATTTTCGGACCAGTAAACGGCACGGGCGGCTTTATCGTAGGAGCACTAAATTGCGACCCGTCCAGGCCCCGGATCGGTGTTGATGCAACGGTCGCCCAGTTGCAAAACATGGTAGTAGGGGCAATTAGGGGGGACCGGAGGCAGGATGGCTAGGAATAGACAGAATTGATGATGGGGGAAGGGGGGGTTGCGGCTTTCGTGATGGAGGGGGCTAGAATTGGAGTAGGGAGGGTTTAACGGGGAGGGTGGTGGAGGGCGGTTGCCGTTGTCAAGGGAGCCACGTTACACGTAGACCCTCTCGTTTCCTTGCCGAAATCTGCACTAAAAATGCCTGAGGCTTGCCGGGGGGTATCGTGCGGTACAGTACCGTTACTTGGGGATTGCAATCGAACCTGTCAAATACCAAGAATGGGCGGACATTTCGGTACGGTACCGTGATGAGCACTGCTCAAGTACAATACATTACAAGTATGATGCCAATATTATTATTTTTTTGGCAGAGTTCATGATGGGCAAGATGGCCATATCCCGGAGAACTCTCTTCCGGTAACACTGTGAATCCACTCTCAGTAGAAGCAGCATTTCTCCCAACTCTTCCCGCAGTTGCTGCGCCCCCATGCGCGTTAGGGGCGTTTATTCCCCCCGCTTGCAATTGACTTCCGTACCGATAATTGCGGGGAAATTTTGGATAATGCTGTATAGCTTGCCCAAGGCGCTCACGAGCAACTCCACCTTGCATCACGCATTCGACGCGCAGGGTACGGCACCTAGAAGCGCTCCCACACATAACCGGCCTCAGTGTTATCACGGATGATAGTACCCGGACAGTACTCGTGCTTGGGTAGCGGTACTCGTAGAAAAAAACGGAAAAAAAAAAGGGGTCAGCGATACGGCATCCTATGGGGCAGTGAGCAGATGGTCAGTATGAATAATAGAAAGCGATGGGTTCTGGCACATAAACAACCCGGTGGATACAAAGCGGACCATCCAGCATCTCACCAACAAGCAGATATCCCGGGCCAAGCCAATAACTAAAAATTAGCCTCGGTACGGGATGACTTTACAGAAATTACTTGAAACTCGCAGAGGCCCCTCAAAGCCCTACTTGTACTTGTACCTTGCCACCACGAGTTTCCCAACTTTTCTCCAACATAATCAGGTACTCGAGCACAGTAGGAGTACCATAACTTGAATTCCCCTCGTAGACTCCCTCCCAAGCCAGTCGGCAATTTCCTTCAAAAGCAGCCTTCAAACCCTCCGCCGATCAGCGGCACTTTGCTCCAAACTACCGGTATTCGGTGCTCGGGGGTGGAAGCCAGACTGCTCAATGGCAACCGAGCAGGGCGACAATCGGCACGTTTTCCCCTCATGACCGTCAAGACCGCTTGCCCCATAAAACTGCGCGCGTTGGCATACCGGTATACTTGAGTACTTGTACCCCTACTGTACTCGTACCCGTACCGTCACCAGCAAAAATCCAGCGATAAAGCGGGCTACTCACCCCACGCTATCGTATCGCCAGCTGGCAACTGACAAGGCACGATACGATAACACCCTGAACAAGCCAAGCGGGAAATGGCGAGCAATAAATAATAAAAATGGAAAAAAAAAGCAGGCATGAAAGTTTGAGGGAAAAGGGCAGGCGGAAAAAAAAAAGTGTACGGTATGATAGGAGAGAGCGTGTGTGGAGCCTGAAGTGGTCTGTGCCCTTTTCACCGCTGTTCTTCGGATGCTCCCGAGAGGAGCTCCACGATTTGTTCCTCGAGGTTACACTTTTAATTCCCCCAAGTACTCGTACTGTACTATTCGTGCGGTACCGTACTCTGCATCATCATGTCCCCCCCCCCTTCTTGCCCCGTTCCAGTCCACCCACCGAACCAGCCAGCCGGAGAGCGGACGACGTAAAAATCTCGACCAAGCGGGTAAGCTTTTCATCTGCCAGTCAAAACCCAAAACAGAATAAACAAACCGGAGTTTTTTATTCTTGGGTTAAAAAAAAAAAAAAAAAAAAACCCACCCGCGATCAGTTACGCTAACTTACACCCTGTCGCGCCCTGCCTACCTTTGATACAAGTACGATACGATCAGCGATCAGCACCGACATCGCCGACATCGCCGACACGAATATGCACAGAAACGTTACAGACGTGTTTGCAGGAAAGTATGTCTATCCGCTGGATTACCATCAAGCGGGCGGTAAACGCTGCGGAAATGTTTCCCCTACTTTACCTGCAGAGTTCATGCGGAGTATTGCACAGTACATGTTTCCCGGGTTCCACTGATTGATTCATTGTGGGATGAATGAATGTTTGGGATTCGGGAGCTAGATTAGTGTGCAGTCTTATGCACAATGTGCTTTACCACGCCGGTAGGAGGACTCTGGCAGCTGTAACAATATGTTTTGTTTGCTCACTCGGTAGCATAACCGCCGGATGATTGGGTAGAAGGAGATGGCTTGAATGAAACCAATTAATTTCATAGTCGGATGGAAAGAAATGGGCTGGGCTATCACTCAGGTGAACTGCCCTGTGATCCGCACGTCATTCACAGATGTTAGGAGGGCGGGGGAACAAAGAAAGAGGAGAGGAGGAGAAGGAAACGGCTCCCCCGATGGCTTGCTATCTGATAGGCAACCCTGTCTATCGCGCAGCCGTCTAACTTATCGCCTCGACAAGTCTACTCTACTGCGGGGGAGTAAGTAAGTTGGGCTATCAGGGATAGGAGCTCAGGGACATCAGCGATTGTGTGAAGCAGCTCCACGAGTGTACTTTGCAATGGAAACGTGGTATGGTGTTTGGGCTGTATGATACTTCATCAGTTGTTCGCCAGCAAGATAGATTGCCCACCATTAATCTCACCGTGCCCAAGGCTCAATATCCAAGTAGACAACTACAATAAATGAATTAAATGGATAGAAATAAGAAAAACAAGGAATTCATTCCCTGACACTATCGGATTTTCCGAATGACCCGGTCGCTGGCGCCCGCCTATCGTTGCGTAGGGATTGAGCACGTACCTCACCTTCCTGCTTCCTCCTCCTCCTCAACCTCTCCTGAACAAAGAAAAAGCAGCGAACCCAACCTGCAATCGTCACACCATCTCACTCGAGAACCCAGTCAGCATCAGTGGAAATATCCCACTCGGAGCCATCCCATTTACCGATTTCCTCCTTTTCCTCCCCAAACACAAACTCAATTAACATTCTCAGTCCGATTACCCCGTCTGATCACTTTCCACCTACCTGTAACGTATGAGCGCCCACGAATGCCAGCCTCTCGCAGTCGTGGGAGACCGGGTTTGTGGGGAAGTGCTTATTATGGGCTGCGGCTCGTTGGCTTTGTGTCTCGTGAGCCAGTTGTTGCGCGTGTCGTGTCACCAGTCATCATTGCGGATGGCGGACGGTGGATTTATGGCAACGAAGGAACTCCATTGTATGGTACTCTTACAAGTAGCGCAATGTAAGGCGCCCGATGATTTGAAGCTATAGACGATCATATGGTAGCTTGAAGCGATGGCCACTGATAATGGGAAACGTATGTGCAGTGTTGTGTTTTACTGGCGGGTGCGTTTGCTTTCCTCCTCTCTCTCTCTCTCCTACCCCTAACCANAACCCCCCCCCCCCCCCCCCAATTCCTCTACTAATTGGACTTCCTCTCTCGTAGTTTTGGTTGTGCCTGCTGTTGTTTCTCTGGTAGTTTTTCTTTCTTGTCGTTGTTGAGCTTACTAACTAAGGTCGAGCCTTAAAATTATTTTCTGCCTCGCAGCCCTTTATTTATTTATTTATTTATTTACTTGTTTATTTGCTTTTTTTATATTCCTCGAATTAAGGCTGTGCCTGGAGCTTTTTCCTCGAAAAACAAACGGCGGCTACGAACGTTTACAGTATCGCTGCCTAACTTACCACTACCCTACCTATCAAGCTTATAAATTGCGCCTTCCCTGTCTTTCTATTCGGATTTATCGCCTCTCCAATTAAGCCGTTTCTATAAAGTCTGCCCCATTCTACCCAGTATATCGAATCGTATAGGACCATCTATCCATTTATCTATATACGAAGCGGTCGACCAACCGCGCAATCCGGCAACGAAGCTACCATATCATACAAAGCTAGCATACCAACCAAGCTAACATGTCTATCGAGACTCAACAGCTCCACCGCGCTCTGATCACAAAAGACCGTTCGCTGCCATGCGCCAGATATCGTAGCATGAACGAAATCCTCCCTACGCTGTATCTCGGCGAGTTAGTTTTTCCCCTTCCTTCCTACCCCGATCCCCCGCCAACCCTACTGACACTCTCATAGCTGCAAGGCGATCCTCGACCCAATAACCCTCTTATCCTCCGGCGTAACGCATGTCCTCTCGCTCCGGCAGTCGCCCGTGTACATGCGCCACCCAGTGAACGTGAAGCACGGCCAGATCTTCATTGACGACACGGAAGATACCTGGCTGCTCGACTCACTCAATGACGCTATGAATTTTATCGAGCGTGCGATGGGAAGCGGCGGAACCGTGCTTGTGCACTGCCAGGAGGGGAGGAGTCGGAGCGCCAGCGTTGTCATTGCTTTTCGTGAGTTTCTCCCCTTTTCCCTTTCCCCGTTCATGCTGGAGCGGTTGGGAGAGGTGGTGGTGGTGGCTAATATGGGGGAATCAACTAGTGATGAAGCATTTCCAGGTCTCCTTTGAACAGGCTTGGGGTTACGTACGTCGCCGACGACCAGTCGCCGGGCCAAACCCGGGGTTTGTGGACCAGTTGAAGATCTGGGAGAGGAGGGGGTATTGGTGATTTTCTGAAATCTTTTATTATCTCTCCCTCTTTTACTTGTGGGTAATGACACTCCTGACGGAAACCTTTCCTTTTGGTTATTATTATTTTCTCCGTTTCATATGATCATCTACGTGGAGTTTTGGTGGAGTCTTTTTTTTTAATTTTTTTATTTTTACCTACAGCTTTGCATGAACGATGGCGCATTCGTTACCACCGCGGGTTCCTTTTGTCGGCCTCTCACCTTTTATTTTTTTATTTTCACCTCTCACTTCTACTTGTAGTCTAATTAACCTCGAGGGAAAAGAAATGAATCAAGATATCATCATACAGTTCAAAAATCTATTCACAGGAAATCGCGATAAATTGTCATTATCAACCAGGCACATTTCCCCTGTTCTTCCAACTCCAGACCAGAGTGAGCCTCAATGACGATCGTTACGTCGCGTTTTCGGTCTATCGCTGCTGGGTATGTACAGTACAGCATTTCCACAAAAAGAGAGACGGATAGGACAGGACATGTGCGACCGACCCCTCATCCCCGCATCAGCCTCGCCATGCCAAGCAAGAGTATACCGACTTACCACCCACCCACGATTCCCCTGATTCAGGGAACGCTCAGCCATCCGTACTGCACTTCACTTCACTTTACCTGAAAAAAACTAAAAAAAGGTGAAATCATTCTGGGCAATACGTATTTGTATTACGAGCTTTTGCCTTCAGGGCGGGTAAACAATTAAGTAGGTGTTCCTGCTGCTGCGTAGTTATCTGTAATTACGCCGGGTCTCATTGATCATTCTTGACCGTCGACTCGGTGTCATGATGCGTCACTCGCCCGAGCNACCTTAATTGAAACCCTGATTCAAAGATAGTTGGTGAGAATGGAGAAGGGGAGGGGGGGTGAGCTTATTCAGTGCGAATTCCAATGTCGACCGGGGGGGGGGAATACTTACTTGACAGGAAATTATTTTAGAGCGATGGCGATGGCGATGCGATGGTATGCGATGTGATGCAATGGGATGGGATGGGACGGAATGGGATAGGTTGGATTATGTTTTGGTGGGAGCGCGGTTGCATGAGATGGGGTCCCGGCATTTTTCATTAACGGAACGAAAGCGGTAGTACAGGGACTAGGGCTCTGCGGTGACGTTTGTTCCCGAGTAGGGGTCCTCCGATACTCTTTACGGAAATGGTTATCACGGCCTCTGCTTTTGCTTTCTTGTAGCCTTTCGGTATTTACGGTCATCACGGGCAAGGCTCAACCTAAAAGTTTCAGTCGATCGGCTATCATGACTCTAATCTGTCCAATTCGGTCATAACCCCCTCCCCCCACCTCCCCTGCGGCGGAGTACCGCCCGGGAGCCGAAGGAAAGTTGGTCGGATCACTCCAGGGTCCTGGACACGGTATGTATGCACACGCTTCCTTCTCTCTCTCCCTCCCTCTCTTTCCACGGGGTGCAGTCTGGTGGCTTTTTACAGGGTGCTATCGCCTTGATCGTCACAGGCAAAAAAAACTCGAGTTGATAAGGGAGAAAGGGAAATAAACATTTTGAAAACGACGGATCAAGGAGATAGCGTTAATCGCATACCTGGACAACTGAGAAACTCACAAGTTTTTTTATGCGAGTATATCAACACCCCCGGTTGCAAAAATATTTGGTGGCGTTTCCGCCTGTCTGTCATACCTTACCGTACTCGAGTAACTCTACCATACCCATACCCCCCCCCCGCCCCTCCTTCCTATCCCTTCGATCCCCATGAATTACGGTATGATAGCCATCACTTTGTCAAGGCGAACCCCTCACCCATCCATTCACGACACCCCCCCTCCTCCCACCCCTTCCAATAGGACCGGACCATACATCACCCCGAAGTGGAACCCGCCAAGTAACCGCACTTTTCTCGGGTACCCGTGGTCTAGAACGAATTCTTGTACTTCCATCCCCATGGGGCTCAAAATAACGTGTGTCAGAGGTACAAATCTGAGCGATTCCGCGCATGTACAGTACTGTACATCAGGCCCGACCGACTCTGCAGGAGTTGAATCCGCAGCTGTAGAGTACGGTACTAAATCTACCGGCCACATAGATTACGTGGAATATCGGGGGAGTTTTTTTTTTCTTTTTTTTCTTTGGGGGCAGTTATGCCCGAAAGAAAACTTTTTTAGAGTCAGCGTGTACAGTATTTTTGTCGGGTAAAATATCATACCGCTCCCGGAGGCCAGAATATGGGTGCGAAATGTTCACTTCCTCATGAGTTTTCTTTATTTCTGGTGGTTGGGCATTGAGATGGGTCGGGGAGCTGAGACGGTGAATCGCTTCTACGGAGTTACCGGTGCGGTAATGTAAATTGGGATGGGGTAGAAGCACATGCGTCGCAACGCTGAAACTTGTGCTTCTGGTCTTGGTTGTTTTGAACCCCCTCCCCCGGGGATAGGCCGTACGAACATATGGTAGGTTTTCTCATCTTGGATCGGGCACTGACACCCTGCAGGTTTCTAACAACCCTCTCACCATGGCTGCTGCTCTCGGTGCAGTCGAGGTGCGCAGGTTGGACGCCTTTGGGGTTATCTAGCTCAGGGAGTAGGCATTCCTGGAAGTTCCGACGTGTTTATTCATTGTCTGCAGAGTGATGAATGTAGTGCGCCCCTCGGCGCGGTATTCGTGGCCAAGCGACGAACGATATGATAGAAGAGGAAATGAAGTGATGGGGTCGAGTAACTTGGGGGGGTTATCGGAAGTTGGTTATTGCTTCGCTGGGAGGGGGGGTTTTTTTTATGGGACCGGGGTTAAGAGGAATTCCCGGAATCACCAAGTGAGGGTTTGTGCGATGCGGTGTTGTGCTGGGCGTCTTCAACTCGCTGAGAGGTACGGTAGGGACGGGGTACGGTAGTGCATGGCGGGTTGGTGAATATGCAATTATGGGATGGTGTACTGTACCGGGGTTGTGGTTTTCCAAGGAAGTGTCGTGTGAGGCTGGAGGCTTGAAGCGATTAATGTGGGAATAGATTAGCACACTGGTGCATACGGTATCATGGTATGATAGCGGGGGAATCGTGAGATAGGTCATGGCCGGGAAAGAAATATATGGAAGGTGAGAGAAGGGAGAAGATCAAGGAAGAAGATAGAGAGGTTATCTCAATTTGCTGTAGTGGTGTGCGCCTTGAGCATGGTTGCTCGCGAGGTCCCGTACTCGGGATACCAATGAATGCTAGCAACCTCTTCCAGAGATCTATGTGGCGTGACTTTATAATATTGAATATCTGGGGCGGGAGTACTGGTACTGTACTGTACTTTGCCAAGGAATTGTTGTTCAATTCCAGCCCCCCCGAAGGAGTTTCAACCACTAGAGTGCTTCGGTGAGAATTAAATCTCTGTAGTATTATTAAACGATAGAGTGGATGATCCCAGACACATTGATAACGAGGAAATAAGGGACGCCTCAATTACACAGAAGTATTGGGTCTAGAAACAGCTCTACTTTTAGTCCGATAGGACCCTGGGAATTTCCGAAACATGTTAATTATCATACCATTAATTACCTTGGCAAGAACAATCAATAAACAGAGGCATAACCCGGGATAATGCCACGCTTGGCCAATCACCATTCCAAAATCTATTACTAATCTAGAGTGAATCTCCACCAGCTATCGTGCAGTACTACGATACCTGCATAGATGTCCCTCACCGTACTATATTTCCCCATTCTGCCAAAGGAACATTAAAGTACGTTGCGCACGTCCCACAGCGCCCCCCCCCCTCGCACTGTACCGTGCTGGCAGTTTATTTGTTGCACGTACGGACTCTAGAAGCACTACCGATATTTTTAAAACTAAGTTTAGTGTCAACCCAGTCATTAGTTAAGTGCGTACGGCGACAGCGAACGGCAGGGGGGCAAAATCTCTGCTCGAAGGTTCATATCCGTGCACCAGGCTTCAGGCGTCGTCAACCTACTGCAGATGTAGAAAAAGGTGTATCGGGTGATGATGTGTTTCTTAATATTGATTTTCACTTTTTTGGTGTTTGTAGGCGGTCTTGCACCCAGCCTTCTCCGCGCTCAATGGACGCCTGGGGAGGATACGGGAAGGAAACAAGGAAACTTTTCTGAGGTTGATGTAATGAGGATCTTTGCTGGCGTAGCAGGGCGGGGTATTCTGCAGTTGCGTTCGGATAAGGGTGGGGTCATTACCTATGGATTCTCGAGTTCGGGGGAGTTTTATTGGGTATCATACGTATGTGTTTTCTGGACATTGGGAGCTGGGGACTCGGGCGAGCGGGGTTAGGCTGCTCATCAATGGTCACTCGCTCTGCACTGAGAAATGTGTTGGTCTGTTTGGATGACGTCTCATCGCACCTGATCAGCCGAGCGATGTATCGGTATTTCTGGTGTGTTCTAATATTGTGGTCTTCCGAGATTTCTTTATGAGTATGAATGGGTGAGAAGGATAATAATGGATCGAGCCGATGCTAACCTTGACTTGGGGGAGAACCAGCTGATACCGACCCGAATACAAGAGACAGCTCTGGCTGGACACTACGATACTTTCCTGGAATGCTGAGTGCGGAAACGGGAGAGTGATCGATCGATGTGCTATTAGCCTAGCCAACGAGATGATGCCAACCCTAACCTAGGCAGAATGATAAATGAAACCATATCAGTGTAATAAGCCCCGGCTCCTATTAGAAATGCTAGTAGCTAATGGTAGAAAACAACTAACAACTTTGGTGGATCTGGAACCATTATGGGTGGCGGCTCTACCGTGCGGCTAAATTTCGTTAAGGCCAAGAATGATTGCGACAGAACGGTATGAACTCTCGAGGTTCGTTTATAAATTTAATTTGCGAATATTGCGGCAGGGTAATACCTGAAGTTGCGAAATGTTACCGGCAGTCGGGCATATCACTGCTTCAACTCGTTTTAAGAGAGTTTCGCGAGAAAGCGAGTTGGGACGTGCGGAGAGGGTGGGTTCTCCACCTTTCAGCCGCAGAAATCCCAATACCGATGCCTTCCCGGGGAGTTTCGGAGGGGGTTTGGCGGTTGGTGGTAGGAATTCTCGGCATGGAAATGTTGGACGACAAAGCTTTGTAATCTGTCATAGCCTAATTCGCACAAGGCTATTGTCTTGGGATATGGGAGCGCCGTCAAATGCCCCTCTTCATCATCAGCTCGTACCCTCTTTATGGGTAGTGCTACCGGCAGTATGGGCCACGCTGCTGGCTGTCGGCAATTTTCTCTCTCTAGTAATCGATACCAGGGATAAGATATCACAGCCATCAGGATATATTAAAACTGCTTTGGCAAAAAGGTGCGGACCACATGGAACAAGCCAGAAGCTATGCTCGGGGAGTTCGTGGGGAAAGGGCACGTCCCGAGAGACATCTGGAGGGCCTGCCAAGACGTGAAGGAACATTTTGACTGGGTAGGCTGGCGACTTTCCGAACTTCTCAAGATACTGACGACAGCACTTGCCTAAGGACGGTGGGCGGTCATATGTACTAAGGTTTTTGATGAATCTCTCGAGGATCATCGGACTGGGCCTCTAAAATTTCTTTAGAACATTCAGTTGCCCCGGAGTCGCCAAGTGTCCGAGTATTTTTACGAAAAAAGCCTTTTTATTCGGGTCTGGTTAGGAATCGCTTCCCCGATGTGGATGTTATTCCGGTTCAATAAAGGAAGGTGCAGAGGCATATCTGAGGATGTGGTTGGACGGCAACCTAGAACTCGATATAATGAGCAAGCATATGAGAGAGGATATGGTAGAGGTCATTCTGGACAAAGTATCATAGGCGGATCTTGGGATATGTGACTTTCCAGATTTCGGTGCACCGAGATAGATTTCGACCAGTTTCCCCCAGAATCAGAATGATACGGAGAGACAACAATCTCTCAGGAGAAAAAGGCTCGACGAGATGGTGGAGGGTCGGGGTGTTGGGGGCTTGCGCAATCCAACGTTGCAAAGGATCAAGGTTTAGAAGGGGTGTACTGTACGGGTAGGCCACGACATGGATGAAAGTCCCTATGTGGGTATCCCGTTCGCTGCAGTCATCGAGACTAGCAAAGTTATTTCACACTTTGGAAGAAAGAAACCACGGCTCCCGAACTGGGCCATGATAATACCCTTTCCGTACAGACCCCACCGGGCTCTTGTTTTGGATTGGTCACTATCAATTCATCCTCATAAAGGGCTTGCCCGGCCTGTTTCACTGGGCAGGAGTATCTCTTTGCCAATCTACACTTTTCGGCAGTCCCCGTTCGTTGGGTGTCGGGGTTTTCTTGACAAATGATACCTCAACTTTGGGTGCGCCAGGAGCCTTTGGCCTCCACTTTCTGCACCACCACTGATAGCTCTATCTCTGGAATGTGCCTCTTACTGCTGGGGAGCGCACACTAGGATGGGAATTGCCGAAGGTGTAGTTCTACTTGCGCTAAAGTTACCATATGGATTTGGTAGCAATGCATCTTGCAAGATACTCTTATCGGAACCATATGGGTGGAGACAGCTCTTTGATGCTGAAAGTAACCCTATTGGACTCTTGGGACTCCACGATGGAGCTTTCTTCAGCGCTATGGAGTTAATAGTTACTTTGCTGGAGATTAGGGAATGGAATCTTGGCATGACCGACTTTATGGAAATACGGTGTTGGTATGGGCTGCTAGGAATGGGTTTGGCGGGGTAGCGGGGGTATTACTCGGGAGGGAGGATGCCAACCCCAACTAGGCAGATAACCGGGGCTGAGCAGCAATGCTGTGGGGGGGGGGGTTGCTAGGGGTGTGTGGGGGCTATTAAGATACCGGTACTACTGGAACGGAGCAATATCAGCCCTTATGTTGCAGATGAGCAGGGCGGAACACCACTCTCGTGGTGTGCCGGGAAGGGGCATGAGGGGGGCGAGGATGCTATTGGAGGTGGGGCATGTCAAGCCTTACATGCAGGTGAGGGGGACCAGGTACCACTTGCGCCATCGAACGAGGCGATTGGATATTGGCAACTATGTTACCCAAACGGTAGGATGCGGATCTAAACATAGCTAGTGCAATTAAGGACGGACACAGTTCACCCCGGCTAGCCGATGGGCCTAAGTGCCAAGGTATTATGGATTTGCTGCGTATCCGGAATGATTATCAATCCTAACACACAGGGCGAGGATGAAAAACTACTGCTCTTATGGCCCCGCTTCACTGTGGGTGATTTTTCGGCAGACAAATCTAATTGAGATTACGAAAGCCTCGACTATCTGTTGGGCGCTTAGGTTATCCTACTTGACCTCCCAAGCCCCCACTGGGTACGCCTTGTCGCGTTTGCTTTTTTCCTTTAACCCTGCAGTCCTTGACTCACTTTAAGACAATTCGTTCACTGAAGGCTTTTCTACGGTTTCACTTTTTTTATTTATTCCGGGACTCCCCGATATTTGCATATTTGCATATCTGCACCACCACTCTCATAGACCACTAAGAGAGGACTTGGAGGTTTATAAAGTCAGAATGTTGCAGGGACTAGTAGGTGTGAACCACAAAGTAGGTCATGATGACAGGATGCTGTTCTCAGCTGTTAGGAAGAGAGTAAGGCGCGATCCCTGGGCAGGTATGTACCGACGAAGCTATAGCAAGCTCAGCCGATCTTGCGCTAAAGGCTAACGTACCAAACTATGTGCTACAGACTGTCAGTCTGATTCTACCGAGTGACTATCTATGCTTACACACCTATCACAAAGTATGGCAATAAATCGGTCTTAGCTGGAGCGGGGTGGCAGAACTTGTCCGGCGTCTTGAACAGCGGCGAGTGCGCAGCCGTGATGGGATTTTATAGGATGTGATTTGGAAACTAGATACCGGTATTTCGTCTCAATCTGGGGATGGCTGGTAAAAGGATGTGGCAAGACGGGTTCTGGTAGTATAAAGGCTATGAGGGGGGTATGCACTCCCCAGAATGCTCTCATCTTCATACTAAGAGATTGGTTTAAGCCCCCTCCTTCATCGGAGCGCTGTGGGAGTGATTTCGTTATCAAGATACTTTTTGTACACTTTTCCTTCGTTCCTTACTCTCTTTCCACCGAAGAGGAGGAGATAAGACCCCAGGAGCCGTTGTGCAACGGGTTTTTCTTTAATCCGTATATCTGTGCATGTTTTTTTGAACCGGATGCTAGTGTGTGCTCCAACTTGTGTAGATTGATTTTTTGTTTCTTGAGATACGGATCGGGAGCACCTTCTGCGTAAACAACCAAAATACCGCATAAACAGCATTATACGGGGTTCTAGACTAAAGGCTCCCTCACCACCACTCGGAAAAAAACAGTGGAACGGAAGGTACGTGTTACCCCAGCAGGTACGGGAGCCCGCCATATTCCAGCATTATCACTGAATTCACCGAGTATGCAGCATGAACCATCGGGGGGGGGGATGGGTGGATCGCAGTGGTCCATCAGATGTTTAAGCGTGGACTAGGTCGGGGTGCTGGGCGATGTTGCCAACCCACTCAGGGGTTTTCCTGGTATGATAACCTGAGATTTTCCCCGTGCATATGGAGGTGCGTGGGGGGTGAGACTTTTTCAGAGCATGCGGCGCTATTAGAGCTTTTCTGGTGTCCCTTTTGGGATATGGATAGGATATTTTTATGTTAGCCAAGATAGAGACACCATTCCCTTAGGGGTATAAGCCTAGAGAGCTAGGCTGTCCGGATTTCTGTTTTTTCCTCCTGAGGGTAAAGGTTTCTGAGATTCTTGAGAACGCAGACCCGTTTTTGCGTATCATAGATATTCCTTAAATGGAGTAGTTCCTGGACCGCGCTGAGCTTAAATTTTTTTTCTGTCAACAACCCAAACGGGACTCCGGAAGAGCTCTATTATCTTGGGAAGTTCCGGTATGATACTGTACTCAAAGTGGGGTAAGTCTCAGGAGGCGGGATCCGTAATCAGGCACCAGCGCCCCTGCTCCTGCTAGTTAGTGTCAGGTTTAGGTTATCGGGTGAAAGAGGTGGGGGGGTGAAACATCGATCCTCGATTGAGGGAATGGGAATCTTGCGCCCAACTCGGCAGAGGGCATATGGGGAAACAAATTGTTATTCGCTGAATATTAAGGTAACGGAGTTTCGCAAACGAGCAAGGCTTCTATGGTCCTACCGCATATGACTTTTTTTCCCTTAATCCCTGTTTTCCGGTATGTCTTATCTCTATTTTAGGTTGCGGGTCGAGACTCCGCGATACCGTTGTTTTGTTACGGTTCCGGGTGAATTCGTCGACGCGGTATTGGACTTGCTTGATATGGAGATGATTGAATAAATTGATCTTCTTGTGCCACCACTGGCCCTTGCGGGTTGCGATCCCTGCCAGTATCGCTATCGTCCCACTTGGGCGCTAGGCAACCACCTAACCCCCCCAATACCCCCTTTCTTGTCTATCAATCCAATCCACTCAGCACAATCAGACATTATGGATCAAACACTACAAGTACCAGTACCCCACGTGCAGCTTAGCAATAATGTCAATTCATTCAACGTATCTCATAATTACGCCATCGTGAATCCCGGTCCAGGGATTGCGGATGAGACCTCTCGGATCCTGCAGTGGTTATCACCACTAGAGCCTCAGAAAAGGCATCAAGATGTGCGCGATGGTAGGTTCGATAGCATAGGGGAATGGCTGCTTCGGACAAACGGGTTTCGGGAATGGAGTACTGGGGAAGACGGGTCCACTCCGGCTGTGCTGCTCTGCTATGGTGCTCCGGGTGTGGGGAAGACGTATCTGAGGTATCACGCGAGATTATTGAAGGGAGTCCATATCGCTAATTAGTGAAATCATTATTAGCTCGCTAGTCATTGACAGTTTGTGCGATCAGGACCGTGATGAGTCTATCACAGTTGCTGGTCTTTACTGTGACTTCCTCACCCACAAGGAACAGACCATAGCCAATGTGTTGGGCGCAATCCTAAAGCAGCTTGTTGGTACCGGTGAGATTCCCCAGCATATCAGCCGGGCGTTTAGAGATTCCAAACGGCATTTCGGCGGCCGAGGTCTACGACTTTGCGATGTAGTCAGGTTTCTCAAGATAGCCGTCGCCTCGCGACCGCGGGTTTTCATATGCATCGACGCATTGGATGAATCCCCGGGGTTGCACCAAGTTGATCTCCTTGAGTCTTTGCGAGATATCACAAGGGAGTCGCCAAATGTCCGGGTATTCCTTACCGGGAGGCCTCAGGTTAGGGCTGACGTTGAGAGATATCTCCCCGGTACGCATGTCATACCCATCAACCCGAGAAAACGTGACATGAGGAGGTATGTCGAGATGAGGTTAGATAAGGATACGGAACCCGATGCAATGGACAATTGTCTGAGGGAGGATATAATGAAACGTATCCCAGAAACGGTGTCGCAGATGTCGGTGGAAACTTTGGCATGCTCTAGGGGGGGACATCCGCTTACAGCTGTGAACAGATTTCTGCTGGTCTCCCTCAATCTAGATGCACTCTTGGGGGAGATGACCATATACCGAAGGCGGAAAAAGCTCGACGAAATAACGAAGGGCCAGGGTGTGGGGGACGCATATACCGCAACACTGGAGAGGGTCAAGGCGCAAAAGGGGGGCAAAGCACGACTAGGGATCGAAACTCTCATGTGGATATCTCATTCGGAGCGAGTTTTGCATGCTGAGGAACTGTGTCATGCTCTGGGGGTGGAAATTGGGTCGGCGGATGTGAACAATGAAAATATCCCTTCGATACGAACATTGTTGGGATGCTCGCTGGGATTAGTCACTGTCGACCCTTCATCATCTACCGTACGTCTGGTTCATTTCACATTGCAGGAGCACCTTTACGCCAACCCCACTCTCTTCCACAGCCCTCATTCGATGATCGCCGAGGTTTGTCTGACCTACCTCAACTTTCGTACCATCAAGGACCTTTCACTCACCCTTTCTGATGTCCCGCCAACAGCTCCCTTCCTCCAATATGCATCCTGCCACTGGGGAAGGCACGCGAAAAGGGAAACCGCGGGGAGAGTGAAATCGCTTGCGCTCGAGCTTTTGGATAAATACGAGGAACATATCTCCGCCCAGCTACTCTTTCTATGGAATGATCCCTCTCTGTGGCTGACGTCCCGCCTGGGGTTCACGGGACTGCACAGCGTGGCATTTTTTGACCTTGACGAAATCGCACCCGATTTAGTACAGAGGAAACATTTTGATATCAACGCAACCGATTGTAGGGGCAGAACCGCAGTCGCATGGGCTGCGGGAAGTGGGAGCGAAAATGTACTGAAGTGGCTCCTCGAGCAAGAACATGTCAACCCCAACACTGTCGACTCTTTGGGTCAATCGCCGGTTCTGGCGGCTGTGAAGGGAGGGCAAGAGGCGACGCTAAAGATACTGCTCAGCCGAGAGGATGTGGATCCTAATATCCCAGACGGAAGAGGCCTGATACCGATATACTGGGCCGCCAAACTGGGGCATGAGAGTATCCTGGAGGTACTCCTTGACCTCGGATATAACAACTTCAATTGCACTGACCTCTCCGGCCGCACACCCGCGATTTGGGCTGCTATGAAAGGCCATGAGCACCTCTTGAAGATCCTCCTAGACCAAGAAAATGTCGATCCGAATATTAAAGACAAGCGTGGTCGAACAGCACTCTGGTATGCCGCCTGGCACGGCTATGATGAACTTGTAGATATACTGCTCAATCGGAGCGATCTAGATACCAATGCGGCCACCTCCAAGGGCGGAACGCCACTCTTATGCGCTGCACAGAGGGGCCATTTGTTGGTAGTTGAGATGCTACTCGGGCGGGATGACGTAAACCCTAATGCCGCGGATCCCAGAGGCGTAACACCACTTTGTTACGCTGCAGATAATGGGAACGAGGAACTTGTGGACCTCCTCCTTAGCCGTGGAGATATCGATCCCAACGCGGCGGACAATAATGACCGCACACCACTTATTTGTGCTGTCGAATCAAAACTCGAGGGCAGTGCTAGAATAGTTAGAATGCTGGTAATACGGGAAGACGTAAATCTCAACGCGGCCGATACCTGCGGCCGAACATCGCTTTTGTTGGCTGCCCAAAAGGGGGATGTAGGAGTCGTCACTACGCTGTTAGAGCGGGAAGATATGGCTCGAGACATGGCAGACCCTGACGGCCGAACACCACTTTCTTGGGCCGCTGAGATGGGGAACGAGGAGGTGGTTCAGCTGCTACTCGATTGGGATGATATAAATACTAACGCTGTCGATGACTACGGCCGAACGCCGCTATGGTATGCCGCTGAGAGAGGACGCGAGGAAGTAGTCATAGTGCTGTTAGCCCGAGACGATGTCAAGCCCGAGACTCCAGATAATGACGGCCAAACACCGCTTTTCTGCGCTGCGGAGAACGGGGATGAGGAAATATCACAGCTGTTACTCGATCATCAAGACGTTAATCCCAACGCTGGGGATTCGCATGACCGAACACCACTATTGCGCGCAGCTGAACTCGGGTTGGGTGGAGTGGTGGAGATCTTGCTTGGACATGATGATATCACTCCCGACACGGCAGACAGGTGTGGTCGAACAGCCCTCCATCACGCCGCATCCCACGCACACGAAGATATAGTCACGATGCTGTTAGATCGGGAAGATGTCGACCCTAACACTCCTGATAACCGCAACCTGACACCGCTCCTGTGTGCCGTGAATAACGGGCATGTGGGCATCGTAAACCTTCTTCTTGACCGGGATGACATTAACCCGAACACACCCGACAACCGGAATCAGACACCACTCTTGTGCGCCGTCAAGAAAAGGCGAGGGCAGCCAGTACGCCCATCCCACGGCGGCCCCGACGCGGCAACGGATCCCGCTGGCCAAAGATGTTTGTCCAATCAGCCACAACCCGGGAATTGGTATGAGATAGTAGAAGCGCTGTTAGAGCAGGACGACACCGACCCCAACACACCGGACAACCGCGGCCGGACACCGCTTTCGTGGGCTGCCGAGAACGCGGACGAGGCTGTGGTGGCCAACTTACTCGATCGGGAAGACATCGACATCAATAGCGCCGATAGGAACGGGAAAACTTCCCTCTGGTGGGCAGCCCAGGGTGGGAGCGAGGCGGTGGTGGATATGCTCTTGCGGCGAGCACATTCTCCACCTGACTCGGCGGACCATGGTAGTATTCGGTACTCCAGCGTTGCCGGGAAAAGAATGAGGCTTAGTTAGGCCTTTTAGGGAGAGGGGGAATGTAGAGGTATGGTTGAGTGGCCATGTCAACAGGGACTCCCCGGTTTCGGGGAAAAGTACAGCCCTTTTTCATATAGACTTATGGGCTCGCAGGAAGCGTCGGTGCACTCTATCGGGGTGCGGGACGGAAGCCAAATTGTATGATACATACCAAAAATACCTACTTTAGGGCTACTCCTACCCAGATTCCCCCTAGGATTGGTTTCGTAATAAAATTTCAAAGATAGCCAAGTGTCTAAAATATGTGTTCCACCCTAGCCATCATGTATTCTACTCGATCAACAGGATATCCCATTGGCCAAGTTTGTTACATTGCGGTTGGGATATCCCAGCGGTAAAGCAAATCCAAACATATCCCAGTAATGAAGGAAGGTAGGGGTGAGTAATAGTGTATAGTATGAAGTCTTTTTCAGATAGCAAGGCGAATTGAGCACTTGTGAAATAGCATAATTGGTAGCCTGCTATCTAGGGGCCAGGAATATGGAGTCCTAGCTATCTGTCATATGGGCAGAATTCCCCTACCCCAGTTACCACCAGGCTTTTCCTTGCTGCCCGAACAGATTCCGGACGGATCATACTGAACCCCTGCTCTCATCAAGTTTCATCCCCCGGTGCGAATTGAACGAACCCCCCTCCTCCTCACAATTGCACCCTTCAAGCTCCGAGCTGCCAATCCTAGTGCTCCGCTCACCCGTACAACGCGGACCGGGCATCTCGCGGAATGCGCGCTTCTAATCAATCGACCGACCCCACTCTACACATCTCCTCTCGTCGAGCCCCGTACAGGCAACCCGTTCGTTACTCCCTTCATGAAAGAAAATCTCCCAATATCACCGGTAAGGGTTCCCTCCACCCGCCCATTTCTGTTTCCGGAGTTTCCAAGCGGTGTCGTGAATTGATTTGTCCCCGGTGTAAATGGCGCATGGGTTATTGCTCGGGCCAATAGAGGGAAGAGCGGACTGATGGGGGGAGGATTGTTGATGGAAGGGTATGCTATGATGATACTCAAGAGTGTTGGATTTGCCCATTGGGCGGTGCGGTCGGGAGATGTGCGGTTGTGGGGCTTACCGCTTGGGGGTGTGCCGTGGTTTGTTGCTTTTACTTCCCATGTCGGCAGGCGTCAGGTATCGGGTATTTGGTTTAGCCCGTTTGCACTTTGTGTAGATTGGCATGGGTTATTTGGTTCACCCTATGCTCGTCGGCTCAGGGCGTGGGGCTTTTTTTCTTCTTCCTCCCATGGTTTCGCTGGTTTTCGATATGTATGATAGTTTAGGATCATGGAGGCGTATAAACCCTCATGGAGGATGACGGTACTTTCTGGGTATGATATGATAGTGTGGTTTTTTCTTTCTTTCTAGGGTCCGTTGGGTTTCATCCGGTTTCTGGGGTTGTTAGCTATACAAAGGAGATATATATATCACACCTCCTAGTCGGTCCTCAGCTAGCATCTCCATCGATCGTCCATTTCACCATCCTTCCACGCCCAGCCCCGCTTGGAGCATATTTCATTCGCACCTTCACCGCTTCATCCCCGCTGGGATATCCTGGCCGTAAAGCGATCTACTGTTCTTGGTCGCGGGCTATCACGTATGCCTTGTAGCTAGCAGGCGTAGATACAGCGTGGGTGAACTGGACTGTTGGTATTATGTCTTGTTGGGCTGCTGCAAAAATTTTTCTTCGAAAAAAACCATGGCAAAAGAGAGGTAATGACCTCCGCATAGAGAGTAATTGTGAGTATTGGGTGGTTTTCTGTGTAATTGCGGTTGAACTTCGGGGTTATTATCGGATAACTTCATGGACTTAAATATCCCACATTCTTATCCGAACTTGACACCCAAGTATTTACCGGTACATTACATAGTAACAGAAGACATGACTACCTACAGTCGAAATTACAGACCTCTTTCGCTCACAAATTTCCAGGAAACAATTCGTAGAATCCTCCCCCTTTTTTTGAAAGTGGTTTCTGATATTTTTGGTTCCCCCCCCCCAAGGCCCAATGATACAATGTTGCTTTATCGTGAGCTGAACCATATATCATACCTTTCCCGTGCGGCACTGTGCGGTATGATACGAAGGCCCCTCCCTCCAGCAGTTTTCCCAAACCCCCCCCAAAGAGGCTCAGGGCACTCACAACCCTTCCCTCGAGCGCAACAGCACAATCCGAAAACTTCCATACACGCACTCTCCCTGAACCTGGAACAATATGATTTCCTCCACTCTCCATTCACGATATGATTATCTTTTTTAACGCCCACTGAACTCTTTGCACCGGAGAACCCCAATAGTCGATGCGATTCAGCCCAAGTTACCCTAATCCACAACCAAACATGGGTAACCGGTAGAGCAACAAGTGAAGGACAGCGAGTGAGATGTCATGTCCCCCGAGATTTGTTTTTTTCTTTTCTTTTCTTTTCCCCCCGCCAGAAACGGGTATGCAATGTCTCGAGCCCACTGCTCACCACCACTCTTCAGGACTGAAAGAACATACTGCCCCATTTTGCGTCGGCCAGGGAGCGGCTTGCCTCGGGAGGTCGAGTTGAGGTTCGGGATTTAGGAACCAACGGCAACGGTTCGACACTATCGTCTTGGCAATTGTCTAAACTTTGCGAGTGCGATGGTAACCCCACGGGTTGTAATTGCTCGTGCGATTCTTACGGCTTCCCGGAGTTTCTTATGGTAGTGTTAAGGTTTGTCTGAACGTTGGTGCTTAGATGTTGGCTCAGGCTTTCTCTCTATCATTCCGAGAGGACTCGAAAGTCTGACAATCGCCATGGCCTACAGTAGCGTAACCCTCCCTCTCCCTCAACATTCATTTATCATTTCTGACTGTCCGAGGGTCTAATGGTAGCATAAATTACCTACCTGCTGTAGTGTACTTGTACATATGCACCCCTCGAACGTCCTGCATACCCGTACTAATTGTCCGTTACAATTTCTAAGCATAGGGATCCACCTACCTTTCGCAAACTCACGATCCACCCTCTTATTCACCGCCCCACAAAAACCTACGATACTCACCATCAGCCGACAATTCCCAAGTCGTGAATTCCCGTACCCACACCGGTACCTCCCGAGACTTATCGGGATACCATACTCCAACCCCCCATCCTCCTCCAACCAGCGACCAGACGAGAACAAAACTAAAGTAATGCAACGAAAGTACTAACACTAGCCGGAGCACCGAACCGCAACCGCATCTTCGGAAAAAGCCCACGAAACTTCCCCGCTCCTCAACTCCACTTCATCACCGGACAACAGGGCAAGTCAAGTTACTTTCCAGGGGGATTGGAAAAAAAAAAAAGATCACATGTCCGGGGCGCAAGGCGGAGGGCACGGATTCCAATTGCGGTGCGAAAAAAGTGCGTTGGGTTCCTCCACACGTCCGCTGCCCCGCCCTTCCGGTCATGTGGTACGTACGGTACCCTAGTATACCGCTAGCCCTGGCATGATGGAGTGGACATGTGAGCCGTTTTTGTCGGTGGTGCTGTATATACTCGTACTCGAGCAGCCTAACGGCGGTGCAGTAGGTTAGCTTCTTGGGATGTCGGCCCCAAGGACATTGTGGTTAGCTAGATAGGGGTGCGGGGTGGATTGCCTAATCAACGGATGGGTGGTCTTGGGGAATTGTGGGGGATTGTTGTCGGTTGGGCGTGATACCTCGGTGGTGTCGTGGACGGTGTATTCGAGGTCTTCGGTGCTGCTCGTGGCGGGAACAGAAATTCACCTGTTGAGCAGTACTGTGCTACGATACTATTTTTTGTTGGTCGCGATTTCTCGAGGGGAATGGCGTACGAGAGGATAATGAGATGTTATTTATGTTTTCTCTGGTGAGGTATCCTCCTTGTGCTAGCGTCCTGTTTGGAATAACTATTAACCGAATGCCGATTAAAGTTACCGCCAATGGCGGCCGAGGGGTAAGTTGACGGGCTCGATATGGAGGAGGGTTACGAAATGGTTGGATGTATCATATATTATTGCACAGTTCATTCAAAAGAGTTTTATGCATCTATCTACGATACAGCAGGAGGGCAAAGGTAGGTTAATTGACTAATCGTCGGCCTTCCTCCGGAACATGGCAAAGAAACCACCGCCGACAAGACGGTCTCCGACGGTTGGCCTGCAGACGAAGGCTTCCGGCGCGGGCGTAAGCGGTACAGGTTCAGGAGGGGGAGGAGGAGGGGTTTGCTTTGGAGCAGCTGATACGGGGGAAGTCGATTCTCCCCCGGGGGTAACTCCCTCCTCCCCCTCACTCTCCCGCGCATCCTCCTCCTCCGCCTTCTTGGCCCTCGCTCTAACAATAGCCGGCCGCACATCCCACGCCCGCAATCCGGCCCCAACCCCCGTCCCACCAGGAAACTCCAAAACCCTCTCGCAGAACAACCCACTCCCCTTAATCCTGGCCACGGCGACCGTAATCTGGCTAACGCTCGGACACCAAACGCCCACGACCCCATCCGGCCTCAAGCAGTGCATGACATCAAACAGGTGCTCCTCGGGTCCCGGCAAGTCCAGCACGGCATGCGTTAGGAACGGCTTCCCATCGCGGAGGGAGAGCTGCTCGCGACACCAAGTGCCCGGGTCGCAGACGTGGAAGCGGACGTTGCGGAGGTAGATGCCCCGGCGGAAGTCTGATAAGACCTTTTGCGCGTGCGCGGAGTGTCTGGCTGATACGTCCATTGTGTGCAGCAGGGCGCTCGCGCAGGGGGATAGTGCGCGGGAGAGGAAGAGCGTTAGTGAGCCGTGGCCCGTGCCTGCCTCCAGGACTTCTACCGGTTCCTCCTTGCTGTCGCGGCTGCTGCCGTCACCGTCGTCATCGGCTCCGGGGGTGACGTGAATGTCAAGTAACGATACGATCGTCGCCGCGTCGATCGGGTACACCGGCGTTACCAGACGCCGCACGGAGACGATGTACTCTTCTAGCGTTGGAAAGGCAATTCGGAACTTTACCCCCTTTCGCGTCGCCACGACGTCCCGTGGTCGCTTGCCGATGATGTCGCTGTGTGAGATTGAGCCTCGGTATGTTTCGCAGGTTTTTCCCGGCGTGAGGGGGTGGGTGAGGTATGTTCTTGTGGGGTCTACGCAGGGGCGGAGGAGGGCTATGTCGTTTTCTGGCAAGAAACATGAAAAAAAATTTCTTTTCGTCAGTACTTGTGAATTGTGTAGAGAGGTTTGGGGGAGCGGGAGGATTACCGACAAATACACTCTGAGAGGAAGAAGCAGAGCTCCATCGCCGAAGCGACGAGTTGAGAGTCGACAGGAGGCGCGGGCGAAACATGTTTTGCATATCTATCGAATTGAACCCCTCAGCCCCTCACATGTCATACGGGTGGGGCGGCATCGGTGAGGAAGGGGCGGGGGAAGGGAAGAGAAAAGGTTTTAAAAAATTCACTCGTTCATTCCATCAAATTTCCAATTTCGGCCATTACCCGCTCCTCCCGGGTCTTAACCTTTGAGGCCTGGGCGGGCGGGCACGGGACCGCGAGTCACAAGAAGAACCCTAATCCTCAGAGCCTCCATACATCCACCCACAATCTTATCGGATAAACCCTGTGCGTCGTTCCGTCCAACTTTAACCACTCGCCCACTTTTGGGTTGCATCGCTTTCCCGGCCGAGCCCTTAAGGATTCATGCAGAGTATCATAAGCCGGGTAGACAACTTGCAAGCGGAAAAACCAATGGGTAACAATTAACTGGACAAACCCATGATACGGTAATGTATGGTAACTCGTGAAGCGATGTGAAGTCTTTGGGCCGGGGGGGAGGTACCGGTACACGGTACAGTACAATACCTGTACGAGCCCAGTACGGGTGCAGTACGCTGTGATACGCGATTCTACTCCTGTACAGTACGGTACCGGTGCGGTGCGGTTGTGAAGTGGACTGCCAGTACGAGTACAGTGGCATAATTTCCTCGAGGTTGGGCCCTTTTTTTCCCCTTTCCTTCTGGAAATGGTTTGCTGGCCCCTTGTTTTTAACATTCTTACCTTCATGTTCCAGCATACGCGGGGGAGGATCGTGTACTAGTACAGTATGTCACCGGTATCCCCCTTCCCCCCCACCCTTATGCAGAGTTTTCTTCCCAACAAGTATCATATTATGTAGCTACAGTATTTACAACGGTTATTCTGGAGACGTGCCGCCGTTCCTGGGCCTGATTGGATTTTTTCCTAATTATTTTCTTTTCTTTTCTTTTCTTTTCTTTTCTTTTCCCCTTTCCTTCCTTCCTTCCTTCACATCTGGTCAATATGATGGAAGGGTGCTTGGAGGATGTGATACGATCTGGTGATGATATTATTTGTAATTTAACTCGCAGTGCTCAAGCACGGGTAAAAGTGCTGTGCTGAGATTTTCGCGGGAGTTCTCGCAATGGGCGTCCGCAGGTTTCGCGATGCAACCGATGCGGTGGGGGTGGGAGTGGGGTGCTTGCTTCCCGTGCTGGAGGTTTGCATGCGGGAAGGGAAGAATATGCTTGGTGGGTTGTTGTCGGGTTTAGGGTACGGCGCTGGGGTATCACGGTCGAGATTGCAGCCTACGGTGTGAACTGTGCTTCCCAGATGCCGCTATCCAGACTCTCAACTCCTCTCCTCTCCTCTCCTCTCGCATCCCATCCCATCCCATTCCACCCCACCCTATCCTACTTACCGCTATCATACGAGTAGACTTCCTCCTGTATGCTTCCCAACAACCCCCCCTCCCCCTTTATTTCCTTCTTTTCCTTCTTTTCCTTCCTTCCTTCCTTCCTTCCTTCCCTCCACTTTTCCCCCTCCCTTTCCCTCGGCTCCACATTCTAAACTCTGGCCCGCAACCCTCCCCATTCCGGAAGGTCAGTGCGCTTCCCGACCAGGTATCCCGCAGTCCAGCTTGAACCCATCATGTGCGTTGCTTGTATCCAGGCAGTTGTGAGTGCGTGGCTTGGCGGGTTCCGCCTCACAGGACGGTTAGGGTGTCACATGCATGCATGGGAAAGTGTGGTTTGTGGTGAAGGCTTAACTTATGATTACGATACCGGTACCGTAGGTCAGCCGGAGGGGATAAAGTTGTCTGTCCCTTACAGAGGGGTGGATGTGGTACCGATTGGACTAGCAGCCCTCTCACCCACGGTTGAGACGTATAGGAATATGGAGGTGGAGAATCAAAAATGTGGTATTCTAAGAAAAATAGGTTTTAGGGTATAGGGCTTGTAGAAAAAATTTGAAAAAAAAAAAAAGCACAATATAGTACAAGTAAAGGGATAATAAATTGCAAATAACAGTAGGACATAGAGGAGAGATGAATGGAAGGAGACAGGAGAAGGATGGCAATTTAAAAATGAAAAAATGAAAAAGTAAGAAAAAATATAAAGAAAATATTAAAACCTTCAGAAAGAGTATCATCATAAGGTATAGAAGAGTTAACCAGCTGCTATCAGTACCAGGTTCAGATTCTAAGTACCTTTAGAACTTAGATCATAAGGTGTAGAATTATCACCAAATGTACTTGATACCTTCAGATATAATATCATCATAAGGTGTAGCATAAAGAGCCCTCGGTAGGAATTCCAACCCCAATTCTACCTTCAGATCTAAGGTGATCATCATTAGGTACCAGGAAGAGTACTACCGCTGGGTTATATCACTATCAAAATTCCAAGTCAGTATCAAGAAAAAGCAAGAAGGAATAGGAAAACTTACTTTCATATAATCCTTGCAGCACCTCTGGGAACACCACATTTGCTGTGCTGTTAGAACTATTACTGGATGGCAATAGTGTAAGACCATCCAGAGAGGTTACCCTTGACAAGGCAACATAAAGCTGACCATGTGTAAAGGCATCAGAGCGGAGATCCACTCCAACCTTCTCAAGACTCTGTCCCTGGGATTTATTCACTGTCATGGCAAAGCACAACCGGACTGGGAACTGTTTTCTTTCAAGGATGAAAGGCAGATCTTCATCACTGGTTGTGAGCTTTATCCGCGGCAGAAGGCGAATCTCACCATCCCATTTGCCACCCAGTATCGCAACCTGCAGACAATTGCGAGCTATTCCTAACAATCTTAATCTAGTCCCATTACACATCCCATTCTTCGGACTCAGATTCCGGATGAGGATTAGTGGTACTCCAATTTTGAGCTTGAGACATGAAGGAGCTATTGAGGCCAAGTTGATACTTTGCAAGTACTCCAGTGCATAGGGCTCTGCAGCAGCAGCTTCATCACTTAGTTCTACCTTGTTGGCAGCTTCAAAGCAATGTTCTGCACCCGGCATCCTATTGAGAAGCAGGTCATTGAAGTCATTCACGGTATCATTCTTGAAGGCCAAAATAGCTCTTCCAATGAGAGTACCGTGAGACGTGACCGCCTCATTCAACAGTGCCTGTGGGTAGAGTTGCTCACAAAGTTCATCCACAGTTGCTACTCTACGGATATAGGCTGGCAATTCCAATCTACCATGCATGGAATGGTCGATCACTATACTTTTGAGAAAGTCGATGAAGACCTGATTGGAATCGTTGGCTGCAATCCGCATAGTTGTCTTTAGCCTCAATATGTGCAGAGAACTCCAAATAGAACTGTGTCTAAGAGAAGCTTGCACTGTTGCCTGCCTTGAACCTCTCCGAACCACCGGTAAGATTTGCGCAAAATCACCACCTAAGACGGTAGTGATTCCACCAAACAGCGAGCGGTCACCTACTGGACAGATATCGTTCAGTGTCCAACTCACCGCCTCAAAGCAGGTTTTATGTTGCATTGGCACCTCATCCCAAATGATCAATGAAGTACGTCTGATCAATTGTGCTAGAGGTGAATTGCTATTTATATTGCATCCACTAAAGGAAGTGGATAATGGAATCTTAAATCTGGAGTGAGCTGTTCGACCCCCAGGTAACAATTGGGCTGCAATCCCGGAGGATGCAACACAAAGGACAACTTTTCCCCTAGCCCGAAAGTAACTGCATAAGCAATTATAGAGGAAAGTCTTACCCGTCCCAGCTGGCCCTTGAAGAAAGAAAACCGAACTCCGATGTAGACGCGGATTAGGTTCCTGATGCTCCACGGCACTCACTATCTCCTCAAAGCAGGAAACCTGCTCAGGATTTAGCTTATCCCGCATCGTCGCATAGGCTTCCTGCTCCTGTGCAGCATCATAGTAGTTCTCTCCCTCCAAGCCTGGGTTGGCCAAGATGGGTACACCCCCAGTCCAATTAAGTACCGGTATCGGTAACCCAAACTCGACCAAGGTTCTACCAAATTCAAGCAAATCTTGCTGAATGAGGTACAGACCATAGTCGAGGTGTAGCTCACCCTCAAATATCTCCATGCCCGCGGGTTGTGGTGACCTGCCACTGGTGATCAGGTTTGGAAGATCGTCACACATACTATCACCGAATGTTTCCCAAATCAGATTCGGGTCGGTAATAGTAGTGTACTGGAGTGCCAAAGCGAACAGATGTCGCAGTGCCCTACCAGTCAAGAACTCCGCCCCTTCTCTGAACATAGCCACCCACTCCCCGTCATCTTCCAATAGATTCAATGCGATGCAGGCCCCCTTAAATGTTGGGAACACAGTACCATCAACCGTGCGTAAATGTTCAAAGCCCATAGGACCCCGTACGACAGTCAATAGCATGCGGAGATAATATCTCTCACCCATGAATGGACTTGCAGAGTACATGCGTCCAATAGAGAATCCCTGTTGCCTCCTTTTCCAACCCAGCTTTCGCTCGTAGACAAAATGCTCTGGGAACTCATGGTACAAGTACTGCCGCCCATCCTCATTCTTCTGATTGTAGTCAAAGAATCCAATCAGTGTTGATAAGGAAGACTCGATCAGCTCCCGTATCCTCGCAGGATCTTCAAGGCCTTTGAAGTAGACGGGCTGCTGGCCTTCCAAATGCAGAGCCAAGTGCTTCACTGGAGGGTACTCCTTGTGAGTATCGAATTCAAACAAACGCCACACGGCCTCAGTTGGTCCAATGTACCTTCCATGGAGGTAACGCTTGATCTCATCAATCTCTGAGTCCACAGTGACTGTGACCCGGTCGCCCCCCTTGTAAATGTACTTGTGAATGTACTTTACAGATTGTACCGACCCGCATACTTCAACATTAATGTGAGCATTATACCTCAAAGAGAGATAGGGGCTATAGGGGACGACCCTCCTATTGTCCACCGGAACCATCACTGTACCCGCTGATCCTCGAGCGCGAACGGTAAAGGATTGACCACTATTCCGCCTCCGATAGAGGGGATATCCGTTCGCTTGGATGATTGTCTCCTCCTGAAATTCACGGGGATATCCCTTATGACAGGTGGGGGCAAAAAGGGGGTTCAAATCTTTCATGCAGAGGGCATGCCCATTACCTCCAACACATTGAGTGTGGAGCATAGTGCTCTGGATAATTGCCCGCAACTGCTGTCCCATCTCATCATCCTCGGTAGGGAGCTCAGCAGATATAAAACGGTCAATGTATGCAGCCGTCAGGAACTCAGGAGTGGTCTTCAAGAAGAGCAGAAGATGGAGGTGAGGGAGGCCTCGCTTCTGGTACTCGATGGTCCATACCCAGCCCTGGCAATGCCCAAAGATTTGTTTCTTTCTAATTTGATCTAATAGATCCCGTACCTTGAGATGGAAAACTCTAGCTACGAGATCTGGACGATCCGCAGCTGTCTGCCCTGGTAACAACTCCATAACAATCTCAGACCATTTGGGATTGGCAGTGAAGGTGATGAACAGAGATGGTTTGCCAAAGTGGCGCACCAGAGCCATGCTGTCCTGGTAGAGCTGCTGCATAAATCTATCTCCTCCGGTGAACGTGGATGGCAGGATAATCCTTCTTCCGACCTCAGCAAAATTGACGTCATCTGCGCTCATCGCATCCTGTAGCCCATTGTACAAATCAGTCCGCAAGCGAGCCTGATTTGACCGTAGCCAGTTGAGCTTGTTCTGATCTGAGATCGCCCAAGCATCAACTACCAATTGCTGCAGTAACCTCTGGGCTCGAAGAATAGTGGATGGCTCATCTGTCCTAGTATGGAGGCGGAAGCGGTAGAAGGCTCTCTGGGATAACCTGTCCTTGACACGATTGTTACCAGCCAGGTTGAGCCTTCGTCCCCAATGCCACCCTGGTTCACCATAGGGAAATAGGAGAACATAATGGAGAGGCAGATAGGAGGCATGATTGGGATTGATGATGGAGAACCCTCTATTAGGTACTACTCCGTTGGATCGCTCTGCCAAAACAATGTCCCTGAATCCACCATCACCATATTCCTCCGGCAGAATCATGGAGACTTCATCCGCCGTTGGAAGGTTCTCCCTTCTCATGTCTGCCCCGGACTCTACAATCAGACTCAGCTGTGGATTCAGGATGATGCGGAAGTCTTGCTCATCCTCAGAGATCTCTGACAATCTCTCTTTGGCTGTATGATACAGCCGGATGAAAGGGCAAGTCTCCTGCAACATCCCAGTCAGTGAGTTGATCAAGGCCCCATCTAAATCCAGAGCTCTAGCGGATCGCACTTGGGCCGCATGGGCCGGATCATGGAGGTAGACCTGTGAATATCGGGCATCAGCACCACTGGGTGGAACCAGTGGGCCTTGATGATGGTAGATCGCACCATGAACTTGGAAAAGATGGAAACCTTGTCCAATCGCGGTTGGGCGATCATCCATATTGTAGCTGATGGAAGTGAATGCAAACTGGCTATTCCAGTGCCTCAGCCCCTCCCTAAAGCTTCTTGATGCCGGTTCCATTCCCGTCATCAAGGTATGGAGGGGTTCTGGTAGTGGCCGCATTTTCTCAACCACAGCATCCCCTCCCTTGCAGCAGGACTCAAAAGTACCTGGTACTTGGTTGGGTCTTTTTCTTGACTTCTCAGCACCCCAGTGCAGGGCGTTGCAGCCTCTGCATACAACATCCATCCGACCCAGACTGTGCGGGGTCCAATGTGCCCGCTTCTCCAAAAATGCATGGAACACTCTAGTCTGCAGGGCGAGCGCTCCAGAGATATGTTCCATTACATAGTTTGGAGCAGCTGGGCGTTGTTCTGGGTGTGCTTGGTGTCTTCTATTTCTCAATGTAGCCTAATCGTATTCTATTAGTAATTGCTTGGCGTAAACCACCAAATTTGCTTAATTTGAACTTGTTACTCACCAAACAATCTTGGCAACAGCTTCGCAAAATTATACCCGTATCATCTTCAAACTCACCGAGAGCTTTCTCCTGCCGGCACAAGAGACATCTCCGATTCCTAAGACTGTTATCTGCAGCATGTTCTTGCTGGAGTGGTTGTGTAGATTGGGGAACAAAAGCAGCAGCAAAGGGGTTCGGGGGCAGAGCACTTACCTGGGCCGGCATTCGTACCGGTGATACCGGTCGCCATGTTGCGGGAGGAGAGTAGTCAACTGGTGCTGGGGGGAGTTCCGCAGGAAACAGGTATTGTGGATGAGGTATAACGTTTGATGGCTCAAGCAAAGGGGTACGAAGAAGGGAGAGCACAGGGGGAGCTGGTACACCATACTGGGCATTGGGAGGAGAACTGGGGGCTGACGGTGCTTGTAGTACTTGGAGTACACTCGGTGCTTGAGGTGTTTGAGGTGCGGGGGGAAAAGGGGGTGGGAGAAATACGGCGGGTACCGGAGGAGTTGCCGGTACTTGAGGTCCTGCGGCCAGCCGTGCTACTCTCCTCCTTTCCTGTTGTTTAAACATAATTAGTTAGAATATACAGTTGCAACTTGGAAGTAATAAATCTTTCAGCGAGAACGTACCAGGCATTGTTTACATGATCTCATCCGACGGCCATTGGAATTGATATCAAAGGCATTTAGTAGCTTCTCGACCCGGCACTGTCCGCATCGGTGCCGAGCCGCTAACATATTTGCTGGAACCATCGTTAGCAATCAGTAATCCTACTGGATACGGGGGATTTTGGAGGAAAGCTTGTTTAATAATTGCTGATATAGTCGCTTTCTGATTTCAAAAGAAAATAAGTTGAAAAGAATAAAAGAAATTGAGCTCAAGCGGACCGAGGTGGTTGAGCGGGGAAGAAAGAGGAGGAGGGGGGAAAAAGTAATAATATGCCAGCACTGGTGGTAGTGCCAAGACTGCGAGAGATTTCTTGGCGGTTTTACATTTGTGAGATTGATTTGATACAGTCGGGTTTTTCAGAAAACGAGATTTGAGGATTAATTCTGAGTCTCCTCTACTGCCTACTTCTGGTATTATTTTTTACACTCTTTCCTCGATTCCTAATTTTCCCTCTTGGTTTGATTTCCAGTTTCATGGATTTTGTCCATAAAATTACTAAAGCTTGATGGTTTGTAGGGATGGTTGCCAAGCAACCCCGATTGATTCCTTCTTTTCTTTCTTTGTTTTACTTTTTGTTTCTTTCTTTCCTCTTAATTTTCCTTTCCTTTCTTCTATCTATTTTTATATCTGCTTCTTTCCTTTATCTATCTCTCCTTTCATTCTTTTCTTTCTTTCATCTTTTCTTAATTATTTTGCATTGATGGCTGCCGCTATCGCGGTTTTATTTTTCTTCTTGCTGGCGTTCCTCTCCTCAATTTTTGAAGGGTTGAGGAACGGGATGGGGTGGTCCAGCGGACGGCAACCGTTGTCCAGTACAGGGAAATGTCTCAGATCCTCAGATTAGATCAAACATTTTTTTGAGCCAAGAGATCCGTCTTCCAGTACATATAGATGTCTCAGATCCTCAGATTAGATCAAACATTTTTTTGAGCCAAGAGATCCGTCTTCCAGTACATATAGATTGATCTAGATATGTTGAAGGTGAGATGGGACGAGGGAATACAGGAGCGGATGCCGGCGCTGGGGGAGGAGGAAGGAGGGGAAGGCCGGTAAACTTTCCACCCTCCTGCGTGGTATTTGTGTGTGTGTGTATTCCGGGAATGTGACTTTTGTATGATAGGCAGTCAGGGGGGGGCAGGCCATTTCACATTACCGTTATCATACGCCTCGTTAACTCCCTCATACACTCAACTCTGAGACTCGATGCTAGGCAACTGGTAGGGTATAGTACAAGTAGACGGTACTCTGCGAGCCTGCAGCAACCCATCAATTACCTGGTGCGGAATGCACCCTCCTCCCCCCCCCTGGGAAAAAGGAAAGAAAGTCAAAACTAACCTCTCTCTCTCCCGCCCTCCCTCTCTAGTCACTCCCTCCGAGTCCAGGTGATTTGTTTGATTCGAGCACACTAAAAGCGCTCCGTCCGCCCGATTCTCGCTTTCCCTCTTTCCCTCCCTCTGTGGCCGCAAACCTTTTCCTCCTGCACGCTCGCTCGCTTGCTACTGTAGAGTGCACATGTTCTGCCCTGCTCTGCCCGCTGCTTTCTTCACACCCCATTACCTACTGACTTGTGGTGCTGACAAGGGCTTGTGATACATTCATTACCTTATCCACGTTATGTTATGTATGTACGGGTGCAGTGCGGGTTCACCTATCATACTATAACTCGTACATGTACCGCACTGTACCGGTAGTCCAAACCGGGCTAGGCCAAATCCCCAATCCCACCCTATTCCACCCTCAACAATTCCACCTTGCAGAAACCGCTGCCGTACATAGTATTATATAACCACCCGCCGTCCACCACGCCTGCCGTTTCACCCCCCTTCCCCTCCTCTCCTCTCTCGGCGCTCGTTTGTTCGTTTATTCCTTCGTCTACCGGAGGGGAATCCGAGATTCGGGCACCATGACGACGAGAACGACAACCCCATTATCGTACACCTCGAGCACAACCTACCACACCTCGACCCCGGAACCCCAGGGTCTGAGCCCGCCGCCGACAAGACGGCAGCGAAGTCACAGCACGAATAGTCACAATAGCTGGTGGAGTGCGGAGGAGCCTTCGCAGGCGTCGTTAGCAGCATGGGGGGATAACATGGCTACGGCAGCGACGGGAACCAGCGCGGCTTCGCTAAGGAAGCGGAAAACCTCGGCGACAATGGCAACGGGAACACCGATGCGGAGGAGAGGACAGGCTTCTTATTCCAGGACTATTACCGCCCCGAGTACGAGTTCGAGTTCGAGTTCAGGGTCAACGATACGTCCTCCCTACCGACTGCATTATAACCCGCATCATCACCAACGTCATCACCACCACCACCACCACCACCCCACCTCATTAATGTCCCCTATCACTACTGNGCCGGGCTGACGCTTGCCAATATCATTCGGGGTCTCCCCTTGTACGAAATGCGCAATGCAGAGCGAAGGGAGTGCAAGGAGTTATAGCTAGAAAGAAATTGTGTTCTAAATTCAACTACCTTTCCCTCCAATGCTAGCATGGCACCAATCCTGTGGCGCTGTTTCAAATAATGGACTCAGACAACCTCTAGCAGGAGCTTTATATTCGATATAGCTATCGTGGTGTTGAACAGATTATGTCTTTCATAATACTGATGATAACTGTCATACCTGGCTCTTTTCGGGAGGTGCGGTGCATTGGCATCTACGACTAGTTGGGCGGTGAATTTGTAGTAGGCGGCAGCCATCTCTCCGCTAGTTCAAACACTGTTACACTCGAGAGTCTGTAGAATTCAGAATTTCCGGTTTCTCTATGCTATTGATTCCCATCCTCCTTCCCACGTATTCTACCGCGTACCGCATCCTGACACGTTGGGATTGTTGGCATATTGGGGAGGAGGGGGGAAGAGGCTTGATTGTTTTATTATGTTTGTTCAGCGAGGAGTTTGTTTTGTTTTGGGTAGGGAGTTTTTATGTTGCATTTTTCTTCTTCCTCTTGCTCTATTCTGCTTCTGTTGTATTTTACATTTTTTTAATTTTTTTGTTTGCTCTTGATTCGTCGAGCATCAGATCAGATTGGGTGTGAGGTAGATTTCTCTTCCAGTCCATCATACAGTGTATGATATTTTTTCTGCGGATATGGTGCAGTACTGTGCTGTACGGTAGAGTACAAGTAGATGTTTTTCCTTTTTTCTTTCTCTTTTTCTTCCTTTTCGTGTGTTTCCACTACGCAAGCTAAGGTATCACTAGGGATGTCGTTCACGATATCAGCACGAGTATCCTACAGAGTCCGATCATCATGTTATCATAAACCTCGTTAATCACATTTACAATGGGCCAAGTTAACGTCAGGAGTTCTTTTTTCTTTTCTTCACTTTGCTATCGGCGCTATGCTGTTTTGTTCTGCTCTGGATACGTTTCTCGCGTACAGTACAGTACAGTACACGTATCCTCCTTTTCTCTATAATACCCTTATAATATACTTGTCATTGATAGTTAACGTCGGAGTTTGGTCCTATTTACACATTCAACTCGAGTATGTGTCATACACACCTTTTCTCCTCTCCTCTCCTTTCCATTTTCCATTTTCCATTTTCCATTTTATCTTTATCGTGGTTGTCACTGCCCCGATTGATCGTTGTCATTCTACTCCTTGCAGTAAGGTAAAATATTTCTCTGCACAGGCAACTTTTGCTTTGGCCATGTTGTTACCGCATGGTACAGCAGACACATGTGTAGTCTAGTACAATATAGTACAGTGCTCGAGCATATCCGGAAAGCGAGAGAGAGAGAGGTACCCCCCATTTCTTCCCTTCCCCCATACGACCTACGCCGTAGCGATAGTATCACAACCACCGTTTACACCTCCAGGTGCCCCGAACAACTATAGGATACAGTACATCGCCGTAGATCGCACATAATCGTTGAATCTCCCAGCACTGCTCGGGGAATGCAATAAATCTCGAAATCATTTTTGCAGGTCCTATACGATTCCATGGAGACTAGAATGAGTTTACGTTTTCTTCCTCTTCTTTTCTTCCGGTCTTTTACAGCAATCCTAATATGATACCGTACCGTATATCGCTCCCAGAGAATACGATAACACAAGTCGAAAGTTGCAAGATGTGAAACCGGATCGACAGGTGCTGGATTGTGTCATACGCAGGGGATTATGTGTGTTCACGGTGTGGTGTCACTGGAATGAGTTATCTTTCTGGGGTGATCCTGGTTTTTTTTCTGGAATTGTGGTGTGGATGTACAAGTATTATAGATTGTTGTGCTCCTGGTAGGCTTCCCCCCCTTTGTGAATCTATGAGCCGTTCTGATATCTGCGAGTCTGGCTTGTCGGCAGTGAGAGGTGTGGTGGGTATCCAAACTTCTCCGATAATTCTCCCTCGTATATACGACACTGGCTTGTACTAGTACAGTACTGTGCAGTCTGTGGTACGTTTTTGCTGTGGAAAGTCGTTCGTTTTATGTTTTCCTCCTTCCTCCCTTTCTTTTTTTGTGCTGGGGACTTTGCAATATCTACATACCTGGAGTTGTATACTGTGTACAGTACTACATGCCTACCATAGAATTTTGGAGACTGGCGTCATGGACGGAGATTGTTGCACTGCATAGTAGGTTGCTGGTGTATCGGGAACTCTGAACCTCGCTACCCGTATCTTGCCTGTTTTAATAATATTATTGTCTTTTGCAGGCTTTTTTTTTAAAAAATAAATAAATGAATTCGTGGCTACCATGGTTAGTGAAATTTCCGTATATACAGCGGGTTATTGGGATATTGTCAGTGGCCAAGTAAATTTATAATACTATCGGATTTCGTAATAATTATTATGATAGTAGCTAAGGTTGGTTGGGTCCGGACGTGTCATAATACACACCTCTCTCAGAATTACTAGACAGCACTGTACCTTCCATCACGATCATTGGCATGGCGCTACACTGCACAACGTATGATACCTAAGAGTACTGTACAGTACTCTGATCGTCTTCCAGTGGGCCAACCCGGCAATTCGATACTATGGAACGCCCCGCCCTTGATATGCGGAATACGTACGCATTACTCTTAGAAAAATAGTGGAGTAATTTTCCGTGAGGTCCAACATCCAACAACTCAGCTCTCATGTGATGTCCGAAGGGGGGGAAGAAAAAATAATTAAAATCGGCGAGATGGATTGCCCACCAGAACAGGACTTATCCCTTCATACCAACAATACACAGGTACTTATCCAGTCCTTAGAGCCGGCTTTATTGTGGCTGCGGTACCGGTACTTGCGTAATATCACTCGTCACGGTGTCGTTCAGACTTGGAAATACCGGTAGTCGCTTCTTGGGATCTTTCCGGTCGACGGTATAGTGCGCATTGGGTGGGGGTCTTGGTTAGCGTGCTCGAATATAGTCTTGCGGTCGGGTGGGTCATGGCGGTGACTGCTAAATCCCTGATGTTATACCGGCTCTGTGGAATTGGGAACTATGCTATTGATTCCCATCCTCCTTCCCACGTATTCTACCGCGTACCGCATCCTGACACGTTGGGATTGTTGGCATCTTCACGGTTTTTCTGGTGGGTGTCAAGTGCAAAGAATACCTCAACCACCTGACCTGCGAAATCTTTGGCTGATCGATGAATAGGGCTTAAGGTCGTGTTTGGAGGGCGCGAATGTGTCCGCAAAGGTGTGGGAGACATTCCGCCTATGGATAGATTCATGATTTAGAGTTGGGTTCGTAGGGGACTCATATCCGTTGGTATACGCGTAACCTAGGGTCAGACGCGGAAGTGAATCATTTGTAAGTGAATTTCGCTCAAATCCCCACTGCAGTATTCAAAGTCAAAAACTCAGAACACAGCACACAAAAAAAAAAGGGGGGCGGGGTTTAAGATACTTTGCTATTAGGAATATCTCCTACCCTTCCGAACCTCCTCTCCAGGGTGTTGGACGTTAATTGAGATTTCCAAATTTTAGAATTTCGCTGGCCTTGCTGGTTCATTTTCTCCGCATCACCCTTCTCCCTGGTCCGATACCTTACCATCCTCCGGAGGGCTGGTTGGGCTTTGTGGGTGTAGGAGCTCGTACCGCTGGATAGCTGTGCCCTGGCTTAATTGTGACCTAGTAGCGGGTTACGGCGCTCGTGCATCGACGTAGAAAATACGGGGGGTAGCTGAAGTAGCAGCTGCACGACTACAGTAGTAATTACTAAATCCGGACGATTGGCTATATCCTTGGTTCAGCTCTTTATTGTTTCTCTCGAGAGAGGCGTTCTTCCCCCCAGATCCACCATGGAACGTGGGGCCTAACTTAACTTTACTTGCTCAGTTGAGAATTTGGGGGGCCTGGGGATCTATGTTAGTACGTTAGGAGGGACAATTTTAGTTTGCATATGGTATTCACTGAATTGCCGGCCCATAGTGCCTGTTATAGTGCAGTATATTAGAGCGAGTTGGTCAAGACTTGGAGTCTCCGCTGCATGATGCGGGTCTTTTCCTTCGTTGACTGGGTATTCATCTTCCGGTGCAATACGTCACAAACCAAATCATGCATTATCACTCGCCAATGCCCATCTGCCCAACATGCACAACTGATGCTCTACCTTCGCTTTCCCTCACTTGTCCGGGCCAAGGCAGATCCCAACCCTCTGCCCCCTGGCGCGAGCCGGCCTGGTGCTGCTCAGGATATGATATGCATGAGACTTTCCCGGTATGACTTAGAAGTCAATTCTGGGGTAGGCTAAAAGATGGAGTTTGGTTTGGTATGTTATGGGATAGTGCGCTGTAGTGTCTTTTCAGAGCAGTGATAGAAGAATTGAAGACAATAAGTATGATTTTGGGATATTGCTCTAGCCCCCGCTCCTCACCACACACACGCACTACGGTAGGGTAACAAGTAAAATTTCATCCAACAACAGCGAGGTATGGTGGGACTCTCTTGCTCCGGGGCCACCTGCCTCCCTCTGCGATTCGTACGGCTTTCGTAGCTCTCTGCCGTCTCTTGTTTTGTTGCGCGCCGGATAGGAGGCAGTCCGAAGCCGTACCCGATCATTGGAAGCAGGGCTGACAACGGGGATGGCATCGAGGCGAGATACGAGTCACCGTGGGCGCGGCCATAGAGAGGACCCCTACTAGGGCATTTGGCTGAAGAACCGGAGAAGACGCACAGCTCTACCGTAGGTCCATGTTATGTCCCAGAATCCAAGGGACCCACAGGGTATCCCGGTGAGTGTGTGGCTAATAAGTAGAGCTCCCAAAGTTGGTGTGTTCAAATTTACAACTGCGAGTGTTCACCGGGGGGTGGTTTCTCGCGGTATTGGGATCTGTAGGGGAATGTCAATCCTGATCTAGCGATGTAAGAAGGCGAACAGCACTATTCTTAATTCACGGTAAGCTAGTCCCAAGGCACTGCATAGGTGGGATAGAAACATGGTCTAACGCTAGTACTTGGGGAAGGCCATCTCAATCAATTCTGGCAACTATACTCTAAATAGCGGAGCGGAATACATGTTACTTGCCAGCTGACTTATGGCTCGGCTTCAGCGATATTAGAGCATTGGCCATACGGGGGCGGATGGGGAGGGGGGCGTAGTCTCCTAGAGGGTGAGCGAGATATCGATAATATTTTGGGGGAATCAAGAGTCCCATCAGAACGGCAGGGGTAAATGTGTATTATGTTACTCATCGGGAAGGGTCTTGGAGGTTTTATGTGCCGCAGGGATGGACAAAGAAGGATTACTGGATACGCAAGTACCGATAGGTATGGTAGGAAGTAGCTATCCTCTATTCAAACTAATGAGTCTCATAGTGAGTGTTGGGAGCAAATATATCTTCAAAAAACGAGTTTCCAGAATATTGTCTCACTGTTCACCAATGACAGGATCTCATGCCTGGAGGGTTAGTCAAACATCAAAATCGGCAATAAGAAATTATTTACTCTTTTTAGCTATAAGTTACACGGAGAAGAGTTTTGAGTTGCTTCGTGTATTTTAGGTAGGTGGCTTAAGGCCCCAACGCAGAGCCATGTCAAGATTATCATGAAGGGTAATTCAAGTATCAGACCCCCCTTTTTTTTACCTTGTCACAATCCCGTTCAGGGGATTATGTCGGATTTTCAGGTCCGCTATCATGTGCAGCAGGGGTATTGTACTGACACTAGTACAGTATGGCAAGCCTTATTCGCTGTGGGCATTTGGAACGAATGATCTCTCGTGATTCACGAGAACCTACTCCGATAGGGTCAGCGGTGGCCGGGCTGACGCTTGCCAATATCATTCGGGGTCTCCCCTTGTACGAAATGCGCAATGCAGAGCGAAGGGAGTGCAAGGAGTTATAGCTAGAAAGAAATTGTGTTCTAAATTCAACTACCTTTCCCTCCAATGCTAGCATGGCACCAATCCTGTGGCGCTGTTTCAAATAATGGACTCAGACAACCTCTAGCAGGAGCTTTATATTCGATATAGCTATCGTGGTGTTGAACAGATTATGTCTTTCATAATACTGATGATAACTGTCATACCTGGCTCTTTTCGGGAGGTGCGGTGCATTGGCATCTACGACTAGTTGGGCGGTGAATTTGTAGTAGGCGGCAGCCATCTCTCCGCTAGTTCAAACACTGTTACACTCGAGAGTCTGTAGAATTCAGAATTTCCGGTTTCTTTCCCGGACCGGATGAAGGGGAGCAACTTTTTTTCTCCTACTTTCTTATTTTCTTCTGCTTCTACCGCGTCGATCGCAGGTAGCACCCTTGGTGTACGTCTGGATGCCGAATTCTGCTACCTTATTACGGAACTAGCTTTGCACTGCAGCCTTTTTGTGGGAGGCTAAAGGTCCTCAAGCCCCTAGCCCCCATAGTCACATGGGGGGGGTGGATGAGGGGAGTGTTGGGATATGTGATTGTTTTTTTTTACGGAAAAGTGTTTTTTCCTTCTCCTTATAATGGGTAGCTCAAGCTCTGGAACTAACGAACTAACGGGGCTGTAACAGGTAATTCATGCAGCATAAATAATGAGTGGTAAACCGCCTAAAAATCCTCTGAGGCGGCGGCAGATCTTCTCTGCCATGATACTAACCCCCCGTCGGAACAGCACACGGCATTACTAGGGGGGGGGGGAAGGGAAAAAGGACATAGAAACGGATTAATTACACCTGGAACTGTTGAACGTCAAAACAAAAGAACCCTGATATAAACCAAATAAACTCGAACATGAACTAAAAACTCCAGAACTAGGTGCAGAAAAGAATAGAGAGAATAATGGGGTGGAGGAAAAATAACGTAAGATAAATAATAGTTCCACGATCACTGCTTCTCTCTTCCCTGGTATCTATGGGGGTGTATGCGTTCTCCTGGGGTGACTCCGCGGGGCCTTCGAGTTCAAGCTCGAGAGTATGTAATAGCGGGACTCGATTGTCGTTATACTGTGAGTTGGTGCTGACATATACTGGACTGTCCCACCGGTGACATATTGCCATGCTGAGCAGTTCCTCATTACGGATATCGGTAGATTTGGACCTGACACATGGCCGCCGCAGAAGCTCCACTATGATCTCATATCTGCTCTCCATTGCCTACGAGGGCGGGGCTCGGCACCTGTTATCGGGCGAGTTTGGGCTGACATCTTTTCCCTTCAAAAACAACTCAACTATCCTGTGGTGCCCGTTCTGGACCGCCATTGAGAGTGGCGACCGGCCTTGCTTATCGGGGGGGTCGGGGTTGGCATCGCTGCGTTTCAAAAGTAGCTTCACTACCCCTTCTTGTCCGCTATGGACTGCCCACAAGAGTGGGGTCCGGCCTCCGTCATCGGGCAAGTTGGGTTGAACATCTTCCTGTTCCAGAAGCAGCCCTACGACGCTCTCACTTCCATTTCCGGCCACCTACGAGAGAGGAGTCCGGCCTCCGCTATCAGATAAGTTGGGTTCGGCATCTTTCCCTCCCAGAAGAAGCTTCGTAACACTCTCGCTCCTGTTTTCGGCCGCCAACGAGAATGGAGTCCGACCTCCATTGTCAGGTAACACAGGCTCAACGTCTTCCCACCCCAGAAGCAGCTTCATGATGCTCTCGCACCCTCTTTCGGCCGCCCACGAGAGTGTAGTCCGGCCCCCAATTGGTATCGGGTAAGTTGAGTTCGGAATCTATCCGTCCTAGAAGTGACTTCACGATACCCTCGCTCCCGTTTTTGGCGGCGCCCAAGAGAGTGGAAAACGGCCTCCGCTATCAGGTGAATTGGTGTTGACATCGTTACGCTCCAAGAGTAGCTTCACTATCCCCCCGCAGCTTTCTTTCGATAGCCCAAGTAAGTAGTGTCATACCCTCATTATCAGGTAAGTCAGGGTTGACACCTTCCAGTCCTGGGAGCAGCTTCACTATGGCCTCGTTCCCTCCTCCGGAGGCCCACGGGAGTGGTGTCCGGCCGTTGATGTCTGCAGTGTTGAATTAAATATCTTTATGTTCCAAGAGCAGTTTGCAAATCCCTTCGTTGTTATTCCTGGCGGCCCATAAAAGTGGTGTACAACCCATGAAATCCATTCCGTTAACCTCCCAAACTTTCATCTCCACCAAGCTAATAGCGAGTTCATCAATCCCGAGGAATGCGATAGCGTGCAATCCAGTGAATCCTTCAGATGAGCTAGCACCGCCACGGTCCCATGGCTAAGGCCCCCGGCTCATGAGTACAAGTTTCGCAGAGATATGTTGATCAAACCGATCAAGAAGTTGGAGGGCAAGTGGTTCTGCACATTCTGCGATCACCTTTCTGGCATGGATTCCCCAGTAACAAGAGGCATACGGGGGCAAGGGGGTGTGCACTGGAGAACCGGAAGCCCAGGTGATAGGGACTTGATACTCTGGGAGCCAAGACAGGCGGGGCATGCTTCTGCAATGTCCATCTGGGTATTAGAAAACAGATCGGGATGCCCAATAAGATACTCTTGGAGAGTAAAATGTATCAAACTCTTGACCCCCCCTCATCAACCGCGACAAGCCCAACGCAACAGCCCAATAATGCCCAATTGAAGGGGTATTCAGCGGGTTAAGATCGGTCGATCCCTTTTCAACCCCCAGAGCATGACATAGCTCTTCAAATTCTAATGGCCGCTAGGATGTGAGATCCACATTAAAACATCAATCGCGAGCCTTCCTTTGTCTCCGCCCTGTCTCTTAATCCGTTCCAGAGTTGTAGAATATGCATCACGTATGCCACCGCCATTCTTAATCTTTCTGAGTGCTTCCCTTCTTCGATGGATGGTTGACTGCGCTAATATTGAGTTGCCATTTAAGTAAGGCCACTGGCAGAAAACTGGAGGGTTGTTAGAAAATAACCTAAGTCTAAATCTACACACAGTACCCGTCTTGGGTACATTTCGGCAATCCTTCTTGGAATAGTCCTGAGGATATCCTCTTTCAAGTCCTCGTTCATTGCATCGGGCTGTAGATCCCTCTTCAACCTCATGCGGAGATATTCCCGAATATCCTCCTCCCCAGCTGGTTCCAAGTCCATCATCTCTGCGCCTCGGATAAAACATCTGTTCATCTCATCCCGAATTTGTGGCCGACAGGTGAGGAATATTCCTAGTTCCTTGCGGTTGCTGAATAATCTGTGCTAATGATTCAACAAACTCATGTTGAGGCCCCTCGAGAAACTTGTCCAACGCGTCGACGCAAATGTAGCTCCGCTGCAAATATTTGAGACACGGTATTAGTAGCGCGACGATGTTAGGAGATCCAAGATTTCGACCGTCAAGATACGGTTTTGAGCGCCGGAATGCTTCCTTAACTTCCTTCGGAATATGGTCCAAGGCGCTTACGACTTGTTTGAGGATAGCTCCCAACAATTAGACCGTGGACTGCTCTTTCCGAGCAACCAAGTTAAAGTACTCGGATAGACACGTCACGGCGACTTTTTTTCCAATCCTATTGCATAATGCGTCGATTACTAAAGAGTTACATAAGTTACTACTATTTAGCCTCATTCATCAGTCCAAGAGAATATTATCCCCTACCTGAGGTGTGTCTTCCCAACTCCGGGACCCCCCGTAACACAACAGAATGGGGCTAACCACCTAATCCTCATCCGTATGCCAATTTACAAACTTGTCAGTTTGTAAAAGCCAATCCCCTACCCCCTCCACACGAGAGTGGCTCACGTCCTGATGCCTTCTCCGGGGTGTTAATGGGAATAGCCAATCCAAAATCTGGCGCCCATCATCGGCTACTCATACGTCGCAGTCGTTCCAGACGGTATTGTAGCTGTTCACATTGCCGCAGTCAACGTTTCCGGAACCATCCTGCCGTTGAAATTGGGAGTTGTTCATGTTACCAGACATTTAGTGAAAGGAAAGAGAGCCAGGAGAAATTTGATGAAACTCGTTTGAGCTATGGGAAAGCTGGGTCTTGAACGAGGATGTTATTGCAGCATAAGCCCCATCCAACCACTCCAGCGCCTGTGAAAATTCCAATTACGCCTCAAGCGCTGGAATTTCAGCATGGGAAACAGTAGTCAGAATATCCACTGTCGGCAAGGGCCAAGAATAGCTCTCCCACTGGCCACACTGAAAAAAAGTGGAGGGCTAATGGAGATTTAATCAAATGCGTGTACCGGCAACGATGGATAGTCACTCGGGTAAATCCAATATATACATTAGTAAACGTAAAGCATTACTCGTGCACAGAGGTTAGTAATGGAATAGGTAGGAGCTACTCACCCTTCTTAGCATCATTGGTATCATACCAAATTAAGTAACTTTTTACCTTTGGCAATGGCTTGGGGCGGTGCATTACTGTTTCTGTGCATTTTTTTTTTGCACAAAACTTTTGGCTGGAATACTGCCTCCTCCTGTTTTTGTTCTTGAAGCAGTAAACGCATGGCCTTTAACTCAATTCCAAATCCCAGGATAACCGGCATAACTTAGGGGGAAAAACGCAGTCTATCATATGTTGTTTCAATATTAGCCACCATCATCATACCTACAAACGCTCATAATATTTTAAACCCAGTCACGCACTCCCCTAACCGTTTTTCAAGATCCCATAACACATCGACTGCTCGCCTCGAGGCCCCGCCATACACCAGCAGAGTACATCTGTGAAACTTCTGCTGCCTTCCCCTCTGCGTCCGAGCTCGACTGCACCCTCCGCTACTTCTCTAGCGGTAGCGTCGCCAAGATATGCACACATGATGTTCCACCTCCTAAGCCCGGCCCTCACTACCTCTTCCCCGACGGCCCTTCCAATGCGCGTGTAAGCATCTGCAAGTTTTGTGAATGACAGCTCACCTACAAGGACCCCGCGACCCATGCGAAGATCATTAGCGACAAGCGTGGCGAGGTTATTGGTGGGGTTATAAGAGTTGGTGTGGAGGTCATGCTGCTGAAGGATAGTGATATGGTGACTAGCGTTTCTAAATTACTAGGCGGTGATCGAGCGTTGCGGATTCCGATAGATAAGGCCGGTCCCATTAATTCTATACTATAGATAATATTTTTATTCCTTGCTTTTTTCCTTATCGTTTCCCCGTTTTTCTACAGCAAATCAGCTCCAAGAAGATACCGATTTCTACACAGCTAGAGCGATCATCCGTTGCCTGTTTTAACAGAAAATGGCGAGTCCCTTCTGTTCTTCTAGCTATCATGTTATTTACTCGCTCCCAGAATGGCCTTCACGGCTCTCCGGACTTCCACAATCGGGCTTGATTTCCTAGACTTTGTTAAGCCTGTTCCCGCTTTAGCCCTTGTTACCCACGCCGACGCCCGCGCGCCGGTAAATTAGGTAGAATACCTTCACCCCAGCGACTCCTTCGGCAAATCCTTAGACCCGACATACGCAGCTGCGTACTCGTAATTGAACGCCATTTGCGAACACGGTTACTAAACATACCGCCAAAATTCTGCTTTCTTGCTTTGATACAAGTATCCCGCGATAGTGGTCGTGATCGCAAGCGTCGCTCAATTAAGGGTGAGTTTGCGGTGTCAATTTACACGTGATCCGCCGGGTATTATAAGTGTATCCAGGGATTGCAAGCGGCCAGACCAGGTAGGTTTCAAGCCTGAGCCGAACCGCCCCTGCTTTTTTTCGGGAGTTGGCCTGGCGGGACTTCAGACTTCCCACTGATCGACATTGTCAATATAATTTACTGGTATTTGTAGTTAACTACAGTAGATTCACATGGATTGAACAGAGCACTAGCGTATGCTGGCAGCTTCTGCACGTACGTGACCATAATGGGCGATATGTTATCTTCACCCTGATAGCTCATGGGGGTGGGGGGTTGGAAGGCCCCCGGGTGCAGATCTTAGTGTAGACCCGGAGTGTGGGCTCGTATTCTCGCGTGCATGGCCGTGTCCAACAGGATTAGCAATATTAAAATAATTTACGATGTGGAATTATTAGAGTGAAGGTGCTTGGAGAACAATGTGGGCGAGAAGATGCGACGGGGAAATTTGAGGAAACCGAGGTTCGTGATGATACCGAAGTGGTGGAGGAGAGTGGCTTAGTGATCAAATAATAGTTATTAACGTAAATTATGATACAAGTAATTTACCTACCCTACACTTTAGGAATATATAGCGTAATATGAAATTACGCAGCACCCTTACTACTCTCAATCTTTAAACTTGTAATGTTTTTTCTTCCTCTCTGCATGTCCCAGGCCTGCACCAGCCAAGGATAGCTTTAGATATTGCTTCGTAATGGCGTATATTTTCCAAATACCTGCAGATGCCTGGATATTTGAAGATATTTTCAAGAATCTGAAGATATTTACAGATATTGGCGGGCACCTCCAGATATCTGGGGGAAATCTTCAGGTATTTCCAGGCATCCCAAGACATCTCTTACCTAGTGACAAAATATTTACCGACCATATAGCACATCTCGGAGCCTCCCGGCGCCCACGAAGTCTTGAGGCCTCGGGAAGGCTGGACCTACCCACGAAGCCCTGGCCAGCCCCACTTTGACCTGGCCTGGCATAACTGTATACCCATAGGCTATCTGCGGGCCGGCCTGGCCTCTTGCGAGCACTGACCGCATCACTACCTTACACAAGAGAATAGTGCTGAAAGAGCTAAACCCGAGCTTACACTGGCGAGCGACTACCTAAAACCCGACGATCCCAGGACAGCTTCGTCTCATATGGCTTCAAAGCATTAAAGAATCGGTTATAATGATTTGGGATAAAATAAGGCAAAAACCTTCGAACCTTCATAATATTATATTAGGATATCTATTCATCTTTGGTGGTAAAAAAAGCGCCCGAGGGTTTACCGTCGCACGTTATCACTCGCTGTCTCTTGAGATGTCGTTCATAACGTACTGCCCTCACTGAGGCATTAAAACTAGGTCACCCTAATGTCGCATGAGATCCTATACTCCTTGTTGGTTAAGGCAAGGCAAAACAATACGATACCGGTGGGGCTCGCAATCTAATTCTCTCTAATCTTCAGGTATTGGAGTTGGTAATAGATAAATAATATTATACCCGGGGTGTTACCCCTAACAAAAGCCACCCCAAACAAAAATACAAAAAGAGATATCATACAAGACTGGGAAATCCCCCAAAAAGTGCTGCCATAATACTTGCTATACGCTACACCCCAACCCAAGTAAAAGGAATGAAGTGCAAAAGTAGTAAAAGATAGGACCAACCCAAGGAAACCAACTCTATTCCCGGAAACGCCAGAAAGTGAGAAAATGAAAACGAACAAATGAAAACGAAAAAAAGTGAATGTAGTTGATATATCTCAGACTAGTCGGCGTAAACTCTGCCCACCCACCCAACACCCCCAACACCAATGGAAGACGACATCCGCAAGAAAATCTCGCCGCTAAAGGAGGTAAAACGAGAATCAGAAGAGAGGATAGCAGGAACAGTCGAGAAGTGTCTGCTAACGTTGTAGAGGGACACATGACCGGGTTAGAAGATGCCGAAAGAGGTCATATCTCCAGAGCCTTATACCGTGTTGGGGCCTGCAGCCTTCCGGGCGTTGAGTAGCTTCACTACCACATCATGCCCGTTCCTGGCAGCCAACGAGAGAGGTGTTTGACCACCATTATCTGGCCTATTGAGGTTGATATCTTCCCGTCCCAACAGCAATTTCACTACTCGCTCACGCCCATTCGCGGCAGCCCACGAGAGTGGCGCCTGGCCGCCACTGTCCAGCCTATCGGGGCTAATACCCTCCTGTACCAACAGCAATTTCACTACTCCCTCATGTCCGCCCCTGGCAGCCCACGAGAGGGGCGTTCGGTCCCACTTGTCTGGCCTGTCGGGGTTGATATCTTCCCTCCCCAACAGCGCTTTCACTATTCTATCATGCCCATTCCCGGCAGCCAACAAGAACGGTGTTTGGCCATACCATGCTTCCGGTCTATCGTGACTGACATCCTCCCGCCCCAACAGTAGCTTTACTACTCCTTCATGGCCATTCCTGGCAGCCAACGAGAGCGGTGTTCGGCCCCATTTGTCTAGCCCGTCGGGGTTGATATCTCCCCGTCCCAACAGCAGCTTCACTACTCCCTCATGCCCACGCATGACAGCCAACGAGAACGGTGTTTGGCCGCCATTGTCCGGCCTGTCGGGGTTGATGTCTCCCCGCCCCAACAGTAGCTTCACTACTCCTTCACGCCCTCTCATGGCAGCCCATGCGAGCGGTGTCCGGCCCCATTTGTCCGGCATGTTGGGGTTGATATCCCCCCGTCCCAACAGTAGCTTCACTACTCCCTCGTGCCCACCCATGGCAGCCCACGAGAACGGTGTTTGGCCGCCATTGTCCGGCAGATCGGGGTTGAGGCATCTCCTTCCAAATAGCAGATTCGTTGCCCGTTGTGTTTTTCCCCACCGACGACCGATGCCCTCAGGGTTGACAAACCGCCGACCAAGAAATAGCCTGACTACCCCCTCCTGCCCACCCCCAGCGGCCCAGGAGAATGCGGTTCGACCAAATCCCATGTCCCGCATATCAGGCTTTGTATGCTTCTGTCGCAAGAGCAATTCTACTACTTCCTCATGCCCATGCCTCGCAGCCCACATGAGTGGCGTCATACCCGCACGATCTCTTTGGTTCGCATCCCATCTTTTCTTCTTTATCAAATCAGCTGCAAGCCCAGCCATCCCGAAACACGAAACACAGTGCAGCGCGGAAAATAGCTGGCGAGAACTAATGCAAATAGTAGGAATGCAGCGGCGGGTCGTCTCCCAAAGTAATTCGGCAGATACGTGATCATCGTATCGATCAAGAAGCTCGAGCGCAAGATATCTTGAGTGATCCGAGTGATCAATTCGCATGTGGATTCCCCAATATAAAGAAGAATATTCCAGGAAGGGTGTCTCTCGGGGGTCACGAGAGAGGCTTGCTGGTAGACCCATGATGGTCTTGGAATTGAGATAAGTCAAACATGTTTCTGCTATTTTCGAGTGAGCTCTGTCAAACATGCCGGCATGACCGGAAAGATGCTCCTTGAGAGTGAAATGGATCAATCTGATAGTCGACGACCTTTTATCGACGGCGACAAGCCCCTGACAACAGCTTAGCACTGTCCGGATCGAAGGCACATTATTGGTATTAAGGTCCGCCGATCCTATCTCGACCGCTAGGGCATGGCATATCTCATCCACATCCAATGGCCGCTCCGAATGTGAAATCCACATCAGAGCGGCCATACCGAGTCTTGCTCTATCCTCTCCCTGCGCCCTTATCCGTTCTATGGTCGCATCGTATGCATCCCCCAAGCCCAAGCCACTCGTCATTGTACCGAGCTTCTCTCGCCTCCGATGGATTGTCGTTTCCTGTAGGATAGCCTTGATGTTTAAAGATACCAACAGGAATCTAGATACAGATCTGTCAACCCACAACTTTAGATATTTTCGCCAGTGCTCTTGCCCCTACTTACATTTCCGAAACCGTCTCGGGAATATTCTTTATAATGTCCTCCTCCAAACTCTTGTCGATCGCGTCCGGTGTTGTATCCTCTTTCAGTTTCGCGCGAAGGAATCGAATGATATCATTCTTAGCGGGAGTTATGGATACAACTGCTACCCGCTCGGCAAGATGTTTCTCTACTTCTCCCAGGATATGCAATCTCGCAGCCAGAAATACCCGAGTGTCTAGGGACTTCGATAGAATTTGTTTCAATGAATCAAGCAACTTTGCACGATACTCCGTCATGCATTCGTCGAGTGCATCAATACATATGAAAGTGCGCCGTGAGGACGAGATATCCTGCAACATCTCTACAATTTCGGCGAGTCCCAGTTTCCGGCCCCCGATGACCTGTTTCTGGTCTCGAAATGCTTGAACGATCCCCGACGGAATATCTTCTAATCCGCCAACAACCTGTTTTAGCAGGGAACCCAGGATGCTCGTTGGGGATTGCTCCTTCTGCTCAGCGTAATCGAAGTAGAAGCACGCGACGGCAACATTTTGTCCCCTCGCCCGATCGCATAACGTGTCTATCACTAGCGAGCTAACATCACAGCCCTTAGCAACGTCTTTTTGCTTCAGGAAGGATATGCTTTCTTACCTGATGTAGGTCTTGCCGACCCCCGGAGCTCCGTAGCAAAACAAGGCTGAATTGTCGGATTCCGCACTGCGAACACCATCAAGCCAGTTCCGATATTCCTCTGTTTGTAAGAGCCAGTCCCCCACATCTTCGACTCGGTGGGCTCTAATATCATCGTGCCGTATCCGGGGTTCCAGTGGAGATAACCACGCGAGAATCTCAGACCTCTCGTCGGCACCGCCAAAGTTATTGGCGTTACACACATTGAATGAGTTGGTATTAAACGAGTTGATGTTACTGAAAGAGTTGCCGGTATTGAAAGAGTTGCTGGTTTCTCCGACATGGGGTTGTGACATTTTCCCTTTTTTGTTTCTTGCTGTTTGGAGAGTTGTAAATTCTATCGAGAAGATAGGTTCTTGAGTACAGTAGGGTCAATCGATAGAGTTCCCGGGGCTGAAGGAAAGCAGGGGCACCCTACCTTGCGTATTCTTGGACAATATCTTGCCCAATCAGCCCGCCCGGAATACATTATTGTACTCTGTACTCGAGCACTGTACTAGTACTCCTGGTGAGGATGTTAGCTAGGATAGCCCCAAACACTGTATACCCCAGATTTCAGCGAAACAAGAGCGCCTACCAAAAACCTGAAACTATTCCTAGCTTTGCAGTACCTTAGTCTCTCAGGAACTTGTTTCTCAAATTTCAAATTTCTAAGGTTCCTAGAGAGGCGATGGATTTAGCTGTCGAAATCGCCTCTTGTCGCCCCCAGTCGCATCGTCCAGGCATCCAAGTATTTAGTCCCACTAAGAGCAATGCCGGAAGTGCACCGTACAAGTATCCTGCATCCGGAATGCCGCTTTTGGCAAGCTCCCTCTCCACTACTATGAGTGCTTTCTGGACCCCATTTTTCACTTTATTTAGGAAGGAGGCTGTGTGGTAAAATGCCAAGACCACGCTCTCACAACATCTATTTGCCGAACCTAGGAGCTTCATACACTAAGAGTCCCAACTTTTTATCTTTATCGTGGATTTTATCATAACTACATTACACTATGGCTAACACCCTACCGCTACCTACCTCATTCTCTTCTATAGTGGCACCCTTGCCTATATAGCTGTGCGAAGCAGAGTCTGCTACCACCTCCGGTCGTCCCGGCGGCTTCTCGGCACGAGACAGGTTGAATTCCTCGAAAATCAACTGGAACTTCTGACAACCTGTCCGGCCACTTGAAATTCTCTCTTCTGAGAATACCAGCACACCCGGGCTGTGTCATCCTAAGGAAAGTAATGAAAATATTGGTAACTCTGATGCTTGTCTTAAGATATAAAGCTGGCAGTGAGAGTTGAACGCAATATAGTTTAAGACTTTTAAGATTGTATTCCCCACTTGCGCTATCGAACTATATGATAAGGTAGGAGATAAACCCATCTATATATACCTATAATCTAATCACATGCGCAGCCACCCATCCAAGGAAATCATACATTTTAACAAGTAAAGGTGCCTTGACCGTTTAAGCAAGGAAAAATGGTTGCCTGTTGTCCCCTTTATCCATCTGAGACTGGGTCTCTGTAAAACAGGGCAGACCTGTGGTTCTTTTCTTGTTGGAGTCTACTACTGTAAAAACTAAAATAAATGAACAATATGCTTTGTAGTTAAATTAAGGTGATACATGCCAAGCATGCTAACGAAGAAGCACACAATATCATTTTTAATTCTTGGCAGCTACTCAAAAAATACCTTTTCATCATTACTATCATGATCAACTTCTTCCACCACATCTCCATGAACCATATCAACAACCTTTTCAGAGCCCCCAGAACTATCCAAAAGATCCTTCACAGTAAGCTCCCCTCCATCTAGGCAACCTACTAACCCATCTGCTAGGTAGTAAGTATTGATTCCTTTTATAGAAATCTTGGCATTGGCACTTCCGTCAATAGGGAGGAAAAGGCCAATGTAGCGAAATAATTGCCAAACAACTTCTACTTTCTCTTGAGAGAATTGCTCCCACACTTTCCCAACTGCCCATATTGTAGCCACCCATTGTCAGGCAATTATACTTCCGGTGAGCTTCCCTCCCTCTTGTAAGATCCCATCCTCCCCATTGTCAATTTTGTTTAATCGGATATCTAACTCTTCCTATAATTATGGAATAAATAAGCTAATATTCAGTACAAGTCATGGTAAGTATATCTCATGATGAGATCTTACCTTTAAAATGTCTTTAAATGGTCTGTTTATAGACACATCTAGAGGTTGAACCTGAAAATATTGGTAACTTGGACACTTGTTCTTAGATATAAGGCTAGCAGTGGGAGTTGAACGCAATATAGTTTAAGACTTTAAGATAGTATTTGTAACGTGTTTGGGCTATGCCCCAGGGATGTAGCAGTACGATAGGAGCAGATGGCTTCTTCATCAACAAGAAGCGAGCGCTGCTTACTAAAAGAGTCTTCGAATGGGGTGTAATAGGAGATCAAAGAAGTAACCGTTCAACCAAGTATATTAAGAATACTGTCTGTCGAAGTCTGCTCTTTCTATTGTGGAAATCAGTGGTCTTTAAATACAGCATATCGCTTATCTCCAGTATGAGCGATATTTCAAAACTTTTTGTGTATCAACTGATAGCACATGAAACAATACAAGTATCAAGCGATACTGTGAAACCAAACATAAAACATTGTATGTATCAAATGATAGCACACGAAAGAATACAAGTATCAAGCGATACTCTGAAACCAAACATAAAACATAACCTAGTACCCGTACTGGTTACACTCCCAAAATAAAATAACCATTTCATCAAACAAATAACCTAATGAAATCCTAATAGTCGGTAAACCTGCTGTTTTCCTGAAAGTCCTTATAGGACCTATCCTCATTGTCATCGCTATCTTGCAACAATCTCATGTCATCCTGCAACTTCCATTCTGCCCCTTCCAGTCATTTGTTCAAACACTTTTGGCAGGGTGCTTCGCGCACAAAGCAACATGATTCCTTGTAGTATGATAAATCAATGTAGTTGCGGACCATCCAGTCCTCCCAATCCTCCGTTTCAATATCGATCCGTCTGCAATCCTCACAGTAATCAACGTAGAATATCTTCCAGCATGTGTCTAGTAGGATGGTTCCGTTGTGCAGTAGTTCTCCGACGATGATGTGTCATCCCTTGATGCTTATTTCTTCGTAGGTTGACATTTCTTAGCTTTGTATGAGGGGTAAAGGTTTGTAAGAGGGGTAAAGGTTTGTAAGAGGGTAAAGGTTTGTAAGAGGGTAAAGGTTTTTCTTTCGGTTTAGAGAGCTGATAGTGTGGTTTTTTCTCTTTGGAGAGGTTTGAGGTATGATGGGTGGTATTTATGCCTTGGTGTGGGCCTCACTTTGGTGTTGACCTCACTTAGGTGTTGACCTTGCTTAGATTTTCAGGAGAAGGTAGGTGGTACTTAATCTCGGTTTCTTCTGTCTCCACGCACATCTTATATTTTTCTGTACTCAGGTAACATTCGCTTTCAAAGCGGAATATGTCAGATATTGTTTCTCCCCACATCCGTTCTGTCGACTCAGTCGTTATTTCTAGGCATTTGTGGCAAATATGTTTGAATAATTGGTGTATAAGGTATCGTCTAGGGATAATTTCATGGTTCACCAACAGTCCCATAAGCTGATAGCGCTGTCTGCAAGGTATTTGCTCATAGTTTGACATCATAAGGCTATTGGATGGTGTGTTTCTTTCTTTGTTATTCCCAGTACTCGACTTCGGCTAGGTGTTCTAGGTATACAGCTTCATCTTCCATGACCCGATTTTCATCTTCGCTGCTTTCAAAATCCCTTTCAAAGTGGGCTGAGCAAAACCTGTTTTGTATTTCTTGATCTGTATTTGGACGGAGTTGTTGGATTTCTGGCAGGGTTGGGCTCCATGCCACCGTCACATGGTTTATCGTAGGGGGTAGCTCATCCTCCGGTTTGTTTTCCTCCCACTATTCAATTACCATTTCTATCGCATTTCCTAACCCTTCAGGTGGTACCCAGCTGTTTTCTGTTTCTGGATATCTCTTCCATTTCACCAGAAATTGGTCGCTGTTATAGCGCTTTCTGTGGTCCCATATAGTCTCCACTTCCCATTCACGTTTTTCATTTACCATGATCCAAGGCGGTTTTGCATGGCTTCTGCTGGGGAAGAAGATATCGTTATTAGGGAGGTATTGTTTCACAGTGGATGCGCGGAATGTCGCTTGTCAGTTTCTGTACATTCTGCCGTCCATTTCCACTATGTAATTTTGCCTATGTTTATCATATTCAATTATCTTGAACCGTCCTCGCTAGCATGGTTGCAATTTCTTGCTTTGTTCCAATTCCGTTGCGAAAAGGCTTCCATAAACCAATAACAGGTTACCTTTCCCTATCGGTATGTGGTGTCTGCACCATTTTGCTGCCGTTCTTGTACTCCAGAATCACGCTAATCTGATAGTATTAAATGCAGTGTTCTGGATTGCTTGGTGTCTGTTCAACAATTCATCGGCGGCCGATACTGCGGAGTTCTTGAAATTCGCTAGGGGGAGTAGTGGGTAGTTCTTTCTGAAAATAGCTTTATATGGTGACATATCAAGGGTTTCTGACCATCCTGCATTCAGGTATACTGCCGTTCCTGGTATGGCATTGAACCAATTGTTCTGTCTTGCATTGACTAGATTTCAAAGCGCTGTTTTTAATTCGCGAATTTTCCTTTCAACTTGTCTATTTGTTTCAAGGTGGCCTGGTGCCGCCTTAATGTATTCAATTCCTAGCGATTGACACTACTATCTCCACACATGTGACTCAAATTGTGGGTCAGCATCACTCACTAGCGATGTTGGGTATCCATGGGGTGTAAATATTTTGTTGCGCAGTAGTTCGCAGGTTGCTATAGCTGTTACCTCCTTAGTTGTAGGTATGAGCCACGTGAATCCCGAAAACCTATCTACTGCAACCAGGATTGTTTTATATCTCCATGAGTTATGAAAAGGTCCTGTAATGTTGATAGCTATTGATTTGAAAATTTCAGATGGTAGAATGATTGTCTGGGCTCTTCCTGCTGGTAACTGCATAGGTTCTTTGCTTGTTTGGCAGGTGTGACACTGTACCGCATACGCCCTGAAGTCCTTCCACGTTTCAGGCCAAAATAGGGACTCGATAGCGTACCGTAAGTTTTGTTCAGAACTGTGATGGCCTTTGTTGTGGATTTCGCTAATGACATATTCCCTCAACATAGTGTTTCCATATGCAGGACCCTTTGGGATATATAGGCATTCTTCTCCGTATTGAGTTTTTGCATATAGCATCCCATTTGTGATCGTATAGGAGAATAAATCTCTGTTGGAGTCCATATTTTCATTGACTTTTTTCCATACCGGTTCCCTTCGGTATGCTGCAACCATGTTTGCTTGGAATGTCCCAATTATTTCCTTGGTTGTCTGTAATATGTCACGCTCGTCCTCTATTTCGCTTCCTCTGGTTGTTTCGGGTTGGTTATCCTCTTTGTCGTCTTCCAAGACATCATATAGTCCCCGCCAATGTTCACTCATCATTAGGGGTATTACTGAAACTATCGTTTCATTGCTGAGGCTTTCTAATCGTTCTGCTCATCTAATCGGTGGTGGGCTGTCTGGCCCCGGCATTCGGAATGCCGCTATTGTTTTATAGATAAGGTTCCCTATTGGTTCTGCTCGTCTGATAGGTGGCAGACTGTCTGGCTCCGGCATTCGGAATGCTAGGGCTTCCGGGTTCAGCAGTGCCAGGATTGCATAGGATCTAAGCATTGGCTGGTCAAGGGTGGATAGCCCTTCCGTGGCACTCTTTGGTCTACCGCCGATCATTTGTTGCCATTCCCAGTCATTAATTAAGGGGGACTCGGGAGGGCTTGGGTCAGGTTCTGTACTTGGAGGACTTGGTCCTTTACTTGGAGGGCGAGGGGTCGGAGCTCCCGGCGGTCTGGGGTGGTTGTTTGTGAATTTGATCTTGGTTTGGTGATATGGGCAATAGTCCAAATAACAGTGCGAGTAATAGAGTATGCTATGTTGGAGTTTCTCGGGTGGTGTGCTTCGGAGGGTGCACTTATCTCCCCACTCATTTTGCGCAGTGATTGAGCAGGGGCTCCCAGGGGGCACAGGGGCCTCATTGCGGTATTCAGTGTACGAGTAAGGAGGGGAAGTAGGGGAGATATCTCGCTTGGGATCCATCGTGTTTGACTTTTGCTCGTAGACCATGTTATCCGAGATGTCGCCAGCTTCCTTTGTATAATCTTGGACGTAGAGTGTGTTCAAGTCTGATCCTCCCTCATATATCTGGGAAAGGGCATTAGCTAAATAGTTTGTGCTCCCTGGTGCGTAGACTATCTTTGCGTCGTATTTTCCTAAGGCACTGAGCCATCTCACTTGCTTTCTGCTTGGGTTCTTTGCAGTTCGTAGATGCATCAGGGGCTGGTGGTCCATTACTATTGTGAAGGTATTTCCTATTAGTACATTGTGGAATCGGTTAAGCGCCTCCACTATCACTAAGGCCTCTTTATCGGTGGTTCCATAATTTCTTTGCGTGTTGGTAAAATTTCTCCTGTATAACATGGCTGGTCGAGCCGTCTCGTATGTGGGTCTCTGTCCTACCCATACCCCCATTCCCAAGTCTGAGGCATCCGTAACTAACCAAATCGGTTTCTTGCTCCATATGTCCATTGATTGCATGACTTAGTGATGGACAATCCGCTTTTTTACCATCTCAAATGCAGTCTGATGGGTGGTTGTCTATGCGAATTCGGGATTCCCCATTAAATCTGTTAATGGTGCCATTAGGGTAGCATGGTGTGGTAGGAACTGGGCCACATAGTTCACTATTTCTAGGAAGCATTGCAATTCTTTCTTGTTTTGAGGTGTTTTCCAATATGCAATAGATGATATCTTCTGGGGGGAGGCATGGATTCCTTCATTATCCACTTTGTGTCCTAGTACTTCCAGCTTATCTGCGAATAGTACTGACTTCTTTTTCCTTGCGTAGAACTTTGCCTTTCTGAGTCGGTCACATATGTGCCGTATGTGCCTTTCATGTTCTTCTGATATGTCCAAGAATATGAGAATATCATCAATGTATACCCATACAAAGTGATGCAGGAATTCGCTCAGGAGGTCTTCCATTATTCGCATATAGGTTACAGGTGCTTTCATGTCTCCTTGTAGCATTACATTGCTTACAAACCCTGCAAACGGGGTTTTGAATGAATTGAATTTAGCACTGTCTTTGTCCACTCGTGTTTGGAAGTATGCGTTACTTAGGTCAATTTTGCTCCTGAATTTCGCTCGACCTATTCGGTTTAGGATTTGTTGTTGGCTGGGGATGGATATGCTATCCATGATTGTGTTGTCATTTCGAATTTTCAGGTCCACCAGGGGGCGGATCCTTCCATCTGACTTTGGTTGTACAAGCATAGGTACTGCTCCGGGGACTTCCTGTGGTACAATTACTCCAGCTCGTAATTTCTCATTTATCCAGTTCATGAGTTTTTCCTTGTATGCTTCTAGAATTGAGTATGTTGGTTGGTTCTTTAGATCCGTTGGATCTTTTAGCCGAATGTGATGGTTAATCTTACGCACAGGGGCTAGTGTTTCAGGAACCTTGTCTGGGAATACATCCTTGTATTCTTCCAACAGTGTTGCTGAGGTTGCATCTGAAATGGTGGCTCGGAGTTCCCCGCTTGTTGGTTTGTATAGTACTTACAGTTTGTCATAGGGAAACTCCACAGATGTGTCCCCACATCTGATAAGGGTGTTGTGTCCGTTCAGGAATGGCATTCCAATCAGGGTGTCATATTTTGCCAAGTTTCCTACCAACATCTCCTGATTGGTCTATTTCTTTTTTCTGATTCCTATGGTCAGCCCACATTTCTTGTGGCTTGAAGAGGGGGAACCTTTCATTGCCATGTTGACTGTTGTTGGTTGGGGTAGGGGTTCCGTAGGTATGCCGTGGGTAGAGATAAGGGTAGTGCTGATAATGTCATACCTGATTGTTCCTGTATCGAATAGTACCTTTGCTGGATAGCCCTCTATGTAGATTGTTCCTTCTAGTGCATCACGGGGCCTTATTGTCAGTGCTGGTTGGGTTCCGAAGCTTTCCATTTCTACCGAGTTGATTTCCACTGCGTTGTATTCGGTTGTGTAACCGGTACAGGTATTAGGACATGTTTTGTTTTATAGTATCAATTGATACTTGTTATGTTTCAAAGGTACCACTTGATACTTGGATTGTTTTATGTTTGATTTGATAGTATCGTTTGATACCCATTATGTTTCAAAGGTATCGCTTGATACTTGCAACGTTTTATGTTATTACTCATACAGGAGATCAGTGAGAACTTGTATTTGACACCGCTGATTCTACGATGGAAACAGCAGACTTCGACTGACAGTATCTCTAATATACTTGGTTGAGCAGTTACTTCTTGACCTCCTATTACGCCACTTCGAAGCCACCTTTAGTCTACACAGCTCACACCTCTTGCCGAGCAAGTAGGCCACCTGTTACTATCGTACTCGAAGCGTGATTAGCACCCTAGGTGTGAACACATTACAGGTTGCTTCCATGTGGTTTGTGCTCGCATCCTGTTTTGCTGTTTTTCCTTTTCCTATTTTAGCATAGCAGTCTTTTGCACAGTGCCCCTTTTTTCCGCATTCGAAACATCTGCCTTCATCGCGTCATTTCCGCTTTTTATCTTCCTTGTCTTTCGAACCTTTGCAGTATGGTTTTTCGTTCCTTGTGTTGTCACGCGATGATGATCCTTCACTGTTCTTCTGCTGCAGTATATGGGTTTGGAAAACTCCTGTTCCATACTGGATAGCATCCTTGCGTTCAGTCCGTTTGACTATCTTGTCAAAAGAGTCTCTATCTTCTTCCATGGGCTCTACCTCCTGGTGTAGTCTGGGACGCATTGCTTCATACAGTCTCTGTTGTAGAGTGTATTGAGATACTGTTCTGGTAGGCAATTGTCCATGGTACATTAGGAGATCCATTGCGACCATTGTTATTCTTTCTGTTTTCCCGTGTTGTATTTGCTGGATTTCCTTGAACTTATTATATAGTTCTTCCGTGTTTCATGAGGATTGGAATCTATCTCCTAGCTACTTTATCAGGGTCGTTCCTCGGATTTTTTCCCCACTCTCGTAGTGGTTCCTTGCTTGGTAGTATGCTTCCTCCGCCTTTCCTATACAGAAACTTCCAAAGTACACTCCACTTCCTTCTTTCGTTTTGTCCACGCCATGCAGGGCATGGTATTGGGAAGTGGTTGTTACCTATCGATCAAATGCTTTGCGTTTTAGGACTTCCTTTTTGCCTGAGAACATGGGTGGCAGTGGGAGTTTGATTTTTGGTCCTGTTCGCCTGGCCCCTGGGCTGGGCGGCACAGCAGATTCTCCTTCAGACATATTGTGTTCGGACACTTAGCTGCTGAGACTGTCATCTGATGAGCATTTTGACGAGTTGCTGGGGGGCTCGTCTGGTGGTTCTTTCGCTACCAAGCGATCTGATATTTCTTTATCGTCGTCATACTTCTTTGGAGTGCGGATAGGTGGGCTGTCTTTTTTCAGTGGTTGTGCCAGTGCCTTTCTCTTTCTGGGGCTCCAGGGGAAGAGCCCAGGGAGGCTTGTTGCTGCTTTTGCTAACTCGTCAGTTGATTTGCTAAAGTTTTGCTTGGCCAAATCCCGCACTAATGGCCTTTCTGCTTTGTCAATTGAGAAATCACTCTGTGGCCCTTTTGGCTTCTTGGGTTGCCTTCTTTTGGTAAAGCCTTCTCATAGGACCTGCTTCCTGCTTCGAGTCTCTAGTGACTCAATGGTATCTTGTTGGCAGAGCCAAACCTTCCGTAGTTCTGCCACTCCCCACTGCTAGCTTCAATGTTGGACTTTCATAGGTTGATCAGGCCTGGTCCAGGCAGGTTTCTAACTACTTGCTGAGGTTAAAAAAAGGTAACGTGTTTGGGCTAGGCCCTAGTCACTTAGCGGTACGATAGGAGCAGATAGCTTCTTGATCAACAAGAAGTGAGTACTGCTTACTAAAGGAGTCTTTGAATGGGGTGTAATAGGAGATCAAAGAAGTAACCATTCAAGCAAGTATATTAAGAATACTGTCGGTCGAAATGTGCTCTTTCCAACGTGGAAATCAGTGGTCTTTAAATACAGCATATCGCTTATGTCCAGTGTGAGCAATATTTCAAAAGTTTGCGTGTATCAACCGATAGCACATGAAACAATACAAGTATCAAGCGATACTGTGAAACCAAACATAAAACATTGTTTGTATCAACCGATAGCACATGAAACAATACAAGTATCAAGCGATACTGTGCAACCAAACATAAAACATTGTATGTATCAACCGATAGTACATGAAATAATACAAGCATCAAGCGATACTGTGAAACCAAACATAAAACATTGTGTGTATCAACCGATAGCACACGAAACAATACAAGTATCGAGTGATACTGTGAGATTAAACATAAAACATAAACTAGTACCCATACCGGTTACAGTATTCTCCGCTTGTGCTATCAAACTATATGATAATCTAGGAAATAAACCCATCTATATATACCCATAATCTAATCATGTGCGCGGCCGTCCAACTGAGGAAATATCTATGGGTCATAGCTGGTTGCATACATGGCTCATATCAACTCATGTATATGACCGTATTTGGTAAGGAAATCGTATATTTTAATACTTTCCCTACGATTCCATTCCCAACATAATCAGAAACCTTCAAGGAACACCTTTGTCAATTCTTTCATACATACATCCACCAAATTATCCTTTGTTCTAACCTGCGTCACAACCATCTCTCCTTTTTCTCTCTTTTCCCGAGCATAGTGATACTCCATATCGATATGCTTCATTCAGTCCAAGACTCCTGAGTTCTCGGCAAGCCTTAGGGCCAGGGTGTTGTTACAGTGTATTTTCAGCATCGTTGATATACTCATTTGTGATAAACCTCGATTTACCCAGATGGCTGATTTCGATGCGAAGGCAAGTGCTGCATATTCAACTTTTGTTGTTGAAAGTGCAGTGGTTCTTTGTTTCTTTGACTGCAATATTACCATATGACTGTATATTTGTACAATTCAACCCATGAAGGATCTGCAATCTGTGAGGTTTGATGTATAGGGACTGCCGCTATATACCTGAAGTGGTGGTTTGTTTTTATCTTGCTCATAGCATAATCCCTTTGTGATTGTCACTTTGAGGTATCAGAGAACTCGTTTAGCACTTTTGAGGTAAGTGATTGTTGGCTTGGCAGAGAACTGGCTTAGGAATGCGGTAGCATAAGTGGTGTCTGGTCTTGTGGCGATAGCGGCATACATCAGTGATCCTATTATGGATTGGTATAGTCGTTGATTGTACGGATTCTTATCACCTTGTACTATCCTCAGAGGTAAGTGAACCTCGATAGGTGTCATGATTGGGGTGGCTTCCAACATGTCGTACCATTCCAGTAGCTCTGTTATATACCATTCTTGGAATAGCTGAATATATTCTATCTCTTTTTCTATCTGTATCCCTAGTAGGAGTGAGGCTTCCCCTGAGTCTGTACACTGAAATTCGGATTGTATTTTGTCAAGACATTTCTTAACTTGTTTAAGTGTTTCAGTGTTTACTATATCATCTACATAGATGCAACAGTAGAGATCTTTTGCTATAAGGATACATGGGTCAAGGTTTGATATTGTGAAGTTCATATCGGTGAGGGTTTTGGTGAGGCATTGATACCCTGGGAGTGGAGATTGTTTGAGACCATATATTGCTTTGTTGAGCTTCTATACTTTTCCTGGTTGTTGGTATTCTTCTGGTAGTTCAAGGTAGGTTTCTATATCGATGTCACCATATAGGAAGGCACTCTTGAGGTCCGGTTGTTGTATGGTATAGCCACGTTTGATCAAGATACTCAGCAGGATTCTGAGGGATTCTAGTCTAGCGCCCAGTGCATATACTTCTTCGTAATCTACTCTGGGTTGCTAGTTGAATCCTCAGGCACAATATCTCCCTTTTCTCCTTTGTATGGTTCTATCCTTGTTGACTTTCACCTTATATACCCAATGTCCAGTTATCACTTTCACTCCTTCAGGTTTGTTGAGCACTGTTCCCACCTTTCGTTTATTCAGAACTTCCATCTCTTCATCCATGACCTTTTTCCATCCCTCCTTTTCATTCAAGTTCATGGCCTTATGGTATGTTGTTGGATCCAGTATATGATATATTAGACTCGTAAATTCACCACAATTTAGGGTATTCTGTTGTTCTCAAATCTTCTCCTCGATATGTTCACGTTCCGACTGATATTGGATACCTCTGGTTCCCAAGGGTTCTAGTAGTCCATTTCCTTTCATGTAGTCACCGAATTCCTTGTCCACCATTTTCAGCCTGCTTCTCAGTTTTTGCAATTTCTTTTTGGCAAGCTGATGGTGATAGGTTTCGGATCTTTCTGTTGGTACTGTTTGTTGTGATAAACATTGTGGAGGTTCTTGTCTTGAAGGTTCTCTGATTGAAGGATCTTGTCCTGGTAGTTCAACCTGCTTCTCTTTCTTTGGTGACTGTAGGAATCTACTAGGTATACCATGTTCTGAATACTGTAGATATGTTTCAGCTAACTCTTGTGTTGTTGATTGAGTCTTCTCTTCTGATACCCCTACCAGTTTCTTTGTTGCCTCGTAGGTATAGTCTACAGAAATGCTCTTTTGTTTTTCGAACCTTACGTCCTTTACCTCAATTACCGTATATCTTTTGGGTATGTATATCTGCTAAATTGTTGGGTTGAAAGTATATCCCACCAGATGGCCAGCCTCGGTTACCTGGTCTAGTTTTCCTCGATTCTCAGGGGGTATGTGTATCAAGCCATGTGTGTACCAGGGATGTAGGTGATTTATAGAGGGTTTTGTTTTATATAGGCTTTCGAAAGGAGTTTGCTTTATTGTTGAATGCCAGCATCTGTTGTAGAGGTAGGTAGCTGCTGAATGAGCTTTATCCTACAGGAACCTCTTGTCGCTAGCTATCATATACCGTACCATTAAGGTTAGAGTATGGTTTATCATTTCGGCTACTTCATTTAGGGCATTATAATTAGCAGATAAGGTAGTATGCATTACGCCATGGTTTGCAAAGGATTCTGAGACTTCTTGGTTAATGTATTCTCCTTCTATGTTGCTATGAAACCGCTTTATGCGTTTTCTGAATTGTGTTTGGATGAGTTCCCAGAAGTTTCAAATAGCTGTTTCTACTGCATCTTTGGTCTTCAGTGTGTATATCCAACAGTACCTTATGTAGTCATCTATGAAAGTCATATATTATTCGCTTTTACCCAGAGTTGGTGTAGACATTCTTCCACCTAAGTCAGAATGTACCTTTTCGCAGGGATTTTTGCTTTGGATCCCAACCCAGAGTGGTGATGACTAAGTGACTTTTAGTTGGTTATATATTTTGCAGTCAAAGTCCTTGGGAGTAGGTAGATGGGTTAGGTCCTTGTAGCAGTCTCTTATAATGCTTAGGTGTTTAAGGGCCTAGTGCTATTCTTCATACTTGGTCATTAATGCCTTTTGCTTGTCTAACTTTATATGCCATAATCCTCTTTTCTTTTCTGCTATCATAAATGCCTTCCCTTTCTTCTCATATATCCTTTTTCCTTTTTCTACCACAATCCTGACTCCTCTATCATCCAACCTTAATTCTGATACTAATGAGTATCAAAAGGTGGGTACATACAGGGCCCCTGTAAGTATGACTAATTGTTGAAGTTGTCCCAACATGCATACATTGAGTCGTGCATCTCCGGATGCAGCCACCTGGTGAATTCTGCCTTCTGCCATTATTACCTTTTCATCACATGGTTTCAAGTTTACAAAGTCACCTGAGTTTGGTGATATGTGGAAGGTAGCTTCCAAGTCACAGACCCATTCAAAGATAGTATCTTCTTCCTTTGGTTGTGATTTTGTCATCAAGACCATGGTGTATACATTGCCATCAGCAATGTTTGTGGCTTTGGCATTCTTCTTTTTCTTTTTAAGGTGATTGCATCAGTTCGTTGTATGATTGTCATATCAGAAACCTTTAAACTTGCAGTATGTGTATTCTCGCTTTCCGAATTGATTTTTCTTAGGTGCCGGAGCGGAGAGTACTTTTCCTCCCTCTGGTTTTTATGCTGTTTCTGTAGCTCAGCTCACAAAGATATTTCCGATATTAGCATAGGTAACAGTATCCTTTATGGATAGCATATCGCATATATCAGGGAACTTCTCAAGCAGTGTCGCGATGAACATACATCTCTTAAGTACTTTCAATTGAGTGAATGGTTTCACAATTGTCCAAGATTCTTCTGATGATTTTCTGCCACTTTTGTCCACCAGACTGCTTTGTTGACCTAACCAGGTCCAAGCTATTTTAAACTTGGATATGAAATGAGACATACTAATCTCTTCGGACTATTCAAGACACATGAGGTTTGCAAGAAGACTGATATCTGTATTGGGGGTTCCTTTATCAAACCAATCCTTGAGAGACTGCCAGGCTTGGGCAGAGGTTTCATAGGAGGCTATGTTGGTGTGGTAGGTAGAGTCGACCACTTAGTACAGAAATACCGCAGCTCAGTCATTTTTGTTGTCCCATTTTTCAGTTTCCTTTATGGTTATTGAACTACCTTAGGCTACCACTTCTGGTTTTTCCTCAGTTCCATTTACAACTTTCCATAGTTCTGTGGCCTTGAATGCTGTCTCCCAGGCCTTGGCCCAGGTGCGATAGTTTTCTTAACCATGGAGTTTGGGAAAGTCTTTCAGAGAAATGGAGAAGTTGTTGAGATTGTTTGAGATAGTGGCGGATGATTCAGGAGATGTCATTTTAACATCTGGTTGCAAAGCCTCCGATCACTTGTGAACTTGTTTGGGTTCAGTTACAATCTAACATTTGCAACCATTCAGTTGAGTGGAGTGTGCAGTATTGAACAGTGACATGATAGATGTCTTTCCAATAGGAGGCATAGCAGAATGGCATGATATGGTCAAGTGATAATGGTCAATTTGTTCCACAGTCTCCGCAGGCGAAGAATAAGAGACAATCAAAGTATTCTCTTGCTAGTGTGAGAGATAGGAGGGGGAATGGTTTTAGTGGTTTGCTGATGGAATGGAATCTTTGTGTCTAAACGTAGCATAATGTTTGACTAGCAATGTCACTTAGCTGGGCTTATAACCTGAAAATATTGCTAACTCTGACGCTTGTACTTAGATACAAGGCTGGCAGTGGGGGTTGAACACAATATAGTTTAAAACTTTAAGATAGCATTCTCTGCTTGTGCTATTAAACTATATGATAATATAGGAAATAAACCTGTCTATATATATCTATAATCTAATCACATGCACAGCCACTCAATCAAGAAAATATTCACAAGTCATACCTGGTTGCATATATGAGTTATATCAACTTATGTATGTAACTATATTTGGTAAGGAAATCCTACATTTTAACAGAACCAAGCTAGTACTGTAACCAGTATGGGTGCTAGGTTATTTTATGTTTGGTTTCACGGTATCGTTTGATACTTGTATTGTTTTGCGTGCTATCGGTTGATACATACAATGTTTTATGTTTGGTTTCACAGTATCATTTGATACTTGTATTGTTTTGTGTGCTATCGGTTGATACAGACATTGTTTTGAAATATCGCTCATAGTGGAGATTAGTGATATGTTGTATTTAAAGACCGCTGATTTCCACGATGGAAACAGCAGACTTCGACAGATGGTATTCTTAATATACTTGGTTGAACGGTTACTTCCTTGATCTCCTATTACATCAGGTGCGAAGACTACTTCAGTTAGCAGCGCTCGCCTCTTGTTGATCAAGAAGCCATCTGCTCCTATCATACCGCTACGTGACTAGGGCCTGGCCTGAACACATTACATTTTTTTAACTTCAGCAAGTGGTTAAGAAACCTGCAGGGACCTGGTCTGATCAACCTATAAAAGTCCAATAGCAAAGCTAGCATCATGGAGCGGCAGAACCATGAAAGGTTCAGCTCCGCCAACACGACACCATTGAGTCACTGGAGACTCGAAGTGGGAAGCAGGTCCCACGAGAAGGCCTTACCAAGAAAAGGCAACCCAAGAAAGCGAAAGGGCCAAAAAGTGACTTCTCGATTGACAAAGCAGAAAGACAACTAGTGCGAGACTTGGTGCAGCAGACCTTTAGCAAATCGACTGACGAATTAGCAAAGGCAGCAACCAGCCTTCCTGGGCTATTTCCCCTCAGTGCCAGCAAAGGAAAGGCACTGGCACAACCACCAGAGGAAGACAGCCCACTGGTCGATACACCGAAGAAGGAAGACAGCGACGGAGATACATCCGATCCCTCACCCGTCAGGAAACCACCAGACGAGTTCCCCAGCGACCCTCCAGAAAGTTCATCTGACGACGATGACAGTGACGAAGAATCCGAACACAGAATGTCATAAGAAGAATCCGCCGTGCCGCACGGCCCAGGGGCTGGGCGAACAGGACCAAAAATCAAACTTCCGCTACCACCCTCGTTCTCGGGCGAGAAAGAGGACCTCAAAGCTGAAGTATTTGATCGATGGGTAACAACCACTTCTCAACACCTGGGACTGCGTGGATTGGAAAAAACCAAGGAAGGAAGTGGAGCATACTTTGGAAGTTTCCGTACCGGAAAAGTAGAAGAAGCATACCACCAAGCAATGAACCACTATGAGAGTGGAGAAAACATCTGAGGAACGACCTTGATAAAATACCTGAGAGAAGGATTCCAATCATCGCAGAACACGGAAGAATTATACAAAAGGTTCCAGGATATCCAGCAAGTACGAAATGGCAAAACAGAAAAAATAACCTTGGTCACAACGGATATCTTAATGTATCATGGACCATTGCCTACCGGGATTGTATCCTAGTACACGCTGCGACAAAGATTGTATAAAGCAATGCATCCCGGACTACGCCAGGAGGTAGAACCTATGAAACAAGAGAGAGATTCCTTGGACACGATAGTCAAGCAGGCCGAATGAAAGAACGCTATCCTGTATGAAACAGGAGTTTACCGAACCCCAATACCGGAGCAGAAGAACAGCAAAGGATCATCATTTGTGAGACAATACAAAGAGGGATAAACCATACCGCAAGGATTCAAAAGACAAGAAAGACAAGAAGCAGACACGATGCGATAAAGGTACATGTTTCAAATGCGGGAAAAAGGGGCACTATGCAAAGGACTGCTATGCCAAAAAGGGAAAAGGAAAATCAACTAAGTGAGAAACAAGTACGAACTACATGGAAGCAACTGAATACGTCGAAGTGGAAATTAACTCAGTGGAAATGGAAAGCCTCCGAACGTAACCAAGGCTGGCAATCAGGCCCCGTGATGCTCTAGAAGGAATGTTTCACATAGGAGGCCACCCACCAAAGGTACTGTTCAACACGGGAACAATCGGCTGCGACACAGTTAGCGCCACCCTTATCTCTACCCACGGTATCCCTACGGAACCTCTACCTCGACCAAAAGCAGTCAATATAGCCATGAAAGGCTCCCGCTCCTCAAGCGATACAAGGTGTGGTTTGCCAGTGGGAATTGGAAAAAAGAAATGAATAAATCAGGAGGTGTTGGTAGGAAATCTCGCCAAATATGACACCCTCATAGGAATGCCATTCCTAAAAAGACACAATGCCTTTATCAGGTGTGGGGATACAGTAGTGGAGTTTCCCGATGACAGACTGCGTGTGCTATGCAAACCAACAAGCGGGGAATTCTGAGCCGCTGTGTCAGACACCACCACAACAACATTGTTGGAAGAATACAAAGATGTATTCCCAGACAAGGTCCCTGAAACGCTACCCTCAGTGGGTAAGATTAGCCACCATATTCGGCTAAAAGATCCCACCGACCTACGAAACCAACCAACATACTCGATTCTAGAAGCATACAAGGAGAAACTCATAAACTGGATAAATGAGAAATTACGGGCTGGAATCATCGTGCGACAGGAAGGTCCCCGAGAGGCAACCATGTTTGTACAACCCAAGTCAGACAGAAGGATCCGCCCCCTGGTATACCTGAAAATCTGAAATGACAACATGATCATGGATAGTCCATCAATTCCCAACCAACAGCAGATCCTTTACCGAATAGGATGAGCGAAATTCAGGACCTAGATTCACCTAAGTGACGCATACTTCCCAACCAGAGTGGATAAAGATAGCGTTAAGTTCAATTCATTTAAAACACACTTTCGAGGATTTGTTAGCAAGGTGATGCTACAAGGAGACATGAACGTACCGGCAACCTTTATGCAGATAATGGAAGACCTCCTAAGCAAATTCCTACATCATTTTGTATCGGTATATATTGATGATATTCTCATATTCTCAGATACGCCAGAGGAACATGAGAAACACATATGCCAGGTATCTGATCGACTCAGAAAGGCAAAGTTCTATGCAAGTAAGAAAAAGTCAGTACTATTTGCAGATCAGCTGGAAGTACTAGGACACATAGTAGATAACGAGGGGATCCATGCCTCTCCCCAGAAAATATCAAGCATTGCAGGTTGGGAAACATCTGGCAACAAAAAGGACTTGCAACGCTTTCTAGGAATAGTGAACTATGTGGCTCAGTTCCTCCCACACTATGCTACCTTAACAGCACCGCTAACAGATCTGATGGGAAATGCAGAATTCATATAGACGACCACCCATCAGACTGCATTCGAGATGGTAAAAAAGCGCATCACTGATTACAAAGTCATGCGACCAATAGACATACGAAGCGAGGAACCAATTTGGCTAATTACGGATGCCTCAGATTCAGGAATAGGAGCATGGGTGGGACAGGGACCCACATACGAGACGGCTCGACTGGCCTCATTACACAGCAGGAAGTTCACCAAGGCACAGATGAATTATGGAACTACCGATCAAGAGGCCTTAGCGATAGTGGAAGCACTTAACCGGTTCCACAATGTCCTAATAGAAAATACCTTCGCGATAGTAATGGACCACCAACCCTTGACTCATCTATGCACTGCGAAGAATCCAAGCAGAAAGCAAGTCCGATGGCTCAGTGCCTTAGGAAAGTACAACACAAAAATAGTCTATGCGCCAGGAAGCACGAACTATTTAGCTGATGCCTTTTCCCAGATATACGAGGGCGGATCAGACTTGAACCCACTCTATGTCCACGACTGCACAAAGGAAGCGGATAACATCTCGGATAATACAGTTTACGAGCAAGAATCAAACACAATGGAGCCCCAGCAACAATTCTCCCCTACCTCCCCTCCTTTCTCCTATACAGAGTACTCCGATGAGGCCCCTGTGCCTCTTGAGAGCCCCTCCTCGATCACTGCAGGAAATGATTGGGGTGACAAGTGCACCCTTCAGAGCACACCACCTGAGGATCTCCAACATAGTAAACTTCACTACTCGTACCGCTATGTAGACCATTGTCCATATCATGCAACCGAGATCAAATTCACAAACAATCATCCTAGACGGCGGAAGAACCAGACACCTTACCCGCCCAGTGAAGGACCAAGCCCTCCAAGTACGGAAGTCGATCCAAGCCCTCCAGAATCGCCCCCAATTAATGACTCGGAGTGGCAACAAACTGTAGCCAGTAGACCGAGTAGCGCGGGGGAAGGACCGTCCACCCTCATCCAACCAGTACCTAGGTCCTACACCATCCCCGCAATCCTGAACCCGGAAGCCCCGGCATTCCAAATGCCAGAACCAGAACCAATAGGAAACCTCAGGAACGAGATAATAACGGCCTTTCGAATGCCAGGACCAGACAGCCCGCCACCGATTAGACGAGCAGAATGACTAGAAAGCCTTAGGAAGGAGACAATGGTCTCAGTAATGCCCCCGACAATGACTGAATATCGGCGTGGGCTATACGATGTTTTGGAAGACAATGAGGAGGACGACCAACCTGAAGGAACAAGAGGAAGTGAAATAGAAGACAAGCGTGATACCCTACAGACAATCAACGAAATGATTGGGACCTTCTGAGCACACATGGTCGCAGCATACCGAAAGGAACCAGTTTGGAAAAAAGTCAATGAGAGCATGGACTCCACAGGAGACTTGTCCTCCTACAAGGTTGCAAACAGAATGCTGTACACGCAAACCAGATACGGGGAGGATGGACTATATATCCCAAAAGGCCCCGCATACAGAAATACGATATTCAGGGAGTACGTCCTTAGCAAAATCCACTACAAAGGCCACCACAGTGCTGAACGAAACTTTCGGTACGCTACTGAGTGCCCATTCTGGGCTGAAATGCGGAAGGACTTCAGAGCATACGTGGTACAATGTCACACCTGTCAGGCAAATAAAGAACCCACAAAGATACCAGCAGGAAAGGCACAGACGATTGTCTTACCCTCTGAAACTTTCAAATCAATAGCTATTGACTTCGTAGGACCCTTCCACAACTCTTGGGGATACGATACAATCCTAGTTGCAATGGACAGGTTTTCGGGATTCACATGGCTCATACCTACAACTAAGGAAGTAACAGTAATAACGACCTGGGAACTACTGCGCAACAAAATATTTACTCCCCATGGTTACCCAACATCAATGGTAAGCGACGCAGATCCGCGATTTGAGTCACATGTGTGGAGACAGCAGTGTTGATTATTAGGAATTGTGCACATCAAAGCGGCACCAGGCCACCATGAAACGAATGGACAAGTCCAAAGAAAGGTTCAAGGATTAAAAACAGCTCTTCGAAACCTAGTCAATGCAAGGCAAAACAATTGGTTCGATACCATACCAGAGACGGCAGCATACTTGAATGCAGGGTGGTCAGAAACCCTGGGTATGTCACCATATAAAGTGATTTTTGGAAAAAATTACCCACTGCTTCCCCAAGCGAATTTTGAGAACTCTGCAGTACCAGCTACCGACGAATTGCTAAACAGATACCAAGCAATCCGGAACACGGCATTTAATGCTATCAATTTGGCACGATTTATAAGCACGACAACCACGGCAAAATGGCGTAGACACCATACTCCGATAGAAAAAGGTAATCTGTTCCTGGTATATGGAAGATTATTTACAACACAGTCGGGACGCAACAAAAAATTGCAGCCGCATTGGGGTGGACCATTCAGGATAATCGGATACAATGAGCATACACAAAATTACATGGTGGAAATGGATGGCAGAATGTACAGAAACCGAGAAGCGACATTCCACGCATCTACCGTGAAAAGATACCTCCCTAACGACGATATTTCCTTCCCTGGAAGGAGTCACACAAAACCACCACCAATTGTAGTTAACGAGAAACCGGAATGGGAAGTAGAAGTGATACGAGAGCATGGAAGACGGTATGACCATGATCAATTCCTAGTGAAACGGGTGGGGTACCCGGAAACAGAAAATAGCTGGGAACCCCTTGAGGGGTTGGAAAATGCGATGGAATTGGTTAATCAATAGTGGGAAGACAACAAACCAGAGGACGAGTTACCCCCTACGACAAACCATGTGACAGTGTCATGGAGCCCAATCCTGCCAGAAATCCAGCACCTGCGCCCGGACACAGACCAAGGAATACAGGACGGATTTTGGTCAGTCCACTTGGAAAGCAACTTTGAAAGCAGTGAAGATGAAAATAAGGTCATGGGGGATGAAGCGGCGTACCTAGAACGACTGGCCGAAACCGAGTACTGGCAATAGCGAAAGGAAAAACACACCATCCAACAGCCTTACGATGTCAAACTATGAACAAGTTCTGTGGAGACTGCACCATCAGCTAATGGGACTGTTGGTAAACCGTGAAATTATCCATAGATGATACCTTACGCACTGATTATTCATACATATTTGCAACAAATGCCTGAAAATAACAACAGAGTCGATGGGAAGGATGTGGGGAGAAACAATGTCTGACATATTCCGCTTTGGAAGTGGTTGCTATCTGAGCACGGAAAGATGTGATATATGCGTGGAGACGGGAGAAACCGAAATCAAGCACCACCCACCTTCCCCTGACACCTAAGCGAGGCCAACACCAAGACATAAGTACCACCCACCTTCTCCTGACACCTAAGCGAGGCCAACACCGAGACATAAATACCACCCACCATTCCCCAGATTCCTCTGAACGAAACCTATTGCAAAACACATTACCCTACCAACCTTTTCACAAAACCACCTTAACCTCACGCAAAAGAAACAAAATGTCGAACTATGAAGAAGTTAGCATAAAGGGACGAGACCTCATTTTGGGATACCCACTATACCGAGAAATCATCCCACTAAGCGCATACTGGAAGATGTTCTATATCGATCACTGCAAGGATTGCAGACGAATCGATGTGGAAACGGAGGAATGGGAGGACCGGATAGTGTGAAACTTCGGGGACTTACCACACTACTCGGAGTCAGGTTGCTTCGTGCGCGGAGTGCCATGTGCGGAGTGTGTGGAAAGATGGTTGCAGGGAGTGGAATGGAGGTTGGAGGACGACATGAGATTATTTGTCACGGTATCCTACTCTCATGCCTGCTCGCAACCATTAATGATGTCTTCTCTTCTCTTCAGTGCTGTGTCCAAGAGCTTCTTGAGTCTCACGGCCCTATCTTAGTATTCCCACTTAAGAATCGGTTTCTCCCCAGCGCCAAAAGTATCGGTCTCTATTCTGTTAATTGGATCCACGTAGCGGATAGGTTCTTGACTCTACAGGGGATCCGTCTAGCGGATAGGTCTGGAGCGTAGAGGTTTTTGTATTTCAAGTTATAAGTAGGAAAGATAATAGATGGTTGCGTGAAGAGCTAACCCATCTGTGAGATCCCGACCTTTATATAGGCCTCTTCCCGCAACCCTAACCCTGCCAAGCCATGCCTATGACTCTCATGAGATCCTCGCCATTCAGGGTTACCTGAGTAGTCCACGCTACCTACCAAATCATCTGACTACTATGAGGCGCAAGTGCACCTCATGTGAAACCTCATGACCTCTTAAGTGAGGTTGGGTGTGAAAATATCATAACATCATATGACCCAAACAGGTCATGTGCGCAAACATAAATCAACCTCGTGATCACTAGTGTGGTCATGCACGAAAACCTAACTAAACCTCGTGACCATAACTATGGTCACACACGAAAGCTAATTAAAACCCTATAACTCCTAATCAGGAGTTATGTGAAATCTTTTCCATGCTTTCATTACCTGATTAGCGCTCCTCTAGTCAGATCGTGAAATTAGCTCCCCTCTCTCCAGGCCTGAGTCCCTTCTGGCCTACCATCCGATTTCCTCCTCTTCCCTCCCTGCAGTGTCCAATATGTTCTGCCCCATCCTTCTCATCCATCTTGCCGTTTCCCGTTGGAGTCTTTCCAACCTTTTGATCATCCCTTCCCTTCTCTTCAGCTGGGCATTCAATTTTCCCACCTGGTATTCCGCCAGTCCTGCCTTCATGTCTTTTGCTACCACTTCCCGTCCCAACCTCTTGTTTTTTGCTTGCAGTTCCGCGTTCTTTTCCTGCAGTTCCCTTCCTGTCTTTTCCCACATTTCTTTTTGGCCCTGATAGACCCTTTTGTCGGTTTCAGCCTCTTCCGTCCTTTGGTGTAGTTGCTGTACCTCTTCCCGTAGGTCGGCGATGGTTTGTTCATTCGGTGATGGTTCTGGTGATGATGGTGGTGGTGGTTGTGTGTTGGGGGCGTCCCAATTGGAGGTGTCCCATTCGGCCTGATTGGCCCAAGAAACACTTTTCTGGGGTTTTTTGCCCCCCTTTTCTCTTCGGTTTCGTCCTCGAAACTGTTTCCGTTGGTTTGGGTGATGTGTGAGGTGAGGAAAGTGGTGATGTCTTTGGTGGGATTTGGTGCCTTTTCCTTGGGAAGTAGGCTCCTTGTTTCTCGCTTAAATGTATTGTGCAATAATCGTCAAAGCATATGTTCCATGAGTCCCTCGCACGTTTTTTCTCTTCCTCAGTTTGTTGTTTAATTGGGAGGTCCACAAGTTGGACCCAATTGTCGGCGCTTGGCTGCCCTTCTTCCTTCTTGATTTCCTTTTGGTTGTCTATCGGACTGAGGTCTGGGCTTGTTGGGGTAACGTCCATAGAACTGCTGAACTGCGTGGGATGCATTGCGGAAGTTTTCGGCTTGGTGCCACTCGCGATCATGTTTAGGGGAATAACCGGTCCACTTGGCTCAGTATTGGATTCGGTTATGGTGTCGTTGAGAGTCTATTCTTGTTTCGAGTTCGTATTCGTGTTCTTCGTCTATATGAATAGGTGGAGGGGTAAGTCTTTTTTTGGAGGGAAAGGAGATTTCTTGGTAGGGTTCAAGGAGACTGATGTGGAATGTTGGATGGGTTTGTTTCATCGAGGCAGGGAGGTCGAATTTATATGCTTGAAGTCTGACACGTTCGATGACCCTGAATGGTCCAGGCTTCTTGTAGTCCAGCTTCTTCGAAGATCTCGTGGTTCGAATGTTTTGTGGTATGAGCCATACCTTATCATTGACTAATAGGTTCAGGTCTGGTTTCCGGTACTTATCGCTTTTTTCCTTCTGACTCATTTGAGATAGCATTATCTCATCTCGTAAGATGTCCTGAAGTTTGGTCATACCGTGTACTTCCGTGACCATCCTCGCGACTTGATCTTCGGCCGGGTTGAAGGTGGGATCGTATCTGTAATTTGCAAAGAATGGCGTGGTTTTTAGCGTTTCTTGCCTTCCATTGTTGTAGAGAAACTCTGCTGTAGATAAGAATTCTGTTCAGTCATTTTGTTGGTAGTTGACATATGCTCTTAGATATTGTTCTAGTATCACATTTGTTCATTTGGTTTGTCCATCCATTTGGGGGTAGAAGGCTTTGCTTAAACGTCGGGTAATGCTTAATTGTTGCATTATTTCTTTCCACACTTCTGACATGAATAGTGATCCTCTATCCGAGACAATGTCTTTAGGTAGTCCATGCGGTCTAAAGACTTGGTCTTTAAACAGGTTGAAGAATTGTGGTGTTGTCATATCCATTCGGCATGGTATAAAGTGCGCCATTTTCATCAGTCGGTCGATAACGACCCATATGGCGTCATAACCTTTCAATTCTGAGAGTCTGGCGATGAAATCCATCACTATGGATTGCCATGACCTTCCAGGCTCTTCGAGCAGTTTCAGCAGACCACAGGGCCGGTGCTATATTGTTTTCATCCGTCGAGATATGTCGCAGTTTTTCACATATCTTTTAATATCGTCTCGCATCGAAGGGCAGCAGTATGATCGTTGGATTAAGGCTGTTGTTTTTGCCACTCCACCGTGTCCCGCTAGTGGAACATCATGATTTCTTTTTATTGTTTCTATTCGTAAGGCTTCTTCTTCCGGGAGCCTTATCTTGTCGTTATACTATAGGTATCTGTCTTCTTCCCGGCATAGCCCAAGGGCTCCACCTTTCATTTGCTTTAGGCCTTCCCTTAAGGCCTTCGTTATCTTACTGATTTCCTGGTCATCGGCCGTACTTCATTTTATCCATTGCTCATATCCTTCGTCGTTGCTGGTTGCCGCGGTTGTTTCGTTCAGTGATTCGTATCCACTGTCTTCTTCTTCTTCTTTTGCAAAATTGGAACCGGTACGGGTACTAGGTTGAATTGTTTTATGTTTGGTTCCACAGTATCGGTTGATACTTGAATTGTTTCATGTGCTATCGGTTGATACACACATTGCTTTGTAATATCGCTCATACTGGGGATAAGCGATATGCGGTATTTAAAGACCGCTGATTTCCGCATTGGAAACAGCAGACTTCGACAGACAGTATTCTTAAAATATGCTTGGTTGAAGGGTTCCTTCTTTGATCTCCTATTACACCCTGTTTGAAGCCTCCTTTAGCCAGCAGCGCTTGCTTCGTGTTGATCATGAAGCTATCTGCTCCTATCGTACCGCTACGTGACTAGGCCCTGGGGCGAACACGTTATATTTTTTTAACCTCAGCAAGTGGTTAAGAAACTTGCAGGGACCTGGTGTGATCGAACTACCAAAAGTCTAACAGTGAAGCTAGTATCGGGGAGTGGTAGAACCACGAAAGGTGCAGGTCCACCAACATGACACCATTGAGTCACGGGAGACTCGAAGTGAGAAGCAGGTCCCACAAGAAGGCCTTATCAAGAAAAGGCAACCCCAGAAACCGGAAGGGCCAAAGAGCCATTTCTCGATTGACAAAGCAGAAAGACAACTAGGGCGAGACTTGGCCAAGCAGACCTTTAGCAAATCAACTGACGAATTAGCAAAGGCAGCAACCAGCCTTACTGGGCTATTCCCCCCTAGCCCCATTAGAGGAAGGGCACTGGCGCAACCACCGAAGAAAGACAGCATACCTGTCACGGCATCTAAGAAGAAAGACGATGACGAAGAAGCATCAGATCACGCGGTAGTAAGGCAGCCACCAGATGAATTCCACAGCGACTCTCCAGAAAGCTCATCAGACGACAGCTCTAGTAACAACGAATCCGAAAAGAATATGTGCGGGGGTAAATCCGCCGGGTGAACAGGGCCTAAAATCAAACTTCTGCTGCCACACTCGTTCCCAGGTGAAAAGGACAACTTAAAGCCTGAAATGTTTGACCGATGGGTAATAACAACTTTCCAATACCTGGCCCTGCACGGAGTAGACAAAACCAAAGAAGGAAGCGGAGTGTAGTTTGGAAGCTTCTGTGCCGGAAAGGCAGAGAAAGCATACCACCAAGCAATGAACCACTATGAGAGTGGGGAAAATATCCGAGGTATGACCCTGATAAAATAGTTGACAGAGAGATTCCAATCCTCGCGAAACACGGAAGAACTATAAAAAAGGTTCAAGGATATCCAGCAAGTACGAAATGGCAAAACAGAAAGAAATACCTTGGTCGTGACGGATCTCTTGATGTATCATGGACGATTGCCTACCGGGACAGTGTCCCAGCACACACTGCGACAAAGATTGTATGAGGCAATGCATCCCAGACTACGCCAGGAGGTAGAACCCATGGAAGAGGAGGGTGATTCCTTTGACAAGATAGTCAGGCTGGCCGAACGGCAGGACGCTATCCTGTATGAAACAGAAGTTTACCGAACCCACGTACTACAACAAAAGAAGGGTAAAGGATCATCATCACGGGATAATACGAAAAAGGATAAACCATAGCGCAAGGATTCAAAAGACAAGAAAGGCAAGAGGCAAAAATGACAGGAGGATGGCACATGTTTTGAATGTGGAAAAAAGGGGCACTATGCAAAGGACTGCTATGCCAAAAAGGGAAAAGGAAAGGCCACTAAGCAAGAGGCCAGCACGAACCACATGGAAGCAACTGGATATGACAAGGTGGAGATTAACTCAGTGGAAATGGAAAGCCTCCGAACACAGCCAACGCTGGCAGTCAAGGCCCGTGATGCTCTAGAAGGAACGATACATATAGAACGCCACCCAGCGATAGTACTATTCAACACGGGAACAATCGGCTGCGACATAGTTAGCACCACCTTTATATCTACCCATGGCATCCCTATGGAACCTCTACCCCAACCAACAACAGTCACTATGGCAATAAAAGGCTCCTGCCCCTCAAGCCATAAGAAGTGTGGATTGACGGCGGGAATTGGGAAAAAGAAATAGACAAATCAGGAGATGTTGGTAGGAAATCTCGCCAAATATGATGCTCCCATAAGAATGCCATTCCTAAAAAGACACAATGCCCTTAACAGGTGTGGGGATACAACTATGTAATTTGCCGAGGAGAAACTGCATGTGCTATGCAAACCAACAAGCAGGGAATTCCGAGCCACTGTGTCAGACACCAACACAACAACATTGTTTGAAGAATACAAGGATGTATTCCCAGACAAGGTCCCTGAAACGCTACCCCCTATGCATAAGATTAGCCACCACATTCGGCTAAAAGATCCAACCGACCTATGAAACCAACCAACATACTCGATCCCAGAAGCCTACAAGGAAAAACTCGTGAACTGGATAAACGAGAAATTACAAAGTGGAGTAATTATACGACAAGAGGTACCTGGAGCGGCACCTATGTTTGTACAACCAAAGTCAGACGGAAGGATCTGCCCGCTGGTGGACCTGAATGTGAGAAATGATAACACGATCATGGAGAGTCCATCGATTCCAAATCAACCGCAGATCCTTAACCTAATAGGGCGAGCGAAATTCAGGAGTAAGATCGACCTAAGCGATGCATACTTCCAAACACGGGTGGACAAGGACAGTATTAAGTCCAACTCATTCAAAACCCCGTTCACAGGATTTGTGAGTAAAGTAATGCTACAAGAAGACATGAATGCACCAGCAACATTTATGTGGATAATGGAGGACCTCCTAAGTGAATGTTTACATCATTTTGTATGGGTATAAATTGATAATATTCTCATATTTTCAGACACATCAGAAGAACACGAGAAACACATACGCCAAGTATGTGATCGGCTCAGAACAGCAAAATTCTTTGCGAGCAAAAGGAAGTCAGTACTTTTTATGGCTAAGCTGGAGGTATTAGGACATATAGTGAACAACGAGGGAATTCATGCCTCCCCCTAGAAAATATCATCCATTGCAGGATGGGAGACACAAAAAACTAAAAAGGAATTGCAACGATTCTTTAGGATAGTGAATTATGTGGCCCAGGTTCTCCCCCACCTTGCTACGTTGACGGCACCGGTAACCCGGTTAACCAGAAACGCTGAATTTGTATGGACAACGACCCCCCAAACCGCGTTCGATATGGTACAAAAGCAGATTATCGATCACCAAGTCATGTGACCAATACGCATACGAAGGGAGGAACCAATTTCGTTGGTTACGGACGCCTCAGATTTAGGAGTTGGAGCATGGGTGGAACAGGGACCCACTTATGAGACAGCATGACCAGCTGTGTTACATAGCAGAAAGTTCACCAACATTCAGATGAACTATGGGACCAGCGATAAAGAGGCCTTAGCGATAGTGGAAGTACTTAATCGGTTCCACAATGTACTAAGGGGAAATTCCTTTGCAATAGTTACCGACCACCAACCCTTAACACAGCTAGGAACGGCGAAGAACCCAAGCAGAAAGCAAGTGAGATGGCTAAGTGCCTTGGGAAAATGCGACGCGAAAATATCCTGTACGCCAGGAAGCATGAACTATTTAGCTTATGCTCTTTTCCCGGATATATGAGGGAGAATCAGACGTGAACCCACTCTACATCCACGATTATACAAAGGAATCGGATGACATCACAGATAACACGGTCTATGAGCAAGAATCAAATACAATGGAGCCCACGCATGAGTTCTCCCCTACTTCCCCTCCTTTCTCCTATACTAAGTACCCCAATGAGGTCCCTGTACCCCCGGAAAGCCCCTGCTCAACCACTGCAGGAAACAATTGGTGTGACCAGTGTACCCTGCAAAGTTCGCCACCGGAAGAATTTCAACATAGCGCGTTACACTACTCACACTGTTACGTGGGGTCATTGCCCGCATCATCAAACCGAGATCAAATTCACGAATAACCACCCTGGCCAACGAAGGAAACCGACCCCTCACCCGCGTAGTGAAGGACCAAGTCCCTCAAGTACTGAAATCGACCCGAGCCCTCCGGAGTCCCCCGAAATCAATGACTGGGAATAGCAACTGATGATTGGCGCAAGACCAAATAGTGTGGGAGAAGGGCCATCCACCCTTGTCCAGCCGACGCCCAGATCTTATGCAATTCCGGCACTGCTAAACCCGCAAGCCCCAGCATTCCAAATGCAGGAACCAGAAGGGATAGAGAACCTTACGACAGAGACAATAGCCGCATTCCAAATACCAGGGCCTTACAGCCCACCACCGATTATATGAGCAGAACCGTTAGAAAGCCTTAGCAATGAGACAATAAGCTCAGTAATGCCCGCGACGATAACAGAATATCGGCGCAGGCTATAGGATGTCTTGGAAGACAACAAGGAGGTAGACCTACCTGAGACAACCAGAGGAAGCGAGATAGAGGATGAACGCGACACCTTACAAAGAATCAATGAAATGCGGGGAACGTTCCACGCATACATGGTTGCAGCATAGCGGAAAGAACCAATTTGGAAAAAGGTCAATGAAAGTATGGACTCCACAGGAGACTTCTACTGCTACAATGTTGCAAACGGAATGCTATACGCAAAAACCAGATATGGGGAAGACTGCCTGTATATCCCAAAAGACCCGGCATATTATGTGTTCGGCCCAGGCCCTAGTCACGTAGCGGTACGCTAGGAGCAGATGGCTTCATGATCAACACGAAGCGAGCGCTGCTTGCTAAAGGAGGCTTCGAACGGGGTGTAATAGAAGATCAAAGAAGTAACCGTTCAACCAAGTATATTTTAAGAATACTGTCCGTTGAACTCCGCTGTTTCTATCGTGGAACTCAGCGGTCTTTAAATACAGCATATCGCTTATCTCCAGCATGAGCGATATTGTAAAACAGGGTGTGTATCAACCTATAGCACACGAAACAATACAAGTATCAAACGATACTGTGAAACCAAATATAAAACAAGGTGTATATCAACCGATAGCACACGAAACAATACAAGTATCAAGCGATACTGTGCAACCAAACATAAAACAATCTGTGCATCAACTGATAGCACACGAAACAATACAAGTATCAAGCGATACTGTGAAACCAAACATAAAACAACCTAGTACCCGTACCGGTTATACCGCATATAGAAATACGACGTTGAGAGAGTATGTCATTAGCGAAATCCACAATTAAGACCACCAGAGTGTTGAACGAAACTTACGGTACACTACCGAGTACTTATTCTGGCCTGAAATGCGAAAAGACTTTAGAGCGTATGTGACCCAATGCCACACATGCCAGATAAATAAGGGGCCTACAAAATTGCCAGAAGGAAAGGCTCAGACAATTACGCTGCCGTCGGAAATCTTCGAATCAATAGCTATTGACTTGGCAGCGCCTTCCACAATTCATGGGGATACGACACAATCCTAGTTGCTATGGACAGGTTTTCAAGATTCACATAGCTCATACCTATAACGCAGCAAGTGATAGCAATAACAACCTGGGAACTTCTACGCAACAAAATTTTTACACCCCATGTCTACCCAACATCTCTAGTAAGTGATGCGGACCCACGATTTGAGTCACATGTGTGGAGACAACAGTGTCGATCGTTAGACATTAAGCACATCAAGGCGGCACTAGGCCATCATGAAACGAATGGACAGGGCGAAAGAAAATTCGAGAATTGAAGACTGCTCTTCGAAACCTAGTCAACGCAAGGCAGAACAATTGGTTTGATGCCATACCAGAGACAGCAGCATGCCTGGATGCAGGATGGTCAGAAACTCTTGGCATGTCACCATCTAAAGCTGTTTTTGGGAAGAATTACCTGCTACTCCCCCTAGCAAACTTCAAGGACTCCGCAGTACCAGCTGCTAACAAATTGTTAAACAGGCACCAAGCAATACAGAACACGGCATTCAATGCGATTAAATTGGCACCCTTCAGAAGCACGTGAACGGCAGCAAAACGACGCAGACACCATACACCAATAGGAAAGGGGAATCTGTTACTGGTAAATGCAAATTTATTCGCAACAGAGTCGGGACGCAGCAAGAAATTGCAACCGTGCTGGTGTGGGCTATTCAAGATAATCGGATACGATGAGTATACACAAAATTGCACTGTAGAAATAGATAGCAGAATGTACAAAAACCGAGAACTGGCACTCCACGCATTCACTGTGAAAAGATACCTCCCGAATAACGATATCTCCTCCCCTGGAGGGAGCCGCGCAAAGCCAGCCCCGATCGTGGTTAACGAGAAGCCAGAATGGGAAGTAGAGACGATACGCCACCATAGAAGATGATATGACCGGGACCAATTCCTAGTGAAATGGGTGGGGTACCCGAAAACAGAGAATAGCTGGGAACCCTCTTGAAGGATTGGAAAATGCGATGGGAGCGGTTAATCAAGGGTGGGAAGACAACAAACCGGAGGACGAGCTACCCGCTACGATAAACCATGTGATGGTAGCGTGGAGCCCAACCCTACCAGAAATCCAACACCTGCGCCCAGACACGGACCAAGGGATACAGGACGGATTTTGGTCAGCCCACTTCGAGAGCGATTTCAAAAGCAGCGAAGATGAAAATTGGTTAATGGAAGATAAAGCAGCATACCTAGCCCAGCTGGCCGAGGTGGAGTACTGGCAATAGCGAAAGGAAAAAACACACCATCCAACAGCCTTATGATGTCAAACTATGAGCAAGTGCCTTGGAGACTGCGCCATCAGCTAATGTGACTGTTGGTGATCCGTGATATTATCCCTAGACGATACCTTACACACCGACTATTCATACATATCTGCAACAAATGCTTAGCAATACCAGCAGAATGGGTGGGACAAATGTGGGGAGAAACAGACTCAGATGTTTTCCGCTTCAGTAGCGGGTGCTGCCTGAGCATGGAAAAATGTAATAGTTGCATGGAGATGGAAGAAACCCAAATTAAGCAGCACCCTCCTTCCCCTGAAGACCTAAGCGAGGCTGACACCTAACCGAGGTCAACACCTAAGCGAGATGACCACCAAAGGATAAATACCACCCACCATCCCTCTAAACCCGCTGAGGAAAACAGACCACACTACCAGACATCGGAACCGAAGAAAAAACCTTTACCCTCTTGCAAACCTTATCCTTACGTGAAAGAAACAACATGTCAAACTATGAAGAAGTCCGCATAAAGGGACGAGACCTCATTTTGGGATACCTACTATACCGAGACACCATCCCACTAAGTGCATACTGAAAGAGATTCTACATTGATCACTGCAAGGATTGCGGACAGATCGATGTCGAGAGGGAGGAATGGGAGGACAGGATAGTACGGAACTTCGTAGACCTAGCACTCTACTGGGAGTCAGGTTGCTTTGTGCGCAGAGCACCATGTGGGGAATGTTTGCAGAGATGGTTGGAGGCAGCGGAATGGATGTTGCAGGACGTCATGAGATTGTTGCAGGATAGCGTTGACAATGAGGATAGGTCCTAAGCAGACTTTCAGGAGAATAGCGCATTTACCGGCTATTAGGATTTCGTTAGGTTCTTTTATTTTATGAAATTGTTATTTTATGTTGGGAGTGTAACCGGTACGGGTACTAGGTTCAATTGTTTTGCATTTCGTTCCACAGTATCGGTTGATACTTGAATTGTTTTGTGTGGTATCAGTTGATACATGCATTGCTTTATGTTTGCTTCCACAGTAGCATTTGATACTTGAATTGTTTCGTCTGCTATCGGTTGATACACACCTTGTTTTATGTTTGGTTTCACGGTATCGTTTGATACGTGAATTGTTTCGCATCCTATCGGTTGATACACACATTGTTTTGCAATATTGCCCATACTGGAGATAAGCGATATGCTGTATTTAAAGACTGCTGATTTCCGCGTTGGAAACAGCAGACTCCAACAGACAGTATTCTTAAAATATACTTCATTGAAGGGTTACTTCTTTGATCTCCTATTACACCGCGTTCGAAGCCTCTTTTAGCAAGTAGTGCTCGCTTCGTGTTGATCACGAAGCTATCTGCTCCTATCGTACCGCTACGTGACTAGGGCCTGGCCCGAACACATTACAAAAATACTTTTCTTTCAGAAGAAGTATTCATTGTCATTGCAACCCTGTTTCTTCCTTGTTGGGGAAGTCCTCTGTTCTCCAAGTCAATGCATCCGGCTTTCCTCCTTCTTTGCCTAGTCGGTATTCCGTTTGGAGATGGTATTGGCTTAATGTCTCGCTCTGTCTGATCTGTCGTCCATTGAGTTCCTTGGTGGTAGTAAACGCTAGTAGGTTCTTGTGGTCCGTGACAATACGGATCACGTGTTGACTTCCTAGCATGTACCTCCTCCAGTCCTTAACTGCTTGAACAATGGCTAACAGTTCTTTGACGTGAATGTCATAGTTTTGTTCTGCCTTTGACCTTGTTTTTGATCGAAACGCGACTGGTCTCCATAATCCTTCCTTGCCCTACTGGGGGAGAGGATACCGGTGCATACGTAGTTGAATGCGTCCGTCTCGATCATGATAGGTAATGTAGGGTCGAAGTGTCGTAATATCGGCGTCGTGGTAAGTCCTTTTCTCATATTGTTGAATGTTGTAGTTGTTTTTCTCCCCATTCCCATTTAATCCCCTTCCTCGTCATATTATAAAGGGGTTTAGCCATACTGCTAAACCCTTCTATGAACCTTTGGTAAAAGTTGTAAAAGCCCACGAAGCTTGGTACTCCTTTTACACTTCTGGGTGCTTTCCATTCCTCTATAGCCGCTGTTTTGACTGGATCGGCTTGTACTCCTTCAGGATTGACAATAAACCCTAGGCATTCGACTTCATCCCTATGGAAGTCGCATTTCGAAGGCTTTAGTTTGACCTTGGCCTCTTTTAATGCTTGCAGGACATTCCGGATGTCTCGGTGGTGTTGCTCCATGTTGTCTGAATAGATGAGAATATCGTCCTGATAGACGATACAGTATATGTCCAGGTATTTGCTCAACTTGGAGTTGATCCGTCGTTGGAATGTGGCGGGTGCATTGGATAATCCAAAGGGCATGGCTAAGTATCCGTATAGTCCGTATCTTGTCCTGAAAGCCGTCTTCCACTCGTCTACTTCAGCTATCCTTATGTTGTGATATGCATCTTTGATATCCAACTTCGTATGGTGTTAGGTCCGTACTAGTTGGTCCAATACTTCGTCGATCAATGGTAGAGGGTATCTGTCTTTTTGTAATACTGCGTTCAGTCCCCGGAAGTCGACACATAGTCTCAGTTTCCCATCCTTCTTTTTGACAAATAGGATGGGTGCCCCTACTGAGGAGGACGATGGTCTAATCCATTTCCTGGCCAGGTTCTGTTAGAGGTATTCCCGCAATGCTTTTAATTCTTCTTGCCTCAGTGGGTAGAGTTTCATGAAGAGGACTGTCTTTCCTTCCTCTGGCTTGATCTGGTGATCTTCACTTTTGTGTATGGGAAGATCCATGCTTTCGTTTTCTTCAAATATGTCAAGGTAATCGGGATATTCTTTCGAGACCAGCTGCCTCAGGGTTATCTTCCTCTTTCTGGCTTCTTCGTTTACCGCTAGTCGCATACTGATCATTGACGCTTCTGCAATCATTGGTCCGTCTTCTTCTTCATCCCATCTGAGGATCCCCGTCTGTTCCCCTCTTCTGTAGAGTTGACTGAAGGCCTTTGCTGATATAAATGATATGCTCAGAGGTTTTTCTTCTGTTGTCTCAGTGGGGTTGTTGTTCCTGGGGGCTCCTTGTCTGGTGCTACCAAATCCTTCTTCGTCTCTTGGGGTCTTGTCCAGGTCTCAGACTTCACAGAGCTCCTTGGTATCGATGTTTTCGACAATCATCTGGGCTATGGGATCCCCTTTTTGGATCTCATAGTCCTCACCTTTCAGGTTTATTAGCAGGACTTGCAATTCGCCTATATAATCTGCATCGACCACTCCGGTGCCTGTGGTAATCCCATGTTGGGTGGCCATACCACTGCGCGGAGCTATTCTTGCATAGTTGCCATCCAGTAGTCCCACTGCAATTCCTGTTGGTATCATTCTTTGTCCTCTTGCTGGGACCATCATGTTTCCTGTGCTGTATAGGTCATGACCTGCTGCCTGCGTGAATCCACCTGTCGGTTTATTGGCATCCGGGTGTAATACTTGTACCCTTATGCCTTCATCATCGGGGATCGTTTCTTCGTGGTTGGTGTCCATATGGAGGATCTGCGTTCTCAAGTTTTCTTTTATTGCTCGTTCTTCGAGGATCATTTCAATCGTTGGGGAAGTTTCCATGCACAACTACGTGCACAGTTCACTATTGAAGTTGATTTGGCCTTTTTCCCTGTCGATGTTCAGATTGTGTCATTTTAGCTATGGCATTCCTAGTATAGCATTGTGCTTACGCAAATGTGCTACTTGGAATGTCATTGCTTCATGGTGTGCTCCTATCTCCATAACTGCCCTTGCGATATGGGTAATAGGTCCTGCTTCGCTTTTTTCCCCATTGACGAATATGTCACTCAGTTTCTTGATCTTTTCCGGGGTATCCCGTGGACTTCGCAGAAGTTTCTGTCGATGAAGTCCTCGGTAGCCCCTGAATCTAGCATCACATTCGTTTCTGTTTCTTTGTTGTTCGTACATAGTTTTATCTTCATTATGAGGTGTTCACTATCGTAACTGTCGGTGCTGTTGATTGCTGTCTTGTTGTCTTTTGCCGTTGATATGTGTCCGGTGCTGGTGGGTTTGCTTCATCCGTCATCCCTCAGACCACTCTTTGCTGGGGAATTTATTTGTTTAAAGTCTCTGGTCCCTCCGTGACCTCCGTTGTTCCCAGTTCCTGAATCTTTGGCTCTTTCCGTCTACAGTCCTTAATGAAGTGACCCTTCAATCCGCACAGGAGACAAGCGTTCTCTTTTCTCGTTCTCTGGTATTCCTGGTCCAAGAGGCATTGGAATCTCCTGCTCCGTCTCCCTGGGGCGTCCAGGTCCACTGGGTCCCCTCCTGTTGTTTGCTTCAGAGGTGCCGTCGGCCAGTAAGTTCCATTGTCGTTTCGTACGATGGTTGGTTTTCTTGCGTCACTCGTCCTATTCTGAAGGTGGTTGACCAAGTTGAGCTTGTTTTCCTTCTCTATTGTCCACATGGCGAAGTTCTCTGTTCTTGAGAACAAGTGGTACGAGCCTTGCCAGGTTTTTTGGATTGTTCCGTTACTTTCCCCGAGAAGTGTTCACCATTCGGTACTGTTGTCATATGCGGCTGCGACGGCTATCATGTGGAACTTGTGCCAGAAGTCGGCGGAGTTATCTCTTCCTTGCTGCATCGTGTCTAACTTTGGTCGGGCCATTTCCTTCGCATCTCGGTCTCCGAACTGGGTAGGGAGCATTTGCTTGAGTTCGACCCATGTCGTCCATACCCTTTATCAACTCCCTTCCACGTATGGCATAATCCATTGGCCCCAGCTCCACTCAGTAGTGTAACCAGTACGGGTACTAGATTGTTTTATGTTTTATGTTTTATGTTTTATGTTTGGTTTCACAGTATCGTTTGATACTTGTATTGTTTCCTGTGCTATTGGTTGATACAAACAATGTTTTATGTTTCACAGTATCGTTTGTTACTGGTATTGTTTCGTGTGCTATCGGTTGATACACAAAGTGTTTTATGTTTGGTTTCACAGTATCGTTTGATACTTGTATTGTTTCGTGTGCTATCGGTTGATACACAAAGTCTTTTATATTTGGTTTAACAGTATCGTTTAATACTAGTATTGTTTCCTGTGCTATCGGTTGATACACAGATTGTTTTATGTTTCATTTGACAGTATCATTTCATACTTGTATTGTTTTGTGTGCTATCGGTTGATACCACATTGTTTTGCAATATCGCTCATACTGGAGATAAGCGATTTGCTGTATTTAAAGACCGCTGATTTCCATGATGGAAACAGCAGACTTCGACAGACAGTATTCTTAATATACTTAGTTGAATGGTTACTTCTTTGATCTCCTATTACACCCCGTTCCAAGCCTCCGTTAGCAAGCAGCGCTCGCGTTCTGTTGATCACAAAGCCATCTGCTCCTATCATACCGCTACGTGACTAGGGCCTGGCCCGAACATGTTATATTTTTTTAACCTTAGCAAGTGGTTAAGAAACATGCAGGGACCTGGTCTAATCAGCCTACGGAAGTCCAACAGCGAAGATAGCATCGGGGAGCGATAGAACCACGAAAGGTTTGGCTCCGCCAACATGACACGATTGAGTCATTAGAGACTCGAAGTGGGAAGCAGGTCCTACAAGAAGGCCTTACCAAGAAAAGGCAAACCAAGAAAGCGAAAGGGCCAAAGCGCCAGTTCCCGATTGACGAAGCAGAAAGACAATTAGCGCAAGACTTGGCAAAGCAGACCTTTAGCAAATCAACTGACGAATTAGCAAAGGCAGCAACGAGCCTTCCTAGACTATTCCCCCCCAGCCCCCGTAAAGGAAAGGCACCAGCACAACCACCCAAGAAAGATAGCAAACCTGTCGGGACACCTAAGAAGGAAGATGACGACGAAGAAGCATCAGATCACTCGGTGGTAAGGCAGCCACCAGACAGACCCCCCAGCGACTCTCCAGAAAGCTCGTCAGACGACGGCTCGAGTGACAATGAATTCGAACACGAAATGTCAGAAGGTGAATCCAGGGGGCTGGGCGAACAGGACCTAAAATCAAACTTCTTCTGCCACCCTCGTTCTTGGCCGAAGAGGATGACTTAAAGCCTGCAGTGTTTGACCGATGGGTGATAACAACTTCCCAATACCTGGCCCTGCACGGAGTTGACAAAACCAAAGAAGAAAGCGGAGTGTATTTTGAATGCTTCTGTACCGGAAAAGCAGAGGAAGCATGCCACCAACCAATGAACCACTATGAGAGTAGGGAAAAAATCCGAGGAACGACCCTGATAAAATACTTGAGAGAAGGATTCCAATCATCGCGAAACACGGAAGAACTATACAAAAGGTTCAAGGATATCCAGCAAGTACGAAATGGCAAAACAGAAAGAATAACCTTGATCGTGACTGACCTCTTAATGTATCATGGATGATTGCCTCCTGGGACAGTGTTCTAGTACACACTGCAACAAAGATTGTATGAGGCAATGCATCCCAGACTACGCCAGGAGGTAGAACCCATGGAAGAGGAGGGTGATTCCTTTGAGAAGATTGTCAAGCGGGCCGAACGGAAGGACACTATCCTGTATGAAACAGGAGTTTACCGAACCCACGTACCACAGCAAAAGAACCGTAAAGGATCATCATCGTGGGATAATAGGAAGAGGGATAAACCGTACTGCAAGGATTCAAAGAACAAGGGAGAGAAGAAGCAAAAACGACTGACGGAAGGCACATGTTTCAAATACGGAAAAAAGTGGCACTATGCAAAGGACTGCTATGCCAAAAAGGGAAAAGGAAAGGCCACTAAGCGAGAGGCCAGGACGAACTACATGGAAGTGAATGGATATGATGAGGTGGAGATTTACTCGGTGGAAATGGAAAGCCTCCGAACGCAACCGAGGCTGGCAGTCAAGGCCCGTGATGCTCTAGAAGGAACAATACATATAGGAGGCTACCCAGCAAGAGTACTATTCGACACGGGAACAATTGGCTGCGACATGGTTAGCGCCACCTTTATATCTACCCATGGCATCCCTACGGAACCCCTACCCCAACCAACAACAGTCAATATGACCATGAAAGGCTCCCACTCCTCAAGCTATAAGAGGTGTGGATTGACGGTGGGAATCAGGAAAAAGAAATGTACAAATCAGGAAAGGTTGGTAGGAAATCTCGCCAAATATGACGCCCTCATAGGAATGCCATTCCTAAAAAGACATAATGCTCTTATCAGGTGTGGGGAAACAACCGTGGAATTTCCCGAGGAAAAACTGCGTGTGCTATGCAAACCAACAAGTGGGGAATTCCGAGCTGCTTTGTCTGATGCCAACAGAACAACATTGTTGGACGAATACAAGGATGTATTCCCGGACAAGGTCCCTGAAACGCTACCCCCTGTGTATAAGATTGCCCACCACATTCGGATAAAAGACTCAACCGACCTACGAAACCAACCAACATGCTCAATCCCAGAAGCCTACAAGGAAAAACTCATGAACTGGATAAACGAGAAATTATGAAGTAGAGTAATTGTATGACAAGAGGTACCTGGAGCGGCATCTACGTTTGTACAAGGGAAGTCAGACGGAAGGATCCGCCCTCAGGTGGACCTGAAAGTGAGGAACGATAACACGATCATGGATAGTCCATCTATTCCAAATCAACAGCAGATCCTTAACCGAATAGGATGAGCGAAATTCTGGTGTAAGATCGACCTAAGTGATGCATACTTCCAAACACGGGTGGACAAGGACAGTGTTAAGTTCAACTCATTCAAAACCCTCTTCGCGGGATTTGTGAGCAAAGTAATGCTACAAGGAGACATGAATGCACTAGCAACATTTATGCGGATAATGGAGGACCTCCTAAGCGAATACTTACATCATTTTGTATGTGTATACATTGATGATATTTTCATATTTTCAGACACATCTAAGGAACACGAGAAACACATATGCCAAGTATGTGATCGACTCAGGAAAGCAAAGTTCTATGCGAGCAAGAAGAAGTCAGTACTGTTTGCGGACAAATTGGAAGTATTAGGACACATAGTGGACAGTGAGGGAATCCATGCCTCCCCCCAGAAAATATCATCCCTTGCAGAATGGGAAAGACCAAAAAACAAGAAGGAATTACAACAGTTCCTAGGAATAGTGAATTATGTGGCCCAGTTCCTCCCACACCATGCAATATTGACCGCACTGTTAACCGACTTAACGGGAAATGCCAAATTCATATGGACAACGACCCACCAGACCGCATTCGACATGGTCCAAAAACGAATTATCAATCACCAAGTCATGCGACCAATAGACATTCGAAGCAGGGAACCAGTTTGGTTGGTTACGGATACCTCAGATTTAGTAGTTGGGGCATGGGTGGGACAGGGACCCACTTATGAGACAGCACGACCAGCCGCGTTACACAGCAGGAAGTTCACCAACGCTTAGATGAACTATGGGCCCACCGATAAAAAGGCCTTAGTGATAGTGGAAGCACTGAATTGGTTCCACAATGTACTCATGGAAAACTCCTTTACAACAGTTACACAACACCAACCCTTAACACACCTATGAACGGCAAAGAACCCCAGCCGCAAGCATGTGAGATGGCTAAGTGCCTTCGGAAAATACGACACGAAAATAGTCTATGCGCCAGGAAGCACAAACTATTTAGCTGATGCTCTTTCCCGGATATACGAGGGAGAATCAGACTTGCACCCACTCTATGCCCACGACTATACAATGGAATTAGATGATATCTTGGATAACATGGTCTACGAGCAAGAATCAAATACAATGGAGTGCACGCAGGAGTTCTCCCCTACCTCCACTCCTTTCTCCTATACTGAGTACCCCAACAAGGCCCCTGTACCCCCCGAAAGCCCCTGCTCAATCACTGCAGGAAACGATTGGGGTAGCCAGTGTACCCTGTGAAGTTCGCCACCGGAAGAACTCCAACATAGTGGGTTACACTCCTCACGCTGTTACGTGGATCTTTGCCCATATCATCAAACCGAGATCAAATTCACGAATAACCACCCTGGACAACGGAGGAAACCGACCCCTCACCCGTGTAGTGAAGGACCAAGTCCCCCAAGTACGGAAATCGACCCGAGCCCTCCGGAGTCCCTCGAAATCAATGACTGAGAATGGCAACAAACGATCAGCAGAAGACCAAGGAGTGTGGGAGAAGCACCATCCACACTGGTCCAGCCGACGCCCAGATCTCATGCAATTCCGGCACTGCTAAACCTGGAAGCCCTGGCATTCCAGATGCCGGAGCCAGAACCGATAGAGAACCTTACGACTGAGACAATAGCAGCATTCCGAATGCCAGGACCTGACAGCCCACCACAGATTAGGCGAGCAGAACAGTTAGAAAGCCTTTGGAATGAATCAATAATCTCAGTAATGCCCCCGACGATAACAGAGTATCGGCGCGGGCTATACATTGTCTTGGAAGACAACGAGGAGGAAGACCTACCTGAGACAACCAGAGGAAGTGAGATAGAGGATGAACGCGACATCTTACAAACAATCAATGAAATGATCGGAACATTCCAAGCACACATGGTTGCACAATACCGGAAAGAACCAATTTGGAACAAAGTCAATGACAGTATGGACTCCACTGGAGACTTATCCTTCTACAAGGTTGCAAACGGAATACTATACGCAAAAACCGGATACGGGGAAGAATGCCTGTATATCCCAAAAGGCCCAGCATATGGAAATACGACGTTAAGAGAGTATGTCATTAGCGAAATCGACCACAAAGGCCACCACAGTGTTGAACGAAATTTACAGTACGCTACTGAGTACCTATTTTGGCCTGAAATGTGAAAAGACTTTAGAAGCTATGTGACCCAATACCACACATGACAGATAAATAAGAAGCCTACAAAATTGCCAGAAGGAAAGGCTCAGACAATTAACCTGCCATCGGAAATCTTCGGTTCCATAGCCCTTGACTTTGTGGGACCCTTCCACAATTCATGGGGATAAGATATGATTCTAGCTGCGATGGATAGGTTTTCGCGATTCACGTGGCTCATACCTACAATGAAGCAAGTGACAGCAATAACAACCTGGGAACTTCGTAACAACAAAATCTTTACACCCCATGGCTACCCAACATCTCTAGTAAGCGATACGGACCCGCGATTTGAGTCACATGTATGGCGACAACAGTGTCGATCATTAGGCGTTGAGCATATCAAGGCGGCACCAGGCCATCATGAAACAAATGAACAAGTCCAAGGAAAGATTCGAGAATTGAAGACAGCTCTTCGAAACCTAGTCAATGCAAGGCAGAACAATTGGTTTGATGCCATATCAGAGACAGCTGCATACCTAAATGCCGTATGGTCAGAAACCCTCGGTATGTCACTATATAAAGCTATCTTTGGGAAAGATTACCCGCTACTCCCTCTAGCGAACTTTGAGAACACCGCAGTACCGGCTGCCGACGAATTGTTAAACTGGCACCAAGTAATCCGGAACACGGCATTCAGTGCAATTAAATTGGCATGATTTAGCAGCACGAGAATGGCAGCAAAACGACACAGACACCATACACTAATAGGAAAGGGGAATCTGTTACTAGTATATGGAAATTTGTTCGCAACAGAGTCGGGACGCGGCAAGAAATTGCAACCGCGCTGGCGTGGACCATTCAAGATAATCGGGTACGATGAGCATACACAAAATTACATGATAGAAATGGATGGCAGAATGTACAGAAACCGAGAGGCGACATTCCATGCATCCACTGTGAAAAGATACCTCCCTAACAACGATATCTTCTTTCCTGGAAGCAGCCATGTAAAACTAGCCCCGATCGTGGTTAACGAGAAGCCGGAATGGGGAGTAGACACGATACTAGACCACAGGAAACGAGACGACGGGGACCAATTCCTAGTGAAACGGGTCGGGTCCCCGGAAACAGAGAATAGCTGGGAACCCCTTGAGGGATTGCAAAATGCGATGGAAGCGGTTAATCAATGGTGGGAAGACAACAAACTGGAGGACGAGCTACCCCCTACGATAAACAATGTGATGGTGGCATGGAGCTCAACTCTACCAGAAATCCAACATCTGCGTCCGGACACGGACCAAGTGATACAGGACGGATTTTGGTCAGCCCACTTTGAGAGCGATTTCAAAAGCAGCGAAGATGAAAATCGGGTAATGGAAGATGAAGCAGCATACCTAGGGCCGCTGGCCAAAGCTGAGCACTGGCAATAGTGAACGGAAAAAAAAACACCATCCAACAGCCTTATGATGTCAAACTACAAGCAAGTACCTTGGAGACAGCGTCATCAGCTAATGGGACTGTTGGTAAACCATGATATTATCCCCAGACGATACCTTACACACTGACTATTTATACATATCTGCAAAAAATGCTTAGAAATAACAACAGAATCGACAGGACAAATGTGGGGAGAAACAGTGTCAGATGTTTTCCGCTTTGGTAGCGGGTGCTACCTGAGCACGGAAAAATGTAATGGTTGCATGGAGACCGAAGAAACCGAAATTAAGCAGCACCCTCCTTCCCCTGAAGACCTAAGCGAGTCCGACACCTAAGCGAGGCCAACACCTAAGCGAGGCCACCACCAAAGCATAAATACCACCCACCATCTCTCGAAAACCGCTGAGGAAAACAGACCACACTACCAAACCTCAGAACCGAAGAACAACCTTTAACCTCTTACGAACCTTATCCTTACGCGAAACAAGCGAAAATGTCAACCTACGAAGAAGTCAGCACAAAGGGACGAGACCTCATTTTGGGATACCTACTATACCGAGAAATCATCCCGGAAAGCGCATACAGGAAGATATTCTGCATCAATCACTGCGAGGATTGCGGACGGATCCATGTCGAGATGGAGGAATGGGAGGATAGGATAGTGCGGAACTTTGTAGACCTACCGCACTACGGGGGGTCAGGTTGTTTTGTGCGTGCAGTGCTATGTGGGGAGTGTTTGGAAAGATGGCTGGAGGATGCGGAATGGATGTTGCAGGATGACATGAGATTGTTGCAGGATAGTGATGATGATGAGGATAGGTCCTAAGCGGACTTTCAGGAGAATAGCGGATTTACCAGCTATTGTGATTTCATTAAGTTATTTTATTTTGTGAAATTGTTATTTTATTTTGGGAGTGTAACCGGTACGGGTACCAGGTTGTTTTATGTTTGGTTTCACAGTATCGTTTGATACTTGTATTTATTCATGTGCTATCGGTTGATACACACAGTGTTTTATGTTTGGTTTCAAAGTATGGTTTGATACTTGTATTGTTTTGTGTGCTATCGGTTGATACACGCAATGTTTTATGTTTGGTTTCACAGTATCGTTTGATACTTGTATTGTTTCGTGTGCTATCGGTTGATACACACCTTGTTTTATGTTTGGTTTCACAGTATCATTTGATACTGGTATTGTTTCGTGTGCTATCAGTTGATACACATATTGTTTTGCAATATCACTCATACTGGAGATAAGCGATATGCTGTATTTAAAAACCGCTGATTTCCGTGATGGAAACAGCAGACTTCGACAGACACTATTCTTAATATACTTGGTTGAACAGTTACTTCTTTGATCTCCTATTACACCCCGTTCGAAGCCTCCTTTAGCAAGCAGCGCTCGCGTTGTGTTGATCACAAAGCCATCCGCTCCTATCATACCGCTACGTGACTAGGGCCTGGCCCAAACACGTTACATACTCCTTGACTTTGAAATGTTGGTCCAACTAACTCCGGAATTGTCTTAGTTCGGTGCGGTCCCCCGTGAACTTATTGGGTTCGGTAGGCTTGGGCCTTGATCCAGGTTGGGTATTGATCCTAGAGAGGATTCTGGTTAACTGCTCTTCCGTCATGAGGCGAGCGTTTGTGGTATTCCCCTTTGGGGGTGCTGGGGTTGCTGCTGAGGCCATTCTTACTGGTCGTGGAGTTTCTTCGGGGGAAGTATCGGGTGGTAAGATCCTTTCCGGTGTAACTGGGCTTGCCACTCGTGATGGCTGCTCTGATGCTTCTCCTAAGGCTGTATCTAGTTGTCCTAGGTCTAAGTTTTCGTCGGTGAGATCAATATCTCCTTTGTTATCTTGAGGGAATGTCGTATCATCCAGGGTTGCCGTCTTGTCGTCATTAGGTGTTGCAGGAGACGCAACCAAATGTTATGGTATCCTACTCTCGTCCTTACTCGCAACAGGTAACGACGTCCTCTCTTCTCTTCAGTGCTGTGTCCAGGAGCTCCTCAAGTCTCATGACCCTATCTTAGTATTCTCACTTAAGAATCGGTTTCTCACCAGCACTGAGAGTATCGGTCTTTATTCTGTTAACTGGATCCGCATAGCGGATAGGTTCTTGATGCTACAGGGGATCCATCTACCGGATAGGTCTGGAGCGTAGAGGTTTTTGTATTTAAAGTTATAAGTAGGAAAGATAATAGATAGTTGTGTGAAGAGCTAACCCATCTGTGAGATCCCGACCTTTATATAGGCCTCTTCCCGCAACCCTAACTCTGCCGAGCCATGCCTATGACTCTCGTGAGATCCTCGCCATTCAAGGTTACCTGAGCAGTCCACGCTACCTACCAAATCATCTGACTACTATGAGGTACAAGTGCACCTCATGTGAAACCTCATGACCTCTTAAGCGAAGTTGGGTGCGAAAACATCATAACATCATATGACCCAAACAGGTCATGTGCAGAAACATAAATCAACCTCATGATCACTAGTGTGGTCACGCGCGAAAACCTAACTAAACCTCGTGACCATAACTATGGTCATGCGCGAAAGCTAATTAAAACCCTATAACTTCTAAGCAGGAGTTATGTGAAACCTTTTCCATACTTTCGTCACCTGATTAGCGCTCCTCTAGTCAGATCGTGACATTATTGTAGGATAGCGATGACGATAAGAATAGGTCCTAGGCAGACATCAAGGAGAATAGCGGGTTTACCGACTATTAGAATTTCTTTAAGTAACTTTATTTGATGAAATTGTTATTTTATTTTGGGAGTGTAACTGGTACAGGTGCTAGGTTATTTTATGTTTGGTTTCACAGTATCATTTGATACTTGTATTGTTTCGTGTGCTATCGGTTGATACACACCTTGTTTTGAAATATTGCTCATACTGGAGATTAGTGATATGTTGTATTTAAAGACCGCTGATTTCCACAATGGAAACAGCAGACTTCGACAGACAGTATTCTTAATATACTTGGTTGAACGGTTACTTCCTTGATCTCCTATTACACCCCATGCGAAGACTCCTTTACTTAGCAGCTCTTGCTTCTTGTTGATCAAAAAGCCATCTGCTCCTATCGTACCGCTACATGACTAGGGCCTGGCCCAAACACGTTACAAGTACAACCCTCTAGAATAACACTTATGATAATGTCATTAGCTCTAAGTGTATTGAGTACCTCTTCCGTCCTCTGTGCTGTGAAAAGATCAATTGCTAATAATGGTAGCTGATCATTAAGTATAGAAACTACTTGTTTACTAAGCCACTCTACCATATTGGTAGAGTTGGCATAGGCTGTGAGGTTAAATTTAACTTCCACCTGACTATCATAGAGGCTTTGCTCAGGAATAATTGTTGGCCTAATGCCTTTCCTATGAAAGAAAACCTATAGTTTAACATGGGGAATCCCATCAGCAAATATGGTAAGTTGAATGGTTCCACCATTTATCTTATCTTGAAGTACTGCTTGATTGAGCCTATATTATTTTTTCCCCAACTTTGCTATAGGTTTGTCCTTCAAGATACTAAAAGGGCAAGGGTGTTTAGTCCATATTGTAAATATTTGCTAACTTATATCTTTCAACAGTACCAGGTATATCCCCCAACCCCAGTTTATAATCAGGATGGAGCTCAGAATTATGACAATTGAACTTCATCCAATCAACAATTGCGGAGAAGAAATCAGCAGGTAGCTTACTTGCTATATTTGTAATGTGTTCACATCTAGAGTACTAATCACACTTCGCATACGATAGTTACAGGTGGCCTACTTGCTCAGCAAGAGGCGAGAGCTATGCAGACTAAAGAACACTTCGAAGGAGTATAATAGGAGATCAAGAAGTAACTGTTCAACCAAGTATATTAAGAATACTATGAGTCGAAGTCTACCATTTCTGTCGTGGAATCAGTGGTGTTTAAATACAAGTTCTCACTCATTTGCAGTATGAGTGATAACATAAACCATTCAAAGTATCAAGTGATACCTTTGAAACATAATAAGTATCAAGTAATACTATACAACAAAACATAAAACATTCAAAGTATCATTTGATACCTTTGAAATATAACAAGTATCAAACGATACTATAAAACAAAACATAAAATATAACCTACTACCCATACTAGTTACAATATTAGTTATTATATGTAAACTAATCTGATGTGCTTGGAGAAAACTGTGGAATTATCTATTAAAAAACTTAAATAGCCAAGTTTCCTTCTCTGGACGTACTTTTGAGAATTGTTCCTTGCTAACCTATCTACTCCAGCTGCGCTAAATTGGTCCCTCAACCCCACTTCTTTCGCAAAACTCTTTGTAGAGTTTCTCCTCCATCTCTCTCTACTGCCAGAGTCACCCTCTCTCTGATATACATCGCTAGTATTGCTTTGCTTCTATAAATCTTCCCACCTACTCATACCTCTTTCATTGATACAGATTTCTTACAGGTATGTGCAAATATCTTCCAACTTTCTCCCTAGTTGGCTTCCGAAACTTTGTTGGTCCACATAGTACATTCTTTCCATACCAGGATGACAGGATACATAGCTTATATCCTATAGTATGTAACAATTCCTACTGGTCAGCACTTCTCTTACACAGGTAACAATACCTTAGCCTCAAACCTTTCAGACTTCACATCTTCTTCCGAGTCAAATAGCTAAGCACTCAAGGCTTCCATCTAACGACTCGATTACAAGGGTAGGTGCACAGCAGGGCCTTGTTACTGGAGAATAAAGTAGTAAAGTTATCAGTAAGAAGATACAACAATGATAGTATGAAGAGCTCATTCTCCTAGGTCCTAGTGATCTCTTTTATACTCACTCTTTATGCCAACCCTAACCCTGTGACTCATACCCCTGCATCACCTACCATAGTCATGTGCGCTAAGTGTGTCGCATATGGAAGACCCATAACTCACTAATTGAGTCATGTGCAAAAGTCATTACATCATGTGACCTTGCAATTGCGAGTCATCCAAACGCATTAACCAATCACAACATATTAGCAACTCACAACTATGAGCTATACAAGACCCCATGACCATAATATGAGTCATGGTATAAAAACCTAACCAATCTGTCTTGCCGGTAAGCCTTACCAGTTAGCCTTACTCAGTCCTCACAACATTCTGTTCTGAGTCTTCCATGACGTAAGAAACCTTCCTCCCCTGTCACCATTTGTGACAGCACCTAAGACATTGTGCAAAAAGCTCACTGGAGTTGATGAAGTTATGATTCTTGCCTTTTTTAAGGTTTTTCAGCAAATCTCAATGGTTAGCCAGATCGTTGGCTATCCATAGTCAACTGTTCAGAATTTTCTCCCTCAGTCACTAAAGTAGAGTTCAATTGAAAATCTCCCACATACTGGTCGACCACCTCTACTCTCCTAAAGAGCCAAGAGATTCTTAGTATGAGGGGCTAAACTCTACAGAGATTGGAGTAGACAGAAATTGCAGCAGATATTGGTCCCCAATATCTTGGTTTCTACCATAGACCAGGCTCTTAGAGAGACTAACATTAAGTAGCTAGCCAAGAAAAGAGCAAAGCTTTTACCAAAGCATGCTTAGAAGAGGTTGGCCTATACTAAGGCATATCAGAATTGGACTGCAGAGGATTTTGAAGGGGTTATTTGAAGTGATGAATACTCAATGGAAAAGGGTAGAAATCTAAAGCAAAAATAGGTATTCAGATCTGCTTCTAAAATGTGGTATCCAGACTGTATAAGAGGGATGGGGAAGAGAAAGAGGATTTCCTTAATGGTCTGGGGATGCTTCTGGAGCAGAAACAGAGGAACCTTTGTTCCCTTGGTTGTGAAATCAGTAGATTGGTGAGTATACTTCTAGCTGCTTGAAATCTTCCTTATTCCAGTCCTAGAGTGACTCTGTGACACTCTTGGTGATTCTATCTTTCAGCAAGACAACTGTACTGTTCATATAGCTCAGGCAGTACAAGATTGATTTGACCAAAATGGGATTGAGTTAGCTGAACATCCTCTATATTCACCAGACCTTAATCCTATAAAATATGTATGGATTGAGCTGAAAAAAACAGCTTCAGATTCAGTATCCTGACATTGCTTCAATACCTGGTGGCCCTGAGAAGGTCAAGCAGAAGCTAGCTGAGACATTGCCTATGGTGTAACGTGTTCGGGCCAGGCCCTAGTCACGTAGTGGTACGATAGGAGCAGATGGCTTCTTGATCAACAAGAAGCGAGTGCTGCTTACTAAAAGAGTCTTCAAACGGGGTGTAATAGGGGATCAAAGAAGTAACCGTTCAACCAAGTATATTAAGAATACTGTCTGTCGAAGTCTGCTGTTTCCACTGCGGGAATCAGCGGTCTTTAAATACAGCATATCGCTTATCTCCAGTATGAGCGATATTCCAAAACTTTTTGTGTATCAACTTATAGCACATTAAACAATACAAGTATCAAATAATACTGTGAAACCAAACATAAAACGATGTGTGTATCAACCAATAGTACATGAAACAATACAATTATCAAATAATACTATGAAACCAAACGTAAAGCGATGTGTGTATCAATCGATAGCGCACGAAACAATACAAGTATCAAATGATACTGTGAAACCAAACATAAAATAATGTGTGTATCAACCGATAGCACATGAAACAATACAAGTATCAAATGATACTGTGAAACCAAACATAAAACAACCTACTACCCGTACCGGTTACATATGGTATGAAATACAATACCTCCTGAGTTTTTTGAGCAGTTGTGGAGGTCCATGCCAAACAGAGTTCAGGCTATTATTGCAGCAAAGGGGTGGTACACAAGATACTAGAAATAACTTCTTTAATTTTTTTTATTTCATCAATATGTAAAAGGTGGTCTCAGATTTTATTGCCTTCAATCTCTTCTCATTTAAGATTTTTGTTGTTGAGCTATTTAAAAATCTCTACTCTATACTTACGGTTGTTGCAATGGCCGAGATGCACGATCACCAAGACTTTTGCGTAGGTACTTTATCTACCCGGTACCCCAATTCCAACTCAATATGCAGAACCTTCCGCTCAAGGACTAAAAAGTCAGCCCTTCAAGAAAAAAATCTATAATGCAGGCTCCTCATGGTATCACACATTCCTCCTCCATCTACAACCTCGCCTTAACCCCCCTTTCCAAAAACCACCCTTCAACCCTCTCCCTCAAGCCCGCAATCACGCTCTCATCCTCAACAGTAGCCGGAACCTCCACCTCCTTGCCAAACTCGCCCCTGACAGCATTCTCCACGACCACCCTAACCACCCTCCTGAGTGTCTTCCCACTACGCGTGCGGGGGACCCTATCCACGACAACGACACCACCGAGCACAGCAATCGGTCCAATCCCGGTACGCACGTAGCCGTTAACCTCCTTCAACAACCTCTCCTCCGAAGGATGAAGGGCAGAGGAGGGTTTAAGAACAACAACCGCAAACGGAACATGCCCTTTAAGCGCATCCGGCGCACCAACGACATACGCCTCGGCAATCGCCGCATGCGCTAGTATCACCTCCTCTATAGCGCCTGTCGAAAAACGGTGCGCGGCGACATTAATAACGTCGTCGGTGCGCGACATGACGTGCACGTACCCATCCTGATCCATGAATCCGGCGTCGCCGGTGTCGAACCATTCACCTTTTCCCGCGAATCTCGCAAAGTAAGCGCTGTGGAAACGTGCAGCTCCCGTGTCAGACCACAGTTCCGTCAGACCCGTTGGCGCGAGCGGTGTTTCCAGGACGATGTTCCCACTCCGGCCGGCGGGGAGAGGGATACCGGCATCGTTAACGACTTTTAGGTTCCAGCCCGGCATGGGGTTTCCGGCGCTGCCGGGCTTTATGGGTGCCGGGGAAGCATCGAAACCCAAAGAGATACCGGTGATTGGAGAGCCGGATTCGCTGGACCACCAGTTATCCACTATCAACCCCTTGCGGGAAGGTGAAGTTGACGGGCCAAAGATTGCATTCTGGTAATCCATCACTATCGGCGGTTCACTCCGTTCCCCAGCCAGGAAGATGGCGCGGAGGGAGGAAATGTCGAATTTCTTGACCATACGCAGTGTCGGATCCTCGCGTTTTATCGCACGGAGCGCTGTGGGTGCAGTGCTCAGGACGTTGACTTTCCATTCGGAGATTATCCGCCAGAAGGTGCTCGCGTCCGGAGTCCCAACTGGCTTTCCCTCGAACAGGACTGTCGTGGCACCGATTAGCAGCGGCGCGTAGAGGATGTAACTGTGCCCGACGACCCAGCCCAGGTCACTGGCGGTGAATATCGTGTCACCGGTGCGGATGCCGAAGAAGTGCTCTATGGTGTACTGTAGCCCGACCAGGTGTCCTCCGATGTTCCGGGTTATGCCCTTTGGCTGGCCAGTTGTGCCAGATGTGTAGATAATGTATTGCGGTGCGCAGGAGCGAAAGGCAGCGCCAACTTCCACGGTTTTGGTGCTGTTGGGGATGGGGACGCGGGATATTGAGTTGGATGAAGCAGTGCTGGTGGTGGTGGAGTTGGGCGGGGATCGGCTACGTCGGATTCTCAGTAACCGGACAAGGCTGTTCCAGTTTAGTTCTTGGAGTGACTTATCCAGCGAGACGTATAGTTTATCGCGTTGTAGGACAAGTGTGTTTTGCGGCTTCCAATCGCTTGTGGAGATTGCTTCGCGGACCTGTAATTCTTCAGCCACTCCCCCGGACTCCCGGAGAGCGGGGGGAAAGATCCTATCATACCAACGGCAAGTAAGGAATAACCCTACTCCCCTCAATCCCACAACTAGCCGTAAGCACCAACTTTGGCCTAGCAGACGAAATCCTCTTCGCGCACTCGACCGGCGAAAACCCCCCGAAAACAACCGTATGTATAGCTCCCAAATGTGCTATCGCTAGCAGCGCAATCATGCACGAGGGTATCATCGGCACTATCCAACATCAGCAAACAAAACTCCAACAGAAGGGGGAGAGGGGAAAACAAACTATAAACAAGAACTGTATCCCCCTCCTTAATCCCCCTCCCCCTCAACACCTCCGCAAACACCTCCACCTCCTCCTGCAGCTCCGCATACGTAATAACACGCTTCCGACCCGTCACGGGCGAATCCCAAATTATCGCTCTCTCCTCCCCCCGTCCCGAGAGCACATGCCTCGTGACGAGATTGTACGTGGTGGAAATCCTCCCATCGGGGAACCACCACCACTCCCTTTTCCCATCGACGCGCAGAGGTGTCGAGTACTGCGTTTCCCAGGATAGCTTTTGCGCGCGGGCGTGCCAGAAGTCTGCAGGAGCTCTGAGGGATTCCGAATGGTGTTCCGACTGTCCGTCCATCCTGCCCTCTTGTTGTTTAGTGGTGGCAGTGCCGGTGGTGATGCCCTGCGCCAGCTGTATCCGCTGCCGATCTTATATCCTTCCTACCGGTACGGTGCAAAGTGTCTAAAGGTGGACCCTCCGGTGGAACAGCAATCCCGTTGCAACTTGCAACCAATCGGAATTGAGCCAAGAATTGCCAAGACATGATGAGTAAGGTGAAATGATACATGTTCAGGAAACAAGTAAAACAGTGGATAAGGCAGAAATAAATAGAGTAAAAATGTTTATTGTGATTCTGAATTGAATTCAGAATTGTTGATAACCATGGTTGTGTATTAGGCTCATAACTTGACAATTATTAAGTGTTGCCATGTCTTAGTCATCTCCACTTCACAGTATTTTTTGGCAGGTACTAGGTAGATTCTATCCCTTGTTTCACTCTCACCAAAATTTTCACTTTTTAATCTTGAACTACATTTTTCTATAACATTTAATTAAAAAAAAAAAGTGCTAGCCTCTTCTCCTTTCCAATAGCTTCACCTCAGTGCTTGTTTTTTATAAAAATTCTGTGTTGTGGTTGACTAGTTCAGAGGGTCCAGTTTGAGCCAATTTGCACTATAGCGTCCCGATTGCAATGACGACAACGGACGATTGGGATCGTGTTACCGCGACAACGGATAGAGCACGTGGTCTGGGATGGGCAGCACTGCAAGCATTCTTTAACCTACCGTAACTCTTCGTCTTCCCCTTCGCCTTCTTCTATCATACAGTGCCGGTATGATACTCCCATTAGACTATCTAGTATCAGACAAAAAGTCATCAGAGCGTACTTGCCACCGACTATAAATTCCCGGGGAGCAGGATAATCCACCACCTTGCATAGCCGTTTCTATTCGATTCTTCCCCTTTTCTACCGTATCATACAATATGATACATAAATCCTAACTTAGTCCCAATCCTCGTGATGCAATAACCGCGATAGGGATTCGTTGCCTGCCCGCCCCAAGTTAACCCACCTGCCTACGTGTAAGCCGCACTGCCGAGACGCAGAGCATGCGAGAGTGTGGGGTAACCAGATCGTGGAGTGGGAATTGTGTGGAGAACCGGGCTGGGGCTCGGCTAACTTAATGCTTGTTTTTTCCCTTGCCGGGAGGGAAGTGGTTTCTCCAAAAAAAGCCCCTCCCAATTTCAGCCGCATTCATGGGATGTCACTCAGATTAATGACATTAGTCATTCATTAGGGCATTGTGAGTTCACACCGCCTGCGATACGATAGATGCGATACCGTACAGCAGAGTAACCCGCCGTAAACTTTACAGACCCCGTTATCAGGGATAGTATAAAAAAACACTTCATAATATTATATCAATGGAGATGCAAGAGGAGGGGAGAATTCACACAAACGCACAGAGGAAAGGAAACCCCAAATAGGTTTTTTAAATATAACTAGCGTACGGCAGGCGGATAAGGATACAGTGGGTCCGATTTGTCTCTTCCTCAGTTGCACCCGCCCGTGCTGAATCCTCCCCACATGCTACGAAATGCCCCGCTCTTCGAGTCTTTTGTCTAGCCATATCCCAATCTTTGCAAGTAGGCTATCCGAATTCTACTTGTTAGAAATGAGGATTTAATGTCGGAAACGTTGTTTTCCGGTATCGCAGGCTACGGTTGTAAGGATGGCACAGGATCAGCGGTAAGTTATATGATACGGCTCGCACCGTACCGTGCGAAAACTTCCGGGAGTTATAGCTTGAGCCGTAAATGTGGATCGTGCGCTCGATAACGTCACAACACAGAATATCGATCTGTCGACCCATGTTTTAGAACTTGGCCGATGTTCTTGCTCGTAATACTGTATCGCTGCTGCGGGTGTCGCGGGTATTATTGCAAGTCAGCTCCCGGGGCGAGTTCTTAGCCCAGTTTCCCACTCTTAAGATATCCCTTTTATTGAGCTTTCGATGCACAGGTTACAGAAAAGCTCCTCCGCCGGGACTTCCCGAGTAACGGGGGCTGACGGAACCCACGAGGAAGGGTGAGGTGGAGGGGGGTACATTTCATGGGGAGGGTAGGATGAGTTGGTAGCCACGATGTTCAGAAAAAGTATCGCTGAGCAAAAAGCTCTAATATCTTTGGTATTGATAAGGAGAAAGGTCAATCTCGCAATACGGCAGATTGGAGAGTAGGGAGGGATAGGTGGCAGTAAAAGAGAAAATAATATAGGCCGAATTCGGTGAATCACGCGCCATAAACACCTCTCTGTTAATCACTTTCGCGGTGCACCCGCTCCCATGTGTACGGTGTGCGTGTCTATATCCAACCTATGTCAATATCTATGAAGCTTCCACCCGCCGCGCTTGCAATACAACACAGTTGTTGCCTAGGCTATGCAATGATACAAATAAATACAAAGCCAATTGGCGGACATGGGGTGACTTAGTCCAATGGGGATGAGAAATAAAAGGCAAATAAAGAGGGTGTATATATAACGAGAAGGGAGCAGAGAAAAGAGCCAATGGACCACAGATAAACAAAATTGATGAAACAAACCCCAATCTATGGGATAATACAGCACCAATGGGATAACGAGACGTTTCGAGCATATGACCCAAAGGTTTAGCATCCGCGCTAACTTGTTAATCCGTATATGGGGAACTGCTGCGATCTTGGGCTTTCGTTTTGCTAAGTTTCTTCCGCTACTGAAAGGGTAGGTCTAGTAGATGGGGGAGAAGTGTCGAGTTTTATGCCTGGGCATCAAAACATACGGGCCCTTTTAGAGGGGGGTTCGGGTAGCCCGGACGGCTCGGTAGAGAAGAGCTCGTTTGATTGCAGGCCCGCTGCATATCTGGGAATCAAATCCGTCCGTTCCTGAAGCAGCTTTGCAATTCTCTCATGCCCATTCCTGGGAGCCCACGAGAGTGGTGCTCTGCTGTGTAGAGTGTCCGCTATGCTAGGGTTGATGTCGCTCCGTTCCAGCAGTATCCTCACCACTCCCTCGTGCCCATTCTCGGCAGCCCACGAGAGCGGTGTCCGGCCATATAAGGTATCAGTTGCGTTGGGATTGGTGCCGCTCTGCTCCAGCAGCATCCTCACGACCCCCTCATGCCCATTCTCAGCAGCCCACGAGAGCGGCGTTTGGCCATATTGGGTGTCAGCTGCGTTGGGATTGATGTCGCTGCGTTCCAGCAGTAGCCTCACTATCCCCTCGCGCCCGTTCTCGGCAGCCCACGAGAGTGGTGTTTGGCCATGTCTGCTGTCAGCTACATTGGGATTGATGTCGCTCCGTTCCAGCAGTATTCTCACAACCCCCTCATGTCCATTCTCGGCAGCCCACGAGAGCGGCGTTTGGCCATATTTTGTGTCAGCCGCGTTGGGATTGATGCCACTCCGTTCCAGGAGTACCCTCACGACCCCCTCATGCCCATTCTCCGCAGCCCACGAGAGCGGTGTTTGGCCATATTGGGCATCAGCTGCGTTGAGATTGACGTCGCTCTGTTCCAGCAGCATCCTCACTACACCCTCGTGCCCATTCTCGGCAGCCCACGAGAGCGGTGTTTGGCCATATTTAGTGTCAGCTGCGTTGGGATTGATGCCGCTCCGATCTAACAGTATCCTCACGACCCCCTCATGGCCATTCCTAGCGGCCCACGAGAGCGGTGTTCGGCCATATTCGGTGTCAGCCGAGTTGGGATTGACGTCGCTCCGTTCTAACAATATCCTCACTATCCCCTCATGCCCATTCTCCGCAGCCCATGTGAGTGGTGTTTGGCCATGTTCGGTGTCAACTGTGTCGGGATTGAGGTCGCTCCGCTCTAGCAGTATCCCCACAACTCCTGCATGCCCATTCTCGGCAGCCCACGAGAGCGGTGTTTGACCATATTCGGTGTCAGCCGCGTTGGGATTGACGTCGCTCCGCTCCAACAGTATTCTCACAATCCCCTCATGTCCATTCTCGGCAGCCCATGAGAGCGGTGTTCGGCCATACAGGGCGTCAGCTCTGTTAGGATTGATGTCGCTCCGTTCCAGTAGTATTCTCACGACCCCCTCATGCCCACCCCTAGCGGCCCACGAGAGCGGTGTTCGGCCATACAGGGTGTCAGCTCTGTTGGGATCGATGTCGCTCCGTTCTAACAGCATCCTCACAACCCCCTCACGCCCCATCCTAGCAGCCCAGGTGATTGCTGTGTTGCCGTTGAAATCAGTTGCTTGCACATTCCATTTATTCATCTCCAACAGAGCAACTGTTATGTCCACACACCCGAAGTATGCGGTACAGTGAAGCCCCGTAAACCCTCTTGGGGTGTCTTCCTGATCAAAGGGCTGGTCCCAAGAGCCCATCCCACCCAATAACAGCATCTTCGAAGATATGTGCTCGTCGTATCTATCGAGTAGTTTCAATGCAAGCGTTTTGACACTTTCAGTGGTTTCCCGTCTAGCATGTGCACCCCAATAACAAGAAGCATATTCGACAAATGGGATGGTTGGTGGTACAGAACGGAGAGTAGGCGAAAACCCCCGAACGTGCCGAAAATCGAGGTAGGTCAAACAGACCTCAGCAATCGTCGAGTGGGGCTTAAGGAATAAGTCAGGGTCACGGGAGAGGAATTCTTGCAGAGTATAGTGGACAGGGCGGACTGTAGACGAGGACTTCTCGACCGTGACAAGCCCCAGAGTGCACTCTAGTACTGTTTCTATCGCAGGAATATCCCGAATATTCAGGTCGAGGGATCCCTCTTCTACCCCCAGGGCATGGCATAACTCGTCGACACGTAATGGCCGCTCCGAATGCGATACCCACATTAGAACCTCCATGGCGAGCTTTGATCTGCTTCTTTGCTGCGCCTGGATTCGTGATAAGGTTGCCGCGTAAGCATCGCCCAGACCCTCCCCTTTGGTCATCTCGTCAAGCTTTTTCCTTCTCCGGTGCAGAGTAATCTCTCCCAGGATCGCATCGATGTTTAGAGAAACGAGAAGGAAACTATACATCACCGTTAGTGAATGGCTCAGACTTGCATCAGGAATTCCCTTGATATTCTTGCTCACATTTCTGAGATCTTCTCCGGGATGACTCCCATAATATCCACCCGCAATTCCTCGTCCATTGCTTTGGGAGTAGTGTCCCCGTCCAGCTTCATCTCCAGGAAACTCTTAATGTCATCCTGGGTAGGACTAGCAGATATCCTGATGACCTTGATAAAACACTTCACGATTTCGTCGTCGATATGGGGCCTCCCAGTAAGGAATATTCGTGTGTTTGGTGACACCCGAACTATTTCTTGCAGTGATTCAAGGAGCTCCCGTCGGTGTTTCGGAGCGGATTCGTCTAAAGCGTCGATGCATATAAATACCCGCCGTAGCGATGCAGTAGTCTTCTTCAGAATTTCCACCAGATTGGGAAGCCGGAGGCCTCGACCGCCAAACTCTTTTTTGGCCTTCTGAAAAGCCTCCCGTATATGGTCCGGGATACTTCCTCTGCTGACAAGTTGCTTGAGGATGGCACCCAACATATTTGTGGCGGACTGTTCCTGCTGGGCAAGGAAATCGCAGTAGAGACCCACGACAGCATCGTCTTTTTCCCCAGCCTGATCGCACAGGCTATCAATCACCAGGGAGCTATTATTTGCTGATTGTCAGTGACATCCGCATTGTCCTTCTCCAGATAAGAGGTCTCCCTACCTAAGATATGTTTTCCCCACACCCGGATTCCCGTAGCACAACAAGACTGGCTCAACACAACCATCTTCCGCATCACTCCATTTTCTGAACTCGCTGGTTTCTAGCACCCAGTTCCCCACGCCATCAAGTCGGTCGGTTCGCACACCTTGGTGCCGTTGCTGTGGCTCAAGTGGCGATAGCCATCGCAAAATTTGACGCCCCTCGGCATCTATTTCTGTGATGAAGTTGACAATATTGTTGAACGAGTTGATATTACCGGTGACCTGTTGGTGCCCTGACGACATCTGCGCTATAGTTTATTATCTGAATTTCTATTTTTTTTGTGAGAAATGGGGGAGAACGGGGTGAAACCGAGGTCTGATTTCTCTTGGAGTTCCGGGAAGCTCTATCGCAGGAGGAGAGAGGGTAACTTGTACTAGTACAGATCTAACGTTGCACAAGTTGCGCACCAGCCCGACAGATATCGGGGGTACCCCGAAGACCCCCGACCGGAGGCAACAGACCTCGCTCACAGATCAGCCCTACATTCTAGAGTGAAAAAAAAAAAGAGGTTAACATGCATCAGATGTTGGGCGAAAAATGCTGTTAGCCTGCTTACCGTGTTCGAACCCAACTGCAAATACAAAGACATTCTAGAAATTGCCCCCCTGCCTCCTCTAAAACGCGTGCAGCTCGAACTTATAAGTGCAGTAGACCACTAGTCCAGATCGGTACTTATTCTTGTCATCCTATCGGTCCAAACCGATCAACAACCTAAGCGAGAGTCCAAACAACCTTCTCCAGCTTGCCCTATAGTTATGACACTCGCAGGGGAAAGCGAAAGGAAAAAAAAACTCATAATTCTTCCTTCTTGTTGTCTTACCTAAAAAAAGTTATACTTACATACGGCACGATACATCTCTAGTCATATACGGTACTCGAGTACCGGTATCACAATCAACAAAAATTAGGCACTATTGGACTTTCAGGCCCTTTTGTTGAAAATGAGGTGTTTTATTTAACATTCCACTTTTTTGACCATAGCTCAACCGGCAGGTCTCCTACTGTACTAGTGCTACTCATGGACCCTTTTTTTCATCACAACACCAGCAGGGGAGCTGCCATGTGAGCTCTTTCTCCGTGCTCCTGGTCGGGGGGACCCGAGCTCTAGGAAAAATTAAATCTGTGAGAAAACCGGGGGGGGTTTTTTTTTGGCTCGCTGTGCATCAAACAAGGCCTTCCTACTATTTATTAATTAATTTCTATAAAATATCCTCTATCGCACCAGACCCTTTACAATATTATCATGCTAAACCGAAATCATACTCCATATAGTAAGCCAAGTTCAAGAATGAGGAAGTAAATGTTTAGTAAATATATCAGCAAGTACTGTAGTTCCCTTCATGATACAATCGCAACCCAGCTGCCAACAATAGTGAAAGAACATTCCTAAAACTCGCTATACTCTCTAAATTCAACATTTTAACAGAAAAAATCACAGCAACGATATATGACATTGTCGTTGTTGGTCGGTTGCCCAACCGAGAAATTTTGTTCCAACCCACTTGTCAAATCTTAAAACAATGGGAATACGAGTTAACTGACTGTACTGTACTGTGCACGTGAGCTACAGCTACTTCGACAAGACCAGGTATGGTTCCGGAAGACTAGACTCTACCCCAATTTTCAGTCAAAAAGTGTGACGACTTGGCTGCAACGCCGAGTGTAATGCCTCAAAATCATAGTACCCTAAAACATAATTTATTCAACCCTAATTTATGAATTCACTAAAATTTAATAATATAATATATATTATATCATAGCAGGAGATAAGAAGTATAGAAGAAGAAATAAGAGGTGAATTCAATTATTATAAGCATAGGATATAGAGAACTCACAATTTTGAAACATGCAAGATATAAGGTAGAATACTGGCAGTCTTGTTGTGTGGTTACAAATATCATAGAATATAATAATATTATTATGATAGAATAAAATTAAAGTAATGAGATTTGATTAATTTACAAGTTAGGGTTGGATAATATAGGTATTAGGATATTATAAATCAGGAGCATTACACACGGCATTGCAGCCAAGTTGTCACACTTTTTGACTGAAAATTGGGGTAGAGTCTAGTCTTCCGGAACCATACCTGAGAAGAAATTAATTATACTATAACAGCATCATATTTATTTTTTTCCATTCTGAATACTTAAAAAACTTGTAAGTATAATATATTATACTTGAGAAGAGAATGTAGAGTACTATCAATACAAGCTTTTTGTAATTATATATTACTTCAAGTTACCAGACACCAGTATTACAAATTTTATCTTAACCTCTTAAATACAGTTCTAGTCCTGATTGATTTAATTCTCAGACCCTGTATCCTACTTGAAAAAAAATTTGGTATTTACATAACTATATCAATAAACTCTCTATATTGAAAACTACAATACTAGTAACTTAAATCCCATAACCTATTACAATATCAACTACCTATACTGTATAGTAGGTGATAATGGTATAGTACTCCTAGTTTTACACTGCACTGTATCTATATATATTTTGTATTCTGTGGTCCTATTTCAAGTTCTTCCAAGAATCAGTTTCTCCTAGTACCAAATATCTAGATCTTGTATAGTCTTAATCTCACAGTAGAGATCTCAAAGTGTTTGAAGTATCATATAAAGAATGTATTTATATAAAGTATAGATAGTGAAAGAACAATAGATAGTTGCATGAAGAACTAACTAATCTATAAATCTTTTGCCTTGCCTATTGCTATTAAACAAGAGATAACTAGCATCAAGCCTAAATTATATAGACTAATAAGTGTTATATTTGACTTTCAGGACCTCATAGCACTATATGGGTAACTTAGTGTCCTGGAAAATAATATGAAGTGCTCTGCATTACTACCAAGTTTCTCAAAGCTATATAATAATAGTTTGAAAAGAGATACTGGGGGGCAAAAGACTTCTTACTTTTAATAGTATCATACTAAAGAAATAATTGGAGCAATACAAGTACTTAGAATTATACTACCAATGTTCTTAAGTCTGTATTCTGACTCTTCTAATAAGAGGTAAACCAGCATACTAGCTATACTTTGTAGATAATAGAGAACGGTACCTCTCCCAATTAGGCACTTTATACTCAGACCTTTCACTAGACCTATAATATGCTAAAGCTAAATTGGCCTTTATACCTGCCTAACCTTAATCCTATCAAGAATGTTTGGAACCTTCTCAAACAGAGTCTCAACTTGGAATCTCCTCAGTCTTGTGGAAAGGAGAAAATGTCAAGAGTGGTGGCTGAAAAATGGGCCAATATTATATTAAAAAAGTATTTTGGGCTTTATCAATTCCATACTAGCAGAGATTAAAGCTGTTGTCAGAGCTAAAGGTGGATATACAGCATAGTAGATTGCCTTTACTTTCTAATATATATTGTTTAAAATGAATTTTATTTTATCTTATTTTAATATTTAAACTATTTATTTTTTAATGTTTAATTGTTTAAAATGTTTAATTATTTGCTTTTTTATACACCTTAGTTTATGAAATCTGCAATTGTTATGCAGTTCTCAGAGGCTTTCATGGCATTCTAGCTCAAACTCACCTTCTCAAAGGACCAATTATGACCCATGCTTCCCCTTGTTACACCTGGCCTCAACCCCCCGGTACCAACGCCCCTGCTTTCGAATACTTTCTTGCCTGGGACGAGTACCACATTCATAGTCCATCATCCGGAGTTATGCTTCCTACTGTTGTTAGACCCCCGCGTAAGTAAACTGACAAGAATAGAAACGACACGTTACAATCTCCTAGCGCTATATAATATACACTAAACTGGCTTCATTCGTACACAGTCTCTCAACCAGGGAACGCACTCAGCGCAGTCTCAGTCGCCTACGAAATCAAAACCAAACAGAGCAGTGTGGCTATTTTTGCCCTTCTCAAAACGTCCCCCTATGTCTCAATCCGTGTCCCCATCTTCCCTAACACGGCATCATCCCCCATCGAGTTTCGTCTTCTGCTAACTATATTGTCCCGTATAGTTCATAGACATTTGGATACCACCGGCAATGCTAGGAGAATTCTGAGTTCTACGGTATTTGGTACTCAGTTTAAGTACATCCTCCATTTCCGTAATCCTCTTAACGAAAATGTTTTTCCGCCCACTATCCTAAACTAGATCCACGGGGCACAGGACAAAAGTGGGCTCTGTAGTAAGGAACGTATATAAGTACCCCCTCCCCCCCCCGGGATCCCCGACAACCTCTCCATCTCCCCACTTAGGACCACTCCCAAAAAGTACCTCTGCCTCGAAAACAAAAAAAAACTAAACAAAAATGTCTTCACAACAATGCACCCCCTACAACGAACGCTCTACACCTCCACCATCACCACCGCCA
>PYWC01000026.1:1236126-1253062 GCA_003182015.1 Tuber magnatum | reverse complement strand
GGGGGGGGGTGGCCAAGCAAGCAAGTCCGCACAGTCTCTGGAATACCCTGAGGTGTGGGCGTAGTTACATGGATTTTTATCAGATGAAGTGTACAATCAGATAAACCACTCAGTACATATATAGACTAGCAGGGCCCCTCCAGACCTGGAGGGTATATCTATATAGCCTATCTGAGAAAATAAATCTTGTTTGAGTTTTTTTATACATTAAAGAACTGGTGCTTGTTTAGTCTTTTATAAAGAGTATAGTATGAGGAGTAGTATAGGTTAAGACAGGAAAGTAGCTGTAGTCTTGAGCAGGGCTCCTGGAGACTTGGAAGATGTATGCATATAGCCTATCTGAGAGAATAAATCTTGTTTGAGTTCTTTTATACATTAAAGTACTGTTGTGTGTTTTGTGTTGTGCAAAGCATATAGTATAAGGTGTGGTATAGTTTAAGACAGGAAAGTTGTAGTAGCCTTTAGCAGAGCCTCTCCACACCTAAAGGGTATTCCTGATAGCTTCTATTAAATAGTAAATCGCTATTAGTATTTGTTTATATATTAAAAAAGTCTTATTGGATTCGTATTGAAAAAAGAGTATAGTATGAGTAGTATAGGTTAAGACTTGAAAGTAGCAGTAGTCTTTAGTAGGCCCCCTCCAGAGCTAGAGAGTTTATCTATATTTGTAGAATATTGATTCTAATAAACTTCATGTATCAAGACTTTGGAGCAGTATTCAGTTCAGTATTATATAAAGCCTGATTTGCATCTCTTAATAAGATCTTGGGACTATATTTAATCACATAGGATTTAAACCAAAATTACTTTTTAAAACTAAAAGAACATGATGCAATTTGCTTCCACAACATCTTCTAAGAACTATGTACATTAGGATACCCAAACCTTTTGCATTACCAACTATATACTATAAATTATAAATGTACTATTAACAGCAAGCTGTACTGGATCCAGTTCCTAAGTTAAGTATAAATCATATTTTCAGAATATGACTATCAACCCAGTCTGAGGTCCAAATGGCCAGTATACTATCATTAGTACAAGTTTTGTAGCACCTCCAGATATACTATATTTTCTGTAACAGTAGGAGTATCACTTGATGGCAGTAGTGTTAGGTCATCGAGAGAGGTTACTCGTGATAGAGCAACATAGAGTTGTCCATGAGTAAAAGCAGCACTCCACAAATCAACCTCAACATGGTCTAAAGACTGACCCTGTGATTTATTTACTGTTATTGCAAAGCAGACATGGACTGGAATCTGCTTACGCTCTAAGATAAATGGCAGATCTTCATCCATTGTAGTCAGCTTGATTTGCGGTAGCAACCGCACTTGTCCATCCGACTTACTACTAAGAATGGTTACTTGAAGGCAGTTTTGGCTTATTCCCAATAATATAACTCTTGTACCATTACACATTCCCTGCTTTGGACTCAAATTCCAGATAAGAATCAAAGGAACTCCAATCTTGAGTCGAAGACATAATGGAGGAATTGATGGCAAGTTAATACTTTGTAAATATTCTACTGCTACTGCATCAGAAACTGCAGCATCCTCACTGAGCTCTACTGTATTTGTTGCCTCAAAGCAGTGTTCTGTACCAGGCAACCTATCTAGAAGTATGTCATTAAACTCATTCATAGTTTCATTACAAAAGGCTAAAATTTCTCTTCCAATCAGAGTACCATGACTAATGACAGCTTCATTCAATAAGGCCTGTGGATACAGTTGATCACAGGGTTGATCTACTGTTTCTACTTTACGGATATACGCAGGCAGAGTAAGTTGACCATACATTGAATGATTAGTTACCAGACTTTTAAGAAAGTCAAGGAAGATCTGATTGGTCTCACTTGCCATGATCCTCATACTGGTCTCAAGCCTTAACACCTTAAGAGAGTTCCAGATAGAACTATAGCGAAGGCAGGCTTGTACAGTTGCCTGCCTTGACCCATGCCATACTACTGGTAGGATCTGTGCAAAATCCACACCCAGCACTGTAGGAACTCCACCAAACAGCGCAGTATCATCAATATAATATATGTCATTTAGAGGCCAGTTTAGTGCTTCAAAGTAGGACTTGTGTTACATTGGTACCTCATCCCAAATGATCAATGATGTTCTTCTGATCAACTGGGCAAGAGGTAAATTGCTTGTAATATTGCATCCAGTAATAGATGCATTGGATAAAGGTATCTTAAACCTCGAGTGAGCTGTACGGCCTCCAGGTAACAATTGTGCTGCAATCCTAGAGGAAGCTATACAAAGAACAATCTTTCCCCTACCACAAAAGTAGCTGCATAAGCAGTTGTAGAGGAATGTTTTCCCTGTTCCTGCTGGCCCCTGAAGAAAGAAAACAGACCTGAGGTTTCTGCGAGGATTCCACTCACATTGCTCTACAGCATTCACTATTTCCTGAAAGCACTCTTGTTGCTTCGGGTTTAGCTGGACTCTCATCGTATTGTAAGCCTCCTGTTCAACCTGCAAATCATAGTTATACTCTTCCTCCATCATGGGATTGTTTGTTGTAGGGTTTTGAGATACCCAATTTAGAACAGGTTGTGGTAAACCATAATCAGACAGAAATTTGCCATATTCATTCAAATCCTGTTGAATCAGGTACAAACCATAGTTCTGATGAACATCCTGCATTCCTTCATGACCAGCAACCTTTGTAGGTAATGCCACAATGCCTGATTCCAGAAGCTGGGGTAGATCATCACCAAAATCATCAGCAAACTGTTGCCAGATAGTATAAGGGTTGGTAATTGTAGTATGCTCTAAGGCTAAAACAAATAGATGTCGTAATGCCTGACCAGTTGTAACCAAGGCACCCCTAGGAAGATGGATCCCAAGGTTGCGACTACACTGAACAACTTCAAACTTATTGCCAAAAGTTCACACCAATGTGAGAGTAAAGTAAATGGTAAAACTTAATATTGTTAAGCCTAACTCTTCACTCAATTAAGGTCTCGAGAGAATTGATTGTTGGAGTAGGAGAGTTCTCGTATAGACTTTTTGGTAGTTTTATCTTATGCCAAAAACTCTCCTATCAGTTTACTCCAACTATTCAAGCACACCCTTCTCCGCTAAGGGTGGTCCAACACATCTTCTAGCACACCCTTCGGGCATGCATGTGTCGACACACTCTAGTCGGCATTCATCTTATGCGGTTATCATTTCTGCAGTGCATTTCCATTTAGCCCACCAGAGTGAAAAGTTCTACGCATTGGCACCTTGCCAGTAGCTAACAGTCAAGACTCTGCATGACCTAGACTATCTATGACACCCTTCTCATATGCATTGATTCCTACTTGGCCCCAGAAGTTTCTGTGAGCGGTTTATCGGTCTACTATTTAAGGTTCTTGGGCTTCCAGTGTCTTCCGCAGGATACCGTGATCCAGGAGGGGTTCAATGGGCACTACCCATGACTCCTATCTCGGATCCACCTTACCTGTAGTAGGAATCATGCTTTCAGTGTCTCTGCACTTCCCTTTCAGAGCCTATGGCATTGGGGACACTTTCGGGCTTGGTAGGTGTAAAACTCTCCTGGCTGCCCCGGTACCACCCGGGACTGCCTGCGGGACCCCTACGGTTAACTCCCATTAACTCTGTCAGGTTTGGTCCGTTTGTAACCGGTACGGGTACTAGGTTGTTTTATGTTTGGTTTTACAGTATATCGTTTGATACTTATATTGTTTCGTGTGCTATCGGTTGATACACACATTGCTTTATGTTTGGTTTCACGGTATCGTTTGATACTTATATTGGTTCTTGTGCTATCGGTTGATACACACATTGTTTTATGTTTGGTTTCACGGTATCATTTGATACTTGAATTGTTTCATGTGCTATCGGTTGATATACACATTGTTTTGCAATATCGCTCAAACTGGAGATAAGCAATATGCTGTATTTAAAGACCGCTGATTTTCGCGATGAAAACAGCAGACTTCGACTGACAGTCTTCTTAATATACTTGATTGAACGGTTACTTCTTGGATCTCCTATTACACTCTGCTCGAAGCCTCCTTTAGCAAGTAGCTCTCGCTTCTTGTTGATCAAGAAGCCATCTGCTTCTATCGTACCACCACGTGACTAGGGCCTAGCCCAAACATGTTACACCGTTTTACTCTGAACAACTTGGAGGAGGTAGTCCAACTTCCACCCTATGCCTCATTATATATCCTGCGAACAGCGCATGGTCGACCGGATGGCAGCGACGTTTACGGTGTTGGAAGCAGGTCTCGAACGATCCTTCTTTGCTAGACTGCACACAACTACGCAACCATTGGCCTTTAACGTCCGGGCCTAAAGGCGGGGCTGCAGGGGTATGATAGGAATAATGTCTCCAGTTTACAGCTTCTTCAGAGCTGTGTAGCTCGCTCAATTGTATTTCCCGGAACCTCAGATTTCAGTATTATGCATGGCTTCGTGTGAGAAACATTTCGGTCATTTTTCCCGAACCCCCTGAGGGACTTCGTATTGAAAGGTAGGGTAACCCACGACTTTGGGCAGGGTAATTCAAGCCCCATGGCAGGGTAACCTGATCCTGAGGGTAGGGTAACCTTGTCTGGCAGACAAGATAACCTTTCCCTGTTACCCTGTCTATCCCGTTGCCGGAGATAGATATTTCTGACCTTTCTACTGTTACCTGGCCTAGCTGAGTAACTGCCCCTTCTGAGGTCCCTAAGTACACTGACACCACTTCCTGGGTGTACCCAGGTACCTAAGTACCTGGCCAGCTAAGTCTGTTCATCTCGGAGCCTGGGCCATTGGGTCTCCATATGTCAAGTACTTACTTGCCTGCCAGTTCCTACCAGTCCACCTCCTGGCCACCTGTATAGGTGCAGGTTCCGACTGCCATAGCTCATGTATGCTGGGTCGTTACACCCATCATGAACTGCGTACCTTCTGTAAATATGGCTTGCTACTCACCATTATCCTCCAACAATCTTAATGCTATATAGGCTTCTTTGCATGTAGGGTACACCATACTATCAACCGTTCAGAGGTCCTCAAAACTGGTAGGACCATGAACAATAGTTAATAGTAGGCCGAGATAATATCTCTCACCTATAAATGGACTTGCAGAATACATGCAACCAATTGCAGTTCCCTTTTACCTCTTTCTCCATCCAACATTGCGGACATACACAAAGTGCTCAGGAAACTACTGGTACAAGTATTCTCTTCCATCCTGCTGCAACCGATTGTACTCAAAGAATGCCATCAGGGTTGACAACAGACTCTGGACACATTGTCAGATCTCCTGCTCATTCTGTAGGCCAGAGAAGTAAACTGCCTGCTGGCCTGGTAAATGAATAGCAAGTCGTGATACAGGTGGTTGCTCCTGGTGAGTTTCAAATTCCAACAACAACCATACAGCTTCTGTGGGACTGATATATTGTCCATGAAGGTAGTGTTTGATCTCATCATGCTCTGAGTCCACTGTGACGGTTGCCTAATCTCCCCCTTTGTATACATACTTGTGACTATACTTCACACTTTGTAATGAACTGCATACCTCTACATTGATGTGAGCATTTTGACATAGTGACAGGTAGGGGCTGTAGGGCACAATCCTACGATTATCCATCAATGCTGTTACTGTACCCTCAGATCCATGCACAGGAATGGTAAACTCTTCACCAGTGTTATGCCAGCAATAGAGCGGATAACCATTTGCCTGTACTATGGTCTCCTCCTGAAAGTCACAGGGATAGCCCTTATGACAGGTAGTGACAAACCAGGGGTTCAAGTCTTTCATACACAGTGTATGACCATTTCCTCCAGCACATTGGCTATGCACTATTGTTTTCTGGATAATTCCCCGCAACTCCTGACCTATTAGGTCATCTTCAGTTGAAAGCTCAGTGGAAATAATTTAGTCAATTCGGGTGGCTGTCAGGAACTGTGGATCTGGTTTCAAAAAGAGCAGAAGATACAGATGTGGTAGTCCATGCTTCTGGTACTCGATTGTCCAAACCCAACTCTGCCAATACCCAAAAATGTGTTTGTTCTTTATCTGATCCAACAGATCATGTAACTTGAGATTCAATACTCTAGCTACCAGATCTGGACGATCAGCAGCACTCTGACCAGGTAGCAACTCCGGCTGAATCTCAGTCCATTTGGGATTAGCCGTGAATGTGATAAACAGGGATGGTTTGCCAAAGTGACGAACCAGTTCCAAGCTGTCCTGGTACAGCTGCTGCATAAATCTGTCTCCTTCCACATAGCTGGCTGGCAAGATTATTCTCTTCCCAACCTCATTAAAGTTGACATCATCTTTGCACAACACATCCTTCAGGCCATTGTATAAATCAGTCTGCAAGTGAGCCTGATTTGATTGCAGCTAGCTGAGCTTGTTCTGATCACAGATCACCCAAGCATCAACAACAAACTGCTGCAATAGCCTTTGTCTACGGGGGATGGTTAATGGCTCATCAGTCTGAGTATGAAGGCGGAATCAGTAGAAAGCTCTTTGAGGAAGTCTATCCTTCATGCGATTGTTGTCAACGGTGTTCAGAGTCATTCCCCAGTGCCAGCCAGGTTCGCCATTGGGAAAAAGGAGAACATAGTCGAGGGGTAGATATAAGGCATGGTTGGGGTTGATAATAGAGAATCCTCGATAAGGAACCTCTCCATTTAAGCGCTCCACCAACACAATGTCCCTGAATCTGCCCCTACCATATTCCTCTAGCAAAATCATTGCTGTCTCCTTTGCAGTTGGAAGGTTCTCACACCTCATGTCTGCCCCTGACTCTACAATCAAACTCAACTGTGGATTCAGGATGATGTAGAAATTCTGCTCCTGCTCAGATAGCTGAGCAAACCTCTCCCTTGCTGTAAGGTACAGCTGGATAAGGGGGCAGCTTTCTTGCAACATCATGGTAAGTGAGCAGATTAAGGTCATATCTAAACTATGAGCTCTTTCAGATCGCACTTGGGCTGCATAGGCCAGTTCAGGCAAGTAGATTTGGGAATATTGGGTATCATGACCAGCTGGTGGTACCAGTGGTCCTTGGTGATGGTAGATCACTCCATGTACCTGGAAATGTAACCTGTTCAGGCCAGGCCCTAGTCACGTAGCGGTACGATAGGAGCAGATGGCTTCGTAGTCAACACGAAGCAAGCGCTGCTTGCTAAAGGAGGCTTCGAACGGGGTGTAATAGGAGATCAAAGAAGTAACTGTTCAACCAAGTATATTTAAGTATACTGTCTGTCGAAGTCTGCTGTTTCCATCGTGGGAATCAGCGGTCTTTAAATACAGCATATCGCTTATCTCCAGTATGAGCGATATTACAAAACAATGTGTGTATCAACCGATAGCACACGAAACAATACAAGTATCAAACGATACTGTGAAACCAAACATAAAACAATGTTTGTATCAACTGATAGCACACGAAACAATACAAGTATTAAACGATACTGTGAAACTAAACATAAAACAATGTGTGTATCAAACGATAGCACACGAAACAATACAAGTATCAAACGATACTGTAAAACCAAACATAAAACAATATGTGTATCAAACGATAGCACACGAAACAATACAAGTATCAAACAATACTGTGAAACCAAACATAAAACAACCTAGTACCCATACCGGTTACAGGAAAAGTTGAAAACCTTCCCTAGCCGCAGTTGGACGATTATCCATATTGTAGCTGAGTGAAGTAAATGCAAACTGGTTATTCCAGTACCGCAGCTGCCCTCGAAATGCCCTTGACTGACTATCCATTGCAGTCATTAAGGTGTTAAGAGGTTCAGGCAGTGGCTGCAATTTCTCCACACCAGTATCACCTCTCTTGCAACAGGACTCAAAATTTCCTGGTTGCATATTTGATGATAATCTTGGTCTCTCTACAGCCCAATGTAGTGTGTGGCAACCACTACAAACAACATTCATCCGACCCAGATCATGCTGAGTCCATTGTGCTCGCTGCTCAAGAAAGGCCATAAATCTTGCTGCCTGAATTGCTGCCATTTTAGGTACAGGTTCCACGGCCAAAATTGGAGCAGCAAAGCATTGCTCTAGACACGCTTGCTGCCTTCTATTTCATCTTCTAGCCTGTTATCATTTCGATACGTCAGAAATGTATCACAAATGGTAATTGTGTTATCAGAAAGATTACATGAGGGCAACTAACCAAGCAATTCCTGCAGGACTTTTGAAGGCCTGGGGGACCTCTTCTGGTTAGATCAAACTCTGTGAGAGGTCGTACCTCGTAGCACTGACAACATCTTTGACCCAGATTGCTATTACCTATTGCAGCACGTGTATAGGGTAGTGAAGTAATATCTGCCTGAACGAAGGGAAGAAGAGCAGGTAGGAAAGAGGAAGGAGGAGGTAGGTGACTTACCTGAGCTGGTACAGGTACCTGAGATGCTGGTCGCCAGGTTGCTGGAGGTGAAAAATCAAATGGTGCTGCTGGTAGGGTGGTTGGGAATACATATAATGGGGGAGGTACAGGATGAGAAACTTGTAGCATGGGGGCAGGAACAGGGGGAGGTATCGGAAAAGCAGAATGTATATGAGGTAAGTGGTTTGCAAGAGAAAAACTTGGGACTGGAGATGCTGGGAGTGCTATGGGGGCTAGGGGTACTGGGGGTTCTAGGGGTACTGGGGATCCTAGAGGTACTGGGGGTAGAAGAGGTACTGTGGGTATCATATGTGTAGATGGTGGAAATGTTGGAGCAGGTATTGCAAATGAGTAAAGTGGGGGGGCTGAAGGTGCTGAAAGGGGGGCAGGAGACAAAGAAAATATAGGGGGGAGTGGTGGTGGAGAGGGAGAAGGGGTAGAGGACAGAGGAGGGGATGAAGGTTCAGGTGGAGTTGATGTAAGTATTTGCTAGGAAGCCATAACTTGATAGAATAAAAGAAGAATTTTGAAAATAAAAAAAGGGGTGTCTGATGGAGAGTGTTGACAGGGAGGAAGAAAGAGAGTGAGGAGCATTAAATATAGTAGATAATATTAGACTGCCAAGCCATGGTAGTAGGTTCAGGGCATAGGGCACTTCAACCGCTACTATACAGATAAAACATCTATATTGCATTCTTCTCACCCATATATTTTGACAATCTTAGAATTTTTACTTCTTATTAATCCCTTATTTCCTGAACTTTATAGTCTTGAATTTTGTACTTACAATTCAGATTTACTGGCTGGAAGAAAAAGGTTAAGATAGAAGAACTATGTAAACAAAGTGGTACCAGGTTAATCTTACATGGTATTGACTCCTTTTTTCAGTTTATTTTCATATTCTTTTATATTGCATTTTGCTTTACTACATCAGTTTTCTTATATTACTCTTATTTGTTTTCTGGTTTTTTCTATACATTTCTCTATAGTTTTATTTTTTTCTGTTTTCTTAATCTAGTTTGTATTTTTTATATCTCTCTTTATTCTTTTTTTTTTCTTTTTTTTTTTTCTTTTTATCATTTGTTATTTTTTCTTTTTTATTATTTTTATTATTATTTTAATTCCTTTTTTTTTCTCTTTTTATTATTTGTTGTTTGTTAGTATTTGTTAATTATTATTCTTTTTCTTTTTTCTTTTTATTATTTACTGTTTCTTTGTATTTCTTATTTACTTTTCTTTGTTCATTGTTTTTTATTGTTTTTCTTTTCTTTTCTTTTTATTATCTATTATTTATTAGTATTTGTTATTTCCTTTTCTTTGTTTCTTATTTCTCATTCTTTTTTTCTAACTTTTTTTTATTTTTATTGTTATTTGTTTTTTGTTAGTATTTGTTAATTATTATCCTTTTTTCTTTTTCTTTTTTTTCCTCTTTATTATTTGTTTGTATTTGTTATTTATTCTTCTTGTCTCTTTTTGTTTTTATTATCTATTGTTTGTTAGTATTTGTTATTTCTTTTTCTTTGTTCCTTATTTCTTATTCTTTTTTTTTTCTTTTTTTTATTATATTATTTGTTGTCCTTATTCTTTATTTTTATTTTTTCTTTTCCATTTTATTCATTATTATCATTTGTTTTTGTTCTTTGTTCTGGTTTTGTTTTTCTTCATGCTTAATTTTTCACTTCTTTGAGAAGTAGAGAGGAAGGAGGAGTTTGTATACAGGGAGAAGAAATGGAAATGGTAATCTCTAGATCTTTGAGGGTGTTGGGAGGGTGTGTGGTTGGCATGGAGATTGGTTGCAATGACTATTGCCATGTACGAAGGTTTGTTGTGGTAATGGTTGCCATGTAAACAAAGGATTACCAGATGTACGATCTGATAGGTTTTACAGTACATAGTAGACTAGCGGGCCCCCTCCAGACCTGGAGTGTATTCCTTGTATCTTATATCAGGAAATAAATATTCTTGGAAGTTTTTTTATACATTAAAGCAGAATTACTTGTTTGGTATTGGACAAAGAGTATAGTAGAAGTCATATAGGTTAAGACTTGTAAATAGCTGTAGTCTTTAGCAGGCCCTCTCCAGATTGAGAAGGTATTCCATATAGGTTGTATTAAAAAGTAAATCTGAATTAGGATTTCTTTATATATTGAAAAAGTATTCCTTGATTGTTATTATACAAAGGGTATGGTATAAGAAGTAGTATAGGTTAAGAGTTGAAAGTAGCAGAGTCTTTAGCAGGGCTTCTTCAGACCTGAAGGGTATGTCCATATAGCTTGTATTAAAAAGCAAATTGGTATCAGTATTTGTTTTTACATTAAAGAAGTATTATTTGGTTGGTGTTGAAAAAAGTATATACTATGGGTAGTATAGGTTAAAACTAAGATGTAGTAGTTTTTAGCAGGGCCCCTCCAGACCTGGAGGGTATTCCTGATAGCTTCTATTAAAAAGTAAGTTGGTATTAGGATTTGTTTTTATATTAAAAAAGTAGTATTTGATTAGGGTTGAACAAAGAGTATAGTATGAGTAGTATACATTAAGACTTGAAAGTAGCTATTATTTTTATCAGGGCCTCTCCAGACCTGCAGGATGTATGCATATAGGTTGTATTAAAAAGTAAATCTATGTTAGTATTTGTTTATACGTTAAAGGAAGTATTACTTATTTACTGTTATACAAAGTATATTGTATAGGTAATATGGTTTAAGACTTTGAAGTGCTAGTAGCATTTAGCAGGCCTTTTCCAGACATGAAGGGTATTCCTTGTAGCTTCTATTAAAAAGTAAATTGGTATTAGTATTTGTTTATACATTAAAGAAGTATTATTTGGTTGGTGTTGAACAAAGAGTATAGTATAAGTAGTATAGGTTAAGACCTGAAAGTAGTACAGGTTAAAACTCTGCAGTGGTAGTAGTATGTAACATACTACTACTACTTCAGAAGTTCTGTTTTATTTATAGCTTATCATTTAGTATTTTTTCTTATTTGTGATTATTTATGATTTGTTATTATTAGTTATTATTTGTTTTTTATTATTATTTCTTTCTTGTTTTTACTTATTATTAGTTATTCATTCTTTATTTATATTTTTTATTGGAAATTACTTGTTATTTATGTTTAATATTATTGATTAGTTGTTTTTATTTATTATTTATTATTCTTTATTTATTGTTTTTTATTCTTTATTATTTATTATTTTTCTTATCCTTGATTTGGTATTTATTTTATTTTTCTTGTTATTCTTATTATTATTTATTGTTTTTTATTACTTGGTTATTATTATTATTGATTATTTATTATTATTTATTCTTTTTATTTTTATTACTTATTGTTTGTTTGTATTTGATACTTATTATTCTTTTTTCTTTTTCTTTTTATGATTTATTGGTTATTTGTATTTATTATCTCTTATTCTTTATTCATTATTCTTTAGTAATTGTTATTATTTCATTTATTTTCATTTATTTCTTTGTCATGTAGATATTGCATTTTATTTCTTCATTGTTTTGAGAAGTGGAAAGGAAGAAAAATAGAGAGGTGAGAAGGGAAAAGTGGAGCCTTATATAGAAAAAGAAGAAAAGATAGAATGAGATAGAAGACAGGGATATTGAGGGTTTGTAGACCTAAGGGTCGAGGGTTGTGATCTCACATTGTTGACTTCTGCATAGAAATAGCTTGTACAAGGCTGTAAGATACAATCAAGTTCTATCCATTTCTTCCCTTTTTTTTGCTTTTTTCCTTCCTTTATTATTCTTTATTTCTTGTTCTTTATTCTTTCTTTTTTCTTTTTATTCCTTTATTTTATTTATTTTCTTTTCTACCTTTATTTGTATTTTTCCTGCTTGCACTGAGACATTAAAGGGTAGAGGATGGCAACCGTTGCCATTGGGCGCAGTTTGTTTACACAGTGGGTGCCGCTGGGCAGCTTTGCATGACAACAGTTGCCGCTGGCCGTGGTCTGTTTACCCTTTTGTTGTGGTTACGGTGGTTGCACAGCAGATCTTTGTTATCAGATCGACCACCCAGAGATATGCTTTCCAGTACATATCAGACTAGTAGCCCTCTCAACGACGGTTGTGACGTATATGAATGTGTAAAAACAAAAATGTAGTACCCTAGGAAAAACAGGTTTTAGGGTTTAGGGCTTGTAGAAAAAATTTGAAAAAAAAAAAAGCAACTTTATAGTACAAGTAAAGAGATAATAAATTGCAAATAATAGTAGGATATGAAGGAGAGACAAATAGAAGGAGACAGGAGAAGAATGGGAATTTAAAAGAAAAAAAATGAAAAAGAAAAAAAAAACATAAACAAAATACCAAAACCTTCAGAAAGGGTATCATCATAAGGTATAGAAGAGCAAACCAGCTGCTATCAGTACCAGGTTCAGATTCTAAGTACCTTTAGAATTTAGATCATAAGATGTAAAATAGTCACCTAAGGTGCTTGATACCTTTAGGTATAATATTATTATAAGTTGTAGCATAAAGAGCTCTTGGTAGGAAATCCAACCCCAATTCTGTCTTCAGATATAAGGTGATCATCATTAGGTGCCAGCGAGAGTACTACTGCTAGATTATACCACTATCAAAAATCAAGGTCAGTATCAGGAAAACCAAGAAGGAAAGGGGAAACTTACCTTCATATAATCCTTGCAGTAACTCCGGGAACACCACATTTGCTGTGCTGTTAGGACTATTACTGGATAGCAATAGTATAAGACAATCCAGAGAGGTTACCCATGACAAGGGAACATAAAGCTGGCCATGTATAAAGGCATCGGAGCGGAGATCTACTCCAACCTTCTCAAGACTCTGTCCCTGGGATTTGTTCACTGTCATAGCAAAGCACAAGTGGACTGAGAACTGTTTTCTTTCAAGGATGAAAGGCAGATCATCGTCACTGGTTGTGAGCTTTATCCATGGCAGAAGGCGAATCTCACCATCTCACTTGCCACCCAGTATCACAACCTGCAGACAACTACAAGCTATTCCTAACAATCTTAATCTAGTTCCATTATACATCCCATTCTTCAGACTCAGATTCCGAATGAGGATTAGTGGTACTCCACTTTTGAGCTGGAGACATGAAGGAGCTATAGAGGCCAAGTTGATACTTTGCAAGTACTCTAGTGTGTAGGGCTTGGCAGCAGCAGCTTCATCACTTAGTTCCACCTTGTTGGCAGCTTCAAAGCAATGTTCTGCACCCGGCGTCCTATTGAGAAGCAGGTCATTGAAGTCATTCACGGTATCATTCTTGAAGGCCAAAATAGCTCTTCCAATGAGAGTACCGTGAGACGTGACCGCCTTATTCAACACTCCCTGTGTGTAGAGTTGCTCACAAAGTTTATTCACAGTTGCCACTATACGGATATAGGCCGGCAATTCCAATCTGCCATGAATGGAATGGTGGATCACTACACTTTTAAGAAAGTTGATGAAGACCTGATTGGAATCGTTGGCTACAATCCACATAGTTGTCTTTAGGCTCAATATCCGCAGGGAACTCCAAATAGAACTGTATCTAAGAGAAGCTTGCACTATTACCTGCCTTGAACCTCCCCGAACCACTGGTAAGATCTGGGCAAAATCACCACCTAAGAGGGTTGTGATTCCACCAGACAGCGAGCAGTCACACACTGGACAGATATCGTTCCATGTCCAACTCACTGCCTCAAAGCAGGTTTTATGTTGCATTGGCACCTCATCCCAAATGATCAATGAAGTACGTCTGACCAATTGTGCAAGAGGTGAATTGCAATTTATATTGCATCCACTGAAGGAAGTGGACAATGGAATCTTAAATCTGGAGTGGGCTGTACAACCCCCAGGTAACAATTGGGCTGCGATCCCGGAGGATACAACACAAAGGACAACTTTTCTCCTGGCCCGAAAGTAACTGCATAAGCAATTATAGAGGAAAGTCTTGCCCGTCCCAGCTGGCCCTTGAAGAAAGAAAACCGAACTCCAAGGTAGACACGGATTAGGTTCCTGATACTCCACGGTTCCCACTATCTCCTCAAAGCAGGAAACCTGCTCAGGATTTAGCTTATCCCGCATCATGGCATAGGCCTCCTGCTCCTGTACAGTATCGTACTGGTTCTCTCCCTCCAAGCCTGGGTTGGTCAAGATGGGTACACCACCAGTCCCATTAAGGACTGGTATCAGTAACCCAAACTCGGCCAAGGTTCTACCAAGTTCAAGCAAGTCTTGGTGAATGAGGTACAGACTATAGTCGAGGTGCAGCTCACCCTCAAATATCTCCATGCCCATGGGTTGCGGGGACATGCCACTGGCGGTCAGGTTTGGAAGATCATTACACATACTATTACCAAATGTCATCCAAATCAGATTTGGGTCCGTGATGGTAGTATACTGGAGTGCTAAAGTGAACAGATGTCGCAGTGCCCTACCAGTCATGAACTCCAAACCTTCTCTGAACATAGCCACCCACTCCCCATCATCTTCCAAATGTCTCAATGTGATACAGGCCCCCTTAAATGTAGGGAACACAGTACCATCCACCGTGCATAAATGTTCAAAGCCCCTAGGACCCCGCAAGACGGTCAACATGCGGAGATAATATCTCTCACCCATGAATGGACTTGTGGAGTACATGTGTCCAACAGAGATTCCCTTCTGCCTCCTTTTCCAACCCAGTTTTTGCTCATAGACAAAATGCTCTGGGAACTCGTGGTACAAGTATTGCCGCCCCTCCTCATTTATCTGATTGTAGTTAAAGAATCCAATTAGTGTTGATAAGGAAGACTTGATCAGTCTCCGAATCTCCTCCGGATGGTCAAGGCCCTAGTAGTATACGGGCTATTAGCCTTCCAAATGTAGGGCCAGATGCATTACTGGTGGTTGCCTCTTGTGAGAATCGAATTCAAACAAATGCCACACTGCTTCTGTTGGACCAATATATTGGCCATGAAGGTGGCGCTTGATCTCATCAACCTCCAAGTCCACAGTGGTGGTTACCCTATCGCCACCTTTGTAAATATACTTATGAATATACTTCACAGAATGAATGGACATGCATACCTCTACATTGATGTACGCATTATAGCGCAAGATCAGGTAGGGGCTATAAGGCATGACCCTACGATTGTCCACTGTAGCCATAATTGTACCCCTGATCCATGTACAGGAATTGTAAAAGATTGCCCACTATTCTGCCTCCGATAGAGGGGATGTCCATTTGCCTGTATCACGGTCTTATCCTGAAATTGATAGGGATATCCCTTATGACAGATAGGTGAGAAGAGGGGGTTCAAATCTTTCATGCAGAGGGCGTGACCATTGCCACCAGCGCATTGGGTATGGACCATGGATCTCTGAATAATTGACCTCAACTGCTGTCCCATTTGATCATTGCCAGTAGGGAACTCAGCAGAGATAAAGCGATCAATATACTCAGCCGTCAGGAACTGGGGAGTGGTCTTCAAGAAGAGCAGAAGATAGAGGTAAGGGAGGCTTCACTTCTGGTACTCGATGGTCCACACCCAGCCCTGCCAATGCCCAAAGATTTGCTTGTTTTTGATTTGATCAAGAAGATCCCATACCTTGAGATGAAAGACTGTAGCTACAAGATCTGGGCGATCCGCAGCAGTCTGCCCCAGGAACAACTCTACTTCAATCTTGACCACTTGGGATTAGCGGTATAGGTGATGAACAGGGATGGTTTGCCAAAGTGACATACCAGAGCCATGCTGTCGTGGAACAGCTGTTGCATAAATCTATCCCTACCGGTGAAGGTGGATAGCAATATAATTCTTCTCCCGACCTCCTCCCAGTTGACATCATCTACACTCATCGCATCCCTCAGCCCATTGTACAGGTCCGTCCACAAGCGAGCTTGATTGGAATACCACCAGTTAAGATTGTTCTGATCACAGATCGCCCAAGTATCAATTACTAATTGCTGCAACAGATGCTGGGCACCAAGGATGATGGATGGCTCATCAGTCCGAGTATGAAGGCGGAAGCGGTAGAAGGCTCGCGATGATAATCTGTCCTTGACACGAGTGTTCCCCACAGTTGAGAGCCTTCTACCCCAATGCCATCCAGGTTCACTGTAGGGAAATAGGAGAACATAATGGAGGGGGAGATAGGAGGCATGATTGGGGTTGATTATGGAGAATCCCCTATGTGGTACTTCTCAATTCAATCTCTGTGCCAAAACAAGGTCCCAGAATCCCCCCTCACCATATTCCTAGGGCAGAATCATCGAAACATCAACCGCTGTGAGAAGGTTCTCCCATCGCATGTCTGCTCCAGACTCGACAATCAAACTCCACTGTGGATCCAGGATGATGCGGAAGTCCTGCTCTTGCTCAGAAATCTGGGCAAACCTTTCTCTAGCCATACGATACAGCTATATGAAAGGGCATGTCTCCTGCAACATCCCTGTAAGTGAGGCAATGAGAGCCCCATCCAGATCCAGAGCTCTAGCGGATCACACTTGGGCCCCATGGGCCAGATTGTAGAGGTAGACCTGAGAAAATTGGGCATCAAGACCACTGGGTGCAACCAGTGGTCCCTGTCTATGGTAGATTGCACCATTTTT